>OX365951.1:16306015-16906015 GCA_947247005.1 Spisula solida
TTTTAGAACAGTGACAATGGCGACGCGTCACCAACAAATGGACCGCACTTTTAGAACAGTGACAAGGTGCATCACCAACAAATGTACCGCACTTTTAGAACAGTGACATGGTGCATCACCAACAAATGTACCGCACTTCTAGAACAGTGACATGGGGCGTCACCAACAAATGTACCGCACTTTTAGAACAGTGACATGGGGCGTCACCAACAAATGGACCGCACTTTTAAAACAGTGACATGGGGCGTCACCAACAAATGGACCGCACTTTTAGAACAGTGACATGGTGCATCACCAACAAATGGACCGCACTTTTAGAACAGTGACATGGTGCATCTCCAACAAATGTACCGCACTTTTAGAACAGTGACATGGGGCGCCACCAACAAATGGACCGCACTTTTAGAACAGTGACATGGTGCATCACCAACAAATGGACCGCACTTTTAGAACAGTGACATGGTGCATCACCAACAAATGTACCGCACTTTTAGAACAGTGACATGGGGCGTCACCAACAAATGGACCGCACTTTAAAAACAGTGACATGGGGCGTCACCAACAAATGGACCGCACATTTAGAACAGCGACATGGTGCATCACCAACAAATGGACCGAACTTTTAGAACAGTGACATGGTGCATCACCAACAAATGTACCGCACTTTTAGAACAGTGACATGGGGCGTCACCAACAAATGGACCGCACTTTTAGAACAGTGACATGGGGCGTCACCAACAAATGGACCGCACATTTAGAACAGTGACATGGTGCATCACCAACAAATGGACCGCACTTTAAAAACAGTGACATGGGGCGTCACCAACAAATGGACCGCACATTAAGAACAGCGACATGGTGCATCACCAACAAATGGACCGCACTTTTAGAACAGTGACATGGTGCATCACCAACAAATGTACCGCACTTTTAGAACAGTGACATGGGGCGTCACCAACAAATGGACCACACTTTTAGAACAGTGACATGGGGCGTCACCAACAAATGGACCGCACATTTAGAACAGCGACATGGTGCATCACCAACAAATGTACCGCACTTTTAGAACAGTGACATGGGGCGTCACCAACAAATGGACCGCACGTTTAGAACAGCGACATGGGGCGTCACCAACAAGTGTACCGCACTTTTAGAACAGTGACATGGGGCGTCACCAACAAATGTACCGCACTTTTAGAACAGCGACATGGGCGACGTGTCACCAACAAATGGACCACACTTTTAGAACAGTGACATGGGGCGTCACCAACAAATGGACCGCACTTTTAGAACAGCGACATGGGCGACGTGTCACCAACAAATGGACCACACTTTTAGAACAGTGACATGGGGCGTCACCAACAAATGGACCGAACTTTTAGAACAGTGACATGGTGCATCACCAACAAATGGACCGCACTTTTAGAACAGTGACATGGGGCGTCACCAACAAATGGACCGCACGTTTAGAACAGCGACATGGGCGACGCGTCACCAACAAATGGACCACACTTTTAGAACAGCGACATGGGCGACGTGTCACCAACAAATAGACCGCACTTTTAGAACAGTGACATGGGGCGTCACCAACAAATGGACCGCACATTTAGAACAGTGACATGGTGCATCACCAACAAATGGACCGCACTTTAAAAACAGTGACATGGGGCGTCACCAACAAATGGACCGCACATTAAGAACAGCGACATGGTGCATCACCAACAAATGGACCGCACTTTTAGAACAGTGACATGGTGCATCACCAACAAATGTACCGCACTTTTAGAACAGTGACATGGGGCGTCACCAACAAATGGACCACACTTTTAGAACAGTGACATGGGGCGTCACCAACAAATGGACCGCACATTTAGAACAGCGACATGGGGCGTCACCAACAAGTGTACCGCACTTTTAGAACAGTGACATGGGGCGTCACCAACAAATGGACCGCACGTTTAGAACAGTGACATGGGGCGTCACCAACAAATGGACCGCACATTTAGAACAGCGACATGGTGCATCACCAACAAATGGACCGCACTTTTAGAACAGTGACATGGGGCGTCACCAACAAATGGACCGCACTTTTAGAACAGTGACATGGGGCGTCACCAACAAATGGACCGCACTTTTAGAACAGTGACATGGGGCGTCACCAACAAATGGACCGCACTTTTAGAACAGTAACATGGGGCGTCACCAACAAATGGACCGCACTTTTAGAACAGTGACATGGGGCGTCACCAACAAATGGACGACACTTTTAGAACAGTAACATGGGGCATCACCAACAAATGGACCGCACTTTTAGAACAGTGACATGGGGCGTCACCAACAAATGGACGACACTTTTAGAACAGTAACATGGGGCGTCACCAACAAATGGACCGCACTTTTAGAACAGTGACATGGGGCGTCACCAACAAATGGACCGCACTTTTAAAACAGTGACATGGGGCGTCACCAACAAATAGACCGCACTTTTAGAACAGTAACATGGGGCGTCACCAACAAATGGACCGCACTTTTAGAACAGTGACATGGGGCGTCACCAACAAATGGACGACACTTTTAGAACAGTAACATGGGGCGTCACCAACAAATGGACCGCACTTTTAAAACAGTGACATGGGGCGTCACCAACAAATGGACCACACTTTTAGAACAGTAACATGGTACATCACCAACAAATGGACCACACTTTTAGAACAGTAACATGGTGCATCACCAACAAATGGACCGCACTTTTAGAACAGCGACATGGGGCGTCACCAACAAATGGACCGCACTTTTAAAACAGTGACATGGTGCGTCACCAACAAATGTACCACACTTTTAGAACAGTAACATGGTGCATCACCAACAAATGTACCGCACTTTTAGAACAGTGACATGGTGCATCACCAACAAATGGACCGCACTTTTAGAACAGTGACATGGTGCATCACCAACAAATGGACCGCACTTTTAGAACAGTTACATAGTGCATCACAAACAAATGTACCGCACTTTTAGAACAGTGACATGGTGCATCACCAACAAATGGACCGCACTTTTAGAACAGTTACATAGTGCATCACCAACAAATGGACCGCACTTTTAGAACAGTTACATAGTGCATCACAAACAAATAGACCGCACTTTTAGAACAGTGACATTGGGCGTCACCTACAAATGGACCGCACTTTTAGAACAGTGACATGGGGCGTCACCTACAAATGGACCTCACTTTTAGAACAGTGACATGGGGCGTCACCTACAAATGGACCTCACTTTTAGAACAGTGACATGGGGCGTCACCTACAAATGGACCTCACTTTTAGAACAGTGACATGGGGCGTCACCTACAAATGGACCTCACTTTTAGAACAGTGACATGGGGCGTCACCTACAAATGGACCTCACTTTTAGAACAGTGACATGGGGCGTCACCTACAAATGGACCTCACTTTTAGAACAGTGACATGGGGCGTCACCTACAAATGGACCTCACTTTTAGAACAGTGACATAGTGCATCACCAACAAATGGACCGCACTTTTAGAACAGTTACATAGTGCATCACAAACAAATAGACCGCACTTTTAGAACAGTGACATGGGGCGTCACCTACAAATAAACCACACTTGTAGAACAGTGACATGGGGCGTCACCTACAAATGGACCTCACTTTTAGAACAGTGACATGGGGCGTCACCTACAAATGGACCACACTTTTAGAACAGTGACATGGGGCGTCACCTACAAATGGACCACACTTTTAGAACAGTGACATGGGGCGTCACCAACAAATGGACCACACTTTTAGAACAGTGACATGGGGCGTCACCTACAAATGGACCACACTTGTAGAACAGTGACATGGGGCGTCACCTACAAATGGACCACACTTTTAGAACAGTGACATGGGGCGTCACCTACAAATGGACCTCACTTTTAGAACAGTGACATGGGGCGTTACCTACAAATGGACCACACTTGTAGAACAGTGACATGGGGCGTTACCTACAAATGGACCACACTTGTAGAACAGTGACATGGGGCGTTACCTACAAATGGACCGCAGTTTTGTGTACAACATTCCATCAACATCCACATCCTTCAACAATACCACCATGATGCTGATGTTCTTAGTTTATGTGACAGGAGATGCCATGTCGGAATAAAGTGTTATGATTAATATCTTGCAAATATGATTGCATGTATGTGAGATATAACGTAGCACATCATGACGTAGTAGAGGTGTGCGCTGTGTCTGTCAAATCTATTATTTATAGGCATACGCTCTAAACCACTGTCAATGTGCTACATAATATTTTATATGTATTGTCCACATGTGCATATAGGGGTTAACAACCTACTCGTATATAGATGTTGATTTTTAATAATTATATGTTACGTCTTCAAAACGAAATGCCCGTTTCATAATAGACACACACAAACAAAAGTGATGTTTAAATAAACAAAAAACGTGTTTGAAGACATCCGGCTTTCGTGTTTTACAGGCATGCATCTTTTTATATGCCCGGCCAATATGACCGTGTAAGTCGAACTCAGAAGACAAGGCATTGCTCAGATCAAAAAGTCAGAGAGTTTGCCTCGTATTCCTCGTGAAATTTGTACCTAGTAGACCGTGAATTGCTCGGATCGAACAGTCAGTGAGTTTTCCCGTGCTCCTTTTGTACGTTTATCGTGAAATTAGTTCTGAGAATACATTGAAGCACGACTGCAACTTTTCTTAGATCAGGTCCGTGTGAAATTAAAATTATGTGCTACCCAAACTTAACAAGAGGGCCCAAAGGGCCCTATGTCGCTCACCTGTCGAACTTGACTTAGATTTTTGCGAGATGATCATTGTGACCAAGTTTAATACAGATTAGCCAATAGTGTGACCTCTAATGACTACACAAGGTTTTCATTTGATTTGACCTAATGACCTAGTTTTTGACCTCAGATAAACCAATATCGAACTTGACCCATATTTTGTTGAGATGATCATTGTGACCAAGTTTCATCAAGATTAGACCAAAATTGTGACCTCTAGTGACTACGCAAGGTTTTTCTATGATTTGACCCGGATGACCCAATATCGAACTTGATCTAGATTTTGTTGTGATGATCATTGTGACTAAGTTTCGTAAAGATCAAGCCAAGACTGTGACCTCTAGTGACTACAGAAAATGTTCATATTATTTGAACTTGTGACCTAGTTTTTGACCCCCGATGACCCAATATCCAACTTGGCCTAGATTTTGTTGAGATGATCATTGGACCGAGTTTCATAAAGATTAGACCAAAATTGTGACCTCTAGTGACTACACAAAGTTTTTCTATGATTTGACCGTGTGACCTAGTTTTTGACCCCGGATGGCCCAATATCGAACTTGACCTAGATTTTGTCAAGATGATCATTGTGACCAAGTTTCATAAAGATCAGGTAGAAACTGTGACCTCTAGTGACTACACACATTTTCATATTATTTGAACTTGTGACCTAGTTTTTGACCCCGGATGACCCAATATCGAACTTGACCTAGATTTTGTTAAGATGATCATTATGACCAAGTTTCATAAAGATAAGGTAGAAACTGTGACCTCTAGTGACTACACAAGGTTTTTCTATGATTTGATCTAGTGACCTAGTTTTTGACCCCAGATGACCCAATATCGAACTTGGCCTAGATTTTGTTAACATGATCATTGTGACCAAGTTTCATAAAGATAAGGCTAAAATTGTGACCTCTAGTGTCTACACAAGCCAATTGTTGATGGACGGACGACGGACGACGGACAAAGAGTGATCACAAAAGCTCACTCTGTCACTTTGTGACAGGTGAGCTAAAAACAAATACACTTGTTTTGGCATTTTAGGACGCGGTTTTTTTCTTCAATGATTTGACCCCATAACATCGTTGTTGACCCAGTATAACCCATATTTGTCCTCGACTGAAATCATAGCCGTTACATTGACTGAGACTCCAAGTATCCACGGCAATTCAACTTCTATGACTTGCAATAGTCGCAGCCTTTATGACTTACGAAAGGTTTTACTATGATTTGACCTAGTGACCTTGCTTTAGACTACAGATGACCAAACATGGATATGGAACACAATTTATTAGAGAAGAGCATTATGACCAGGCCCTCAGACGTGGGATAAAGTAAGATCCAAAAACACCAACTATAATAACGCCTCTAAGGCTTTAAAGGCTGATGTCCTTTAAAAGTAACACGCACATTTATATACACGTATAGTCCAGAGAATTTGACACGACTCTCGAACCTGAATTAGGATAATTTAACAGCTGATTTCTTGTCTATATTTATAATCCCGGTTGTATGCTTTTATAAGCGGAAAGTATCACGAAGGCGCTCGAGGTGTAATACCAACACAAATAGAAAGGACCGAAATTGCACGATTTGCTCGCGAACGTTTTTATATTCAACGCGAGAACCTTGCAATATATTCATGCATAAAGGTCAGGATCATGTCAAATTCTCTTTGTTATATACAGAGTATAGTATTAACCACAGTATAGTGGTATACCAATGCATTATTTGATTCCTCCGAACTATTATAATATTCGATGTAATTTACTTGCGGTATCTAACATTGCACATAGCACAACGTATATCCCATGAGTGTATCGATGATTCGTATATATGTTTACTTGGCGATGGACTTAGTTGTTTATGCCAATAAATAATTTGACTTGACTTGACTTGATGTGACGTCCATGTTGTGTGATAAACGTACGTATGTATATACAAACACAACGGTGTTTAAGAAATAATGTATATGTACCTGTGTTTTATCGTAGAATAAAAAACCATCAAGTTCGGATGAGTAGTAGTGATGTAATGTACGCATCCGAACAAGTGACTGTGCTTTATTGTAGATAAAACACACGCATATATTCATTATTCCGCATTTGACAACAGATCAAGACATAGTAACCGCAACACTGTTTTCTTCCTCGTAAGGCTATTGAAGTGATTTGTTGAATCTGAGCTTTAACCGTAATGTATGCACATCTGTGCATATATAGCTGAATAGAATAGAAAATATCATGACACCAGCAGTTTCAAACTTGATGAATCATTGTTAATGCACATGAACAGATTCCCCATAAATCAATAGAAATGTCTCCATAATTATCTATAAAGCATAACTCAAACACATTACACTATTATCTGCTACTCATGTATGCATACACATGCGGGAGATAAAAGTGAGGTTACCAAACTGAACGTGTAATGTCGGCGACTAAGTGATACTTAAGTACTACTTTAGAGTATTTCGTCCATGAGTGCCTACTTTTTACAAGTTAAGGACATGTAACAGGCGAACTCAATGAGATGACAATATTATACAGGATGCGTATATGCACGAGAAACACGAGATTTTATCGCCCACGAACTCATCGAGTTTTAATCAAATTAATTTCAATTTTCGAGGAAATATCTGCCGTTATCGTACTCGTTTTGAATCGTAATTTAAATACATGTACAGGTCGCTATATACACGTACCTGTAGTCGTACGCGTTCATTGTGCGACCTCTGTAGATCAGTGTGGACATACCACGTGGTATGCGACGTAAAGTTTGATAAAAAACGCAAGTGGAAATCTGTCAACAAAGAATTAAAAACACCAAAGTATTTATTCTTCGACCGACTTAAATGAGATATTCTCGACGCTAAAGCCAGGAACGAGTACTATCCACAAACTTTTTAAAATAAATATTTATGAACAAATATCACAGTTTTTCACGTTCCGATGCCGACTTAACAGCATGGATAGCAGTTTAGTCTGTTTCGGGCAAAAGCTGTGAACCTTTGCACAAAAATACTAGGTTGCATGATGAGTACTTATTCTCGGCTTCAGCGTCGAGGATGTCTTGTTAAAATCGGTGAATATTGCTGACAATGATCGGAAATTGACACATTCTGGCCACAGGTAAATGTATCATTGATAAAGAGTAAAAAAATAATATTTTTTTATAAAATTAATATTATCTTTGAAAGGTACATTTGTACTTAAGTGGTAAGATTTTTATGATATTAAGAACAAGAATTGGCCTTTGATATCTTCATAAAGTAATTACATTCATACACGGCATTGCTGGAACCACCTCCATGCAAAATCTCACCGGAATTGATCAACTAGTAAAAAAGTTATACCATGAAATGTATACCACGGTGTCCAGTCAGTCACTGAGGTGCATTCAATAGAAACGACAATGCTATTCTAAACAAGAAAAAAGAAAGTGATTTCACGCCCTATGAGTTTATTTTCTTATTTATGGACGGATTTTAAAGATATTGATATCCAATTAAAGACGAAGCTCTCTACTTTCTGATGATATAGATAATTATATTTAAAATAACCCTTGTATTAATGAAATGGTTATTAAAAACAAACTGCACCTCAGTGACTGCGTGGTCAATTATAACTCCAACGCGATAAATTGCAATACAAAAACAAACACAAAATCCGCTATATTTATCGTTTCTGAATATTAAGGAGCATGAAAACTTTACATGTTGTGCTAAATGTTTGAATGCTTTCATTGGTAAGTGTTACGGTCCTTGATTTTAATCCATAACAAAAATATAGGCAATATTGTGTTTGTTTTTGTACTGCAATTTATCGCGTTGGAGTTATACCCATGTTATAAACCTTTCTAAGATAATATAAATTTTACCCAAAATAATTGTTGACGTTTTATCAATGATACAGTAACCTGTGATTCTGGCGGGAACCGTTCACCATTGTAAAGTACCCGCTCATTCATCAGATAGGTAATTCATGGCTCACCGGTGAATATTGAATTATAGTAGTCGCAGTCTGAATATCAAAGCCCTTATCGTAAGTTTACCGCCAGGTCGGATACATTCTGAGCTCCGATATGTACACACTGCAGGAGGCCAGGGAAAGGTTCAATCTCTTAAACTAAAAAATATGTTTATTTAAATAATGTCATATTTGAGTATAAATCGGTTATTGTCAATAGTATCACTTTCTAACTCTCATATTCATCATGTTTTCTCTGCGTCTGTTGACTCCGTAGAACGTTTTTTCCACGTGTTACATTCTGCGATTGTTCCCGGCAACTCGTGTTTAGCGCTTTCTGGCAGTCTTAATGCTAGAACAACGACCAGCATACACATACCACCAAATATGGCACCGGGAATCCATAGCGCTATCAGAGCCTGAAACAATTGAAAACAAAATGAGCGAGAAACGATGATAGAAGTCAATAGTATTATCATGCAGCAGTGCATTTATATTTAAATTTTAAGATATAATGACTATGTACCTGTGTTGTATCGTAGAATAAAGCACAGTTACGAATTCGGATGCATAGTAATTAAATCACGAGTGCGCATGCGAACAAGTGACTGTGTTTTATTATAGGTAAAATACAGGTACGTATTCATTATTTCGATTCTAACTTAGCCAATATTCCATAAACAACAGCACTATTTTTTGAAGTTATTCAGTCGTAGCTGTATTTATTGGCAAAGCATGCAAATCGTGGTATCCTCTATGTGTATATAGCTGACACCGCTAGTTGTGTTAGAATTTCAGTTAAAGGGCATACAATAATAGTTTATCCGACACTTTTATTAAATCTTGTTTGTTTTCGACTGACAGTGGGACCACCCGTAAGATTTAACTGCCGATGACCCCTGCCTTCGAGTGCCAGAGATGTTTTTGTAATACAAGTAATCTGGCCCCGATCTCCCGAAACATCTCAATCTGAGCTCAATCTCAACTCAAATTTTGTCACCTATCGTTAGAGGTAGTTTTCAAGTAAAATTGTACTCTAAATTGGTAACAGAAACATTATTCCGAGTTTATTACAGAAAAATTGAGAGTTCAAGCTTCATATTTATCTCAAATTCAGACTTTGAAATTATTAAAATCTCAATTTGAGTTGAGATTTCTACTTGAGATGCTTCGGGAGATTCGGGCCTGGGTGAGATACCGGTGTATACCGGCCTAGCTCATTCCGAATAGACTCCTTGGTTCTTTAACGTGTTCGTTGTAGACAACCGGTACACACCAGACTACCTCTGGTTTACCAACCAGATCATCTCTAGATAAATAAAGCAGTACGATTTAGATGTTGATTCAAGTCAGAGATCCCTTTTTATAGCTCACGAGTTGATGATATTCTATTTTTAGAAAGTTTACAAAACGACCAACGTTCATTATCAATCTATAAGAATAAAAGTTACGAATAACTTCAAATCAACATATTTTGAACTCACTAAGTTACTAGCGAATGGTGCTAATATTCCACCAATTCTGGAGATAGACGAGGCAATCCCGAGACCACTAGTTCTGTAAAAATAGAGGCAATAATAATCATATATATATATACGTATTATAACCAAAGGGAGGCAACTCTAAATTTTTCATGGCTTAGCAAATCTTGGTAACAGTTGTAATAGAGTTACCTTTTCAATAAATTAATGCACGTATCCCTATTATATAGTTCGCGTTGCATTTGTGAATTAACATGGTCACAAAATCCAATCCAGACAGAAAATTCTACCTTCGATATATCTTTTTTTCAAATATCAAATATATGTAATCAAAGATAAATTACCTTAACTATCAAATATAAATCCAAATGTTTGCTACGAAAGACTTTCAACAACATTTCAATCACAATATAATGTCCAGGAAGCTGAATGATTTTACAGCATAGCGTTCAAATAAGACATTTTTCGGAGATGTGAAATTTCGCTCAGACGATTACCTCGATATAAAGCAACTAATTATGAATGAGAATTGTTGAATAGACCATCACCTGTGCTTGAGATAGACCGGATGCTCATTATAATTATGCTCGTCTTAAAGGGATACATTAATATACAACATACAGCAAATTCGCCGGAACTTTGAAATTTGCTCGACATAGGCCGGATGTTGGTGATATTGATGCTCGACCTATCGAGTGTTTAATGTTAACCTCACCATAAAGACCACCCTTAAAACCATTCAAAATTGTTTCATGATTGAGTTGGTCTTATTATTGAGATTACATAAAGAGCAAAACAGAAGGGAAATTGACTGTAAATGAAGGGATTAATTTTGAGATGGTCTTATTATTGAGGCATCTTTATGTGAGACCTTACTGTATATTTATGTGCATCTGTTTTACCAAAATGAACTGAAACATATGACTATGTATGTGAAACAGTTAAAAAGCAAAAGACTCAAGAAACACCAATTTGACTTGAAAATGGGCAGTTTTAATTTGCCAGTTCTATAATATACATGGTACATTTAAACCACAAACCTGTAATTTGTAGGGTAGATTTCTGGTGTATATAAGAACACTGTACTAAAACATCCGGTACTTGCTGATTTACCGACTAAATATCTTTGCCACCGTACTCACTGTTTCATTATCAGCTATGAAAAGAAATACATGGTTTACTTGTTCATTATTAGTATGTAGCGACGCATCAAAATGCTCACGATCGTACAGATACTACAATGTATCTGCAAAAGAGTAGGCACCAATTATCAATTTTCGTTTCCATTGGCTTACCAGTAACTGACTCTGTTGGACCCTTAGATGTTTGCCCATACACATAGTCATCTTATTTGTTTATTTGGGTTTTACGCCGTTTCTCAACAATTTATCGTTGATTCACCTAACAATTCCCGGACTGTATCCTAACCAGTCCTATTAAATTACCCTTCCACAAGGAACCAACAACTTCTCCAATCGACATTGTTGGAAGGGTTTCGTGGAATGGTATGACTTGCCGTGACCGAGGTTCGAACCCGTATCGTCGAGCTACAAATCCATCGCACTAACCACTGGACCACAACCGCGGCTTTATAATCTTGTACGGACGTTTACGCTAATATTTTTCAAAATGATGATGGAAGTCAAAGCCGTCGTAGTTTCATTATTCCTCTTCATCCCTTCTGGGACATAGGGCCTCTATCACAGCTCGCCAGCGGACACAGTCTAAAGCCACCTACTTGGCTTACCTCCAGAATCCGGGATTACAACCAATACTTACACTCAGCACTCAGCACTCAGCACTCAGCACTCAGCACTCAGCACTCAGCACTCAGCACTCAGCACTCAGCACTCAACACTCATCACTCATCACTCAAATATTGAAATTCAGTATTCTGAGGTTCAGGGCGACACTTTTTGAGAACAAGAAGTTGTAATAATGTTAAATAGGTACTATTAATAGTATTATATTATTGGCTTATTTCAAACAGAAATTAAGTGTCTTTGTTCAGTCTGAGTGATATGTCTTTATTACGCAAATATAATCGAATCTTTTTTTATTTTTATTATCTTGGTACCGAACTGACGGCATTAAGTTCACCTTTAATATGATGCATATTTATTTAAGAACTAATTTTGTTTTCTTGGTGAAAATCACCGTAACCCAACCGTAGCGTTTTTAGAACGTTTAGTATATATAATTATGCTCAGCATGAAAGGGAAACTGGCTTCTCTTCTCTCATACCCTCGTGGCGATGGATAGCATCAGGAATGAGGTGTCGAGAGTGATTAATATAAGTTGGAAGAACTTGTTTCACAATCGACCTTAAATGAATTAGTATAAACTATATATTAATCATTTTTTGCTGAGATTGTCGGACGAAGGAGAAGCCATTTTAAACATTGTTACTAGGCAACTATGTCTATAATGCTCAGCGCCTAACGCGGGAAACACTGAAACATTTTAGTTTCGTCTCAGTTATGATGCAGTCAGGTAGCCGCCTCCCGTACTCCATGTGGACGCTCTACCACTAGGCCATCGAGTCGTCTCCACAATACTTACCGTAAGAATATTGTAAAGATGTTGCAACAATCAGAGAGATTCCTGCTGTAGCAAAGAATAAAATCATTGTCTTCTTTCGTCCAATCCTGGAATAATTTATAAATACATGTATATACATGTGTATATATATTATTAAAACAATCACGAAACAATTAAAACGATTACAAAGAGATACTATAACATCTCCTAATTAGTAGACCATTATTTGGTGCAATGTCCTTGCTTACTCTCACGCGTCATTTGTCAATAAATAAACAAAGTTGCAAACGATACAATGCAAAACAATATAATTGAGGCAGATCTATCATTGAACTTTAATATCTAAACACGCTTTATTGACTGAACTGGACATAGTTGAAAAATGTGAATTGTATGTTCAGAAACCAAAATACTTATGTCAGAATTAGAACGCCTTATGTAATAGTAAATTATTATCGATTATAAAGGGTAGAGCGAGCAAACTTCTTCTTAACAGTAAGAAAAAATTGCTACATGTACGTTATTAACCAAATTAGAACTAATGTATCCTCCTGCAGTTTAATGACCGTTAGTAAAGAATTACAGAATCGCCCTTACAAGATGTAGATTATCATGTCACGATGTAACTATAGAAACTGGAAGATACTTTAATTTAGAACGTCAAAAAAGAACTTGTTTACAATGCAACATGGGGGTCGTTGAAAGTGAATACCATTTCTAATTAATTTGTCCAAAACATTGGAATCTAAGAACCAAATATTTCAAAACGAATTTCTCTAGCTGGCCAACCATACAAAAATGTACATGTCTCATCTCCACAATCTTAACTCGTTACTTTGCAAATTGCTACAAACGTTTATCTTAATAGAAATTAATTAGGTTACCTTTTACCAATACACTCAAACTGTTTATACAGCTCTGTTATTATTGATTGGCATTTATCTCCTTATCATTATATGTGTTCTGGTTATTTTATATGTACGTATATGTTATGCCAAATAAAGCTATGTTATGTTGATTAGAATGTGACTTTAACACGTACATTACGTCATGATTGTTCAGAACGCATTCTAAATAACATTGGACAGGATTAAAACAGTAAAATTGTAAGACATACTTGTTGAAGAGATAAAACTCCAACAATAGCGCAGGGACCTCAATAAATCCACTGATGAAAAAGTTCACAAATCGATCCCCAGCTAGATGAGAAGAAACTAACGTCATCCCAAAGTACGTTCCTGTGGCAACAATCCTTGATGTAAAAGAAAATATATAATTTACTTTGATACGGTTGGGGTTGATATGCATATTTGTTTTATAACAGCAACCGCTACATAAGGACGTAATTTAGACGGTATTCATTGTCCGTTTGGCAAACAGAGAACTCGTCCACCGCCAGCAAAGTAACGCACCAAATGTGTATGAAGCGTTTAACTCAATAATAGAACGGCTGAGTAACGACCAAGAAACGTTCACTAAACAGATACTAGTATTTAACGCATGAAGCGATGTCAAATACGAGCGTACAAGCAGGGTTTGATATTTTGTAAGACACTTTTAGTGAACGTTATTAGGCTGATTTAATTATTGCACATGTTATCTATCTGTTTCATTCGTTATCTTACTAATTTCTAATACTAAAGCAAAGGTTATTCGGAGGTTCTTCAGATGACCGGGGTTTAGTAAGCTATTCTAAATGAATACATCACTCATACTTAAGCGGACGTTTCTTTGGTGTTTTAAACGTTACTCATGGAGTTCTTTACTCAACCCATGGTCAAGACGTATCACCGTCTGATCACCATATCAATTGAAATTTAAGACGGAGGAAGACGGTATCACAGCCAGTAGTATGTAGTCTACACGCGAAACCTTTATAGAAGTTATTATTTTAATCAGAGTGTTTTAGAGGATATTCTGTTGATAATGTTTTTATATAGATCAGTTATTGCACCAAGATCACAACGGCTGAACTACCCTACCACATACAATCCTGCAAAACGTCAGTTTTAAAAAGGCAAGACTGAAGCTGGAACATTTGTTTCAAACAATTTAAGACAGACAAAATAGCTGAAATTAGTATAAAAGAAAAAGTTACAGCCGGTAGATTCAAATACTAAAGTCATGTTTGGTAGTTCTCGTAAATAACCATCTTACCACGAATACCATAAAATGAAGGTATTTATCCGAAGTTTCGGGTTCTTCAGAATATCTATTACTGTATATTTTTCTACTCCATCTTTCCTCAGGGTTGACTTTACATCCTCGCTCTTATCAATGTTTTTCATTTCAATGGAACTCTCGCTAGTTGATAAAGAGTCGGTGCTTACAGCTGGTTTGTCAGTTAGATGGATACATTCTTCCAATGCACGTTCTGCTAACCTTACATCAGTTTTGTTCCATCTTGCAGCTTTTCTCAACACTACCTTGGCTTCACGTGTTCTTCCATTTGAGACAAGCCATCTCAAAGATTCGTCAAGCATCCTGGAATGAAACGAGAGTGAGAAAATACATCCATTAATTTAAAAAGCCATAATGTCGTTTCTTCATACCAAATGACATTGTCTTTAAATGTGTGCATTCTAGTACATGTATTCAGCTCAATGCAAGGACTTAGGTACTAGTATTTCAGTTGTAATATATCCGAGGTTCAAGGACTGTTTAGAAAGTATTGAGACACTGTGATTATTTTACAAATTTTGCGACGCTTAGAAGGTCACAAATACAAAATCAATATTTTGAGAAAACAAGAAAATACTGTTTAAAAAACTGTTCTTTACAATACAAACTTTTCAACTTCAGTTGGGTCAACATGACCATTTCCGATTTTCATGAAAATAGGCTCATAAGAAGCGTCTTGGTATGCAGATTTCAAATATGCACGAGTCTTACAAGGGCATGCGTAGTACTTACGACCTTCTAATTCTAAGCCAGCGACATGTATGTTGTTTGTTTTCTAAGTTCAGTACCATCATACACATACCATTCTTAGATGATGCATGTACAAATAATATGAGAATAGTTATGTTATTCTTGACACCAGACTCATGACTTATTATAAATCACTACTTTCCGAACAACCCTCGTACATGTATGTCTAATTTCTTCACACTGACAATCTGTCCACCAAGTTGTTCGTGGTCGCTAAAGACTAACCGTGAGGTTGAAGGTCAATATATGTTTCTTAAGGCCGTACATTCTAACAATGCAACTTCTCTTAAAATTGCTACACTTTGTTAGATGTCTAGTATTTCTTTCCGATAAGAAACAGCTGATCTACGTGGTTAAAAATGCAATGCTCCGGACAAAATATGAAACTAGTGATTCAATGCATGTATAACTCGATTAATGAGGTCAGTCACCTGTTTACATAACAGTGTGTACACAAACACTGTAATTTCTCTTATAAATAGATAGTATATGTAGTATATATTCGTATATGGCTTAGTAAATAAGGTATGGGTTGCACTGTTCTTTTCTCCAAAATAAAATGTTTAAAACAATAAAAATGCAATGTAATAATAGTTCAATGTTTGAATACAAGTGTCATACCTGAATAAACGGAATGCACATGTAATTGTTTTGTTTACACATATATATTTATGAGGTTGCTGCACTTTAGTCGAGTAAGTAACGAGAAACAGCCTACCACCACTCGAATAAAGCGTAGAATGAGGTTACAGCTAACGCAATTTGTAAGTATCTCCAGCTGATATCCCTGAACAGGTAACCATACAGTGTGAGAGTCATCATACCAATTGACCAGGCAATAAATGTCACAGCTTCCGCGTGAGATCTCATTTCCTTTGGGAACATTTCCAGGCCAATTATCTTCCCGGTACACACCATTCCCTGAGAAACATAAGCGCACTGTTAATGTCAATGTTTCACGAAAACAAAACATTCAATGAATATTTTATTGCTTTCCGTATGGTAAAAATACAATGGTCGATTTGTATCATTATCGGATAACGAAAACACACAGGAACTTTGGAAGAAAACGCTACGTAATTTGACGAGCTGTCTCGCTACTAACACGATTTATAAATGGTCCTTGTCTAAATAATTAGGATGCAATTATTTATATACGACAGGCGGTGTTGTTACCCGAATGATCTCGTTTAAATGTGATCTATTACAGATTATGTCTCAAATATAATTGTAAAAGCTGTTGAAAATTGTAATTTGGTCCAGGATAAGATCATTGTGGTTATACAACAAAAAATCAAATAAACCATGATTTGGTGAAGCTGCAAACATGTACGTCAAAAATACAATAGAAGTAAAATACCTATATGTCCTTAAGAATGTCACCAGTAGGAAGCATATGGTTAATGTCACCAGTAGGAAGTATATGGTTAATGATAGTAAGACTGTCACCAGTAGGAAGTATATGGTTAATGTCGCCAGTAGGAAGTATATGGTTAATGATAGTAAGAATGTCACCGGTAGGAAGTATATGGTTAATGATAGTAAGAATGTCACCAGTAGGAAGTATATGGTTAATGATAGTAAGAATGTCACCAGTAGGAAGTATATGGTTAATGATAGTAAGAATGTCACCAGTAGGAAGTATATGGTTAATGATAGTAAGAGATATAAAAGGTGGGTTAGTGCTCGTTTAATTTGCCTACAATGGTCAGTTTATTAACCAAGAGGGCCATAATGGCCCTAAATTGCTCACCTGTTACAATTGGTTCACGGACAATGAGGTTAAACAGAATGCTATATAACATTGTATGGAACTGTGGGCAAGTATGGCGTTTGCTAGATATGTACAATTATAACTCTATAGCAAAACAAGTGACCCTTGTGACGGGGCAAGTCTTGACCACAGGACCATAATTTGAACAATCTTGGTAGTGGACCTTATGATCACGTTTATCGAAAGGGATCTCAGAAATACAGATCCCAAGTGGTGTTTTCTATGAGAAGTATAGTAATGTAAATACAAATCTGATCAATGACGATAATGATATTTATAATACAATCCCTGATCTTATTATTGAACATAATGCTATACATGTTAAACTTGAACTTGAAAGAGCAGTTAAGTTGCTGAAAAATAACGATACATCTTCACCATTTGACAACATTTTGAATCAATGCCATAACATCTTAACATGCCCATCCAAGAATATTGACAGTATTTTAGCATGGAAAGTAACTATCCCACTAATAACACAGTAATAACTCGAGAATACCTATTGAAAACACAACATTTGACAGTACTGGATGAAATTTTATTCATCTAAATGTGCATTATTAGTATCATAAACTACATAAAATCAAATTATTTTTAATCAATAAACATCCAGATTTAAATATATTAGGACTAGGAGAAATATACTTTAATGAAAACTTATCAAACTCAGAAATTGAGTTTAAAAAATCAACTATTTCGTCGTGATAGAGGATCGTGTGTAGGAGGCATTGTCTTATGTGAAATCAAACGTTATTTGTGAACTAAGAACAGATCATGAATCTATTGACATTGATGCTATCTGGCTTGAGATGAATCATGCATATTGGATATCTCTAGAGACCACCATCATCTCCTACAGCTTGGATAGATAATTTAGAAAATAGTTTGGAAAAATATATTGATAACAAACCAACGATCCATTTTGGTGATTTTCATTTTAACTATATTGAACACTCTTTAACAAATGTTAAATGGAACAAACTGACAAACTCACTTAACTTATCACAGATTAAAACAAAATCCACAACAGTTACAAAATCAACATCAACTATCATTGACCATGCATACACCACCATCCTCACAATACATGTATAACAAATACTGAATTCCCGGTACTATCCTTAAGTGACCACTACCCAATATGTTTTACCAGGAATACAAATATGAACTTTAAGAAATTTCCTATGCAGTTAACTGTAAACTACCGATACTTAACGTCATTTGATGCTGACAAATCCTAACTGACTTGTCAAACCAACATAAGTCATTTATAGACATCTATAATGACACAGACGAGGTCCTTGATACATTTTATCTTTTTTTCTACAAGTTCTAAATGTACACAAAAGCTTGTGAAGCGTATAATTCAAAATAATTGGTTTAATGACGAAATATCAAATGCCATCCGATAAAGTGACCATTCTGAAAAACATAGAAACTCAGATGCTCTTGAACTTTGGAAAAAACTAAGTCAAAGAACTCACAACAATGCTAAAGGAGACTACCTTAATCAAGAAATAAATTCAAACAGTAAAGTCCTTAAAAAATCCGAAAATCTGAAAGAATTGTCTGGAAAATCTGTACATTACCAAACCAACTATACGTATTAATTATGAAATGAAACTCCCGTATCTTACTCAAAACCAACAGCTGAAACATTCAATACTTGCTTCTTTTGAAGCTCACAGGGAAGACTGGGCTTGCCCAACTGTGTTGCCTCTTTAAATAAAGTCGTTATTATTATTATTATTATCTCAAATATTTTTTAAAACTACAGAGATGCTTTCAACACTTGATGAATCTTAACGCTCTCTAAAAGAAAACCATGCAACCAAAAAAGCACACGACCTAGCTAAATTTAACAAAGGTTTGTGTAGTCGAGAATGTTGAAGTTATAGATATATTCCATTTAAAGTACTAGTAGCTTAAACTTATATTGAACTTAGTATGTGCTATATGGTGAGCTTTGTGCCTTGCTCATGTCAGTTCATATAAAAAACAGAGTGTTAAATTATTCGAGCAAGTCAATCAATTACAAAGAAGATAAGATCTATTACATTATTTATGGAACATTGTATGGACTGTATGCAAGTACGAGTACGAATATGAATTGTGGTTGTCTTAATGACATGACGGCCTGAATAATCTTGGTTTGTCAACTATTGAATAGACCAGAAAGTTAAGTTCCAAAGTTCATTCAAGCATGTTGCAAAAGAAACAGAACTAAAAATCAGAATTGGAATGGTAAATTTGATGTATCTAGTACTATATGTCTTAATTATAGATTCAGTATAAACATGAATTTGTTTTTAAAAAACATTTCCGTATCTTGGCTAATGATCTTGCAGCTTCGTTTCGTAAATTCAGATTGATGAAATATAAATCCAACGAAAAGGTAGGTTTGAGCGTGTTGCTCGGGAACTAAAAACCTGTCAGTTATGTGGTGACAATTTATTAGGTTATTAGGTGATGAATTTCACAACTAGTTATCTGTAAGTAATTTTATGAAGATAGAGTAAAGTACATCGATGCAAATTTTTATACAAATCACACAGTCATGAAATCCTCAAATACAATGAAAACAAGGATACTCTATTAAAACTAGCTATCTTTTGAAAAAGAATCATGTCATGTTTTAGATAATTGTGAGGTTACAAAATTAGTTATTTGTATAATCACTATACAGTTTTATTGTAGTGTAATAATTGGATCAAGGTGTCTTATAGCAATCAATAAAATTCCATATTAATTTTCTTGTTACTAGTTTAAACCAATGAATGACCTAACCCTGTAGCTTAGGGATTACAATGCAATTTCACAAATAATTCACAGATCGGACCGCTTGCAATGGCTGTCTGTTCTGGATATTTTCAATTACTTTTTGTTGCAGTAAGTCTATAGCTGAAGGGTTTGTTTAACATTGTATGTTGTATTCTACATTGCGTTAAGCCATGTTTGTATGTAAATTGTATCATGTTATTTGTTACATCTCCATAATAATGGGCCTTAACTGGCTAATATACTCTATAAACTTAAACACTAGTGATTATCTCTCTTACGCGTTTATTGTATTCGGTAAAGAACAAAAATTGAGAAGGGGTCGATATATAATGTTATGTATTGTGTATGTGTGCGCGTGTGTGTGTGGGGGGGCTTATTTATCGCAAAGAATATCACAAGCTCAAAACTGCACCTCCATTCACAGGCAACATTGAGCACTTAAGTATGACACTTGCACCATGGTGTACGTGGGACGTTCAAAAATGAACAGGACTGGGGCTCTCACGGGTACAGTTTTCAATATTATACAAATATTATTACATAATACGGAATAGGAATTCAATTGCGAAAATTCGATATCTGATTTATCGAGTTACACTATCACATCCTTTCATAATAGTCCATTTTGAAACCATGGTAACACGCACCCGGCGCAGCCCATCAATTGCATTAAATGTCGACTATGTAATGGGGTTTATCTTTAATACTATCTTATCGTTGGTTTTCAAACCTTGCCGTATCATTACATGGTACATGCTGGACGATGTCTGCAAAAATGACGACATTTGGACGTTAGATATTGAATTAAACAAAAGTTGAACTCCAAGAGTGGCAACTTCGTGACGCAAAAGTGACGTCCTCATAACGTAAGGAAAAACGAACAAACACCAAGTTCTGTCAACAGCAAGATGATTAAAATTCTGAATCGTATGAAATCATCATAACTGCATTTTGGAAACACTTCTGCGAGTCGTTTATCATTTTTAGAATGTCACAAATGCTTTAATGATAATTGTTCAGCTTTGTAAGACAGGAAAGTAATAGGAAATCATAAGAACGTCTGTGACGTCAGTTACCGAGATATTTTCAAAATACCAACGTTTCATGGTACGGATTTTCGCCCAGATATTCGATGTAAGATCCCGAAAAATACATGCGATTCTCGCCAACGCTTTACTTGTGTGACTCATTGTGGTACTGGAATGTATTCATCACCCTGTATCACTATAAACGTCGTATTTCGTAGCCCTATGCGAACACTAACGCCGTGTTAAATAGCGCGACGTCATTTTGTGCGCCGGGTCAGCGTTAGTGACCTTGTTTAGTCACATGTAACTCACGGACCGCGTATTTGTTTAAGTTGATATTTTTACAGTATGTAGAAAAAGGATTCCGAGTTATGATAGTATATAATTTGATTAATTTCGTTTAACCATGCACGTTTTGTGACAATAGTCCTGTTTATTTTTGAACGTCCCACGTATAGTGACGGTCGAGTATCATATGGAATGGAAGCAATGATGATTGCTCCTTCATAGACAATCAAAGTGTGGCCTTGTCTGTAATGGCCCTATTTAGTTTTATAGTTCGCACACCCAGAAGCATTATTGCTCCTTACCTTTGTTTAAAAATATTTGGTCGATATTAACGCAATGAATATACGTATGTTATGTGAAGAGCTGTGTACTGCCTACAAAAATGCTCTTTCAGCGCTGATACTTGCAATTGAAAAAAGTAGCTAATTTGTTTAACATCGAAACAATTAAACATATTTTGAGTATTCGGTTTACCTGTTGGAAAGTCCCGGATATCAAGCTTAGAACCAATAACATATATATATTCTGTGAAAATGCCATCACGATCATTGTAAACATAACTCCGAGGTGAGAGATTACGTGTACTGTCTTGCGTCCAAACCGGTCAGCAACATGGGACATAATCATTGCACCAAGACCTTGACCTGCTAATGCCAGTGACTGGGCAAGAGCAGCCAGATTAGCCCGGGAACATACCAGGTTCCACTGAAAAGAAATCAAGTATTTAATTATTTATTTATTGAGTGTTTTACGAAGCCCCTATTACATTTACTTGCCGATTCCTATCATTAAAAAGAAAGTAATAATCGGACATTGAAAGCAACACTGGTGAGAAGCAGCAGTTCACGAAATACTAAAGAACCACAAAACACAACATCCAACTTCGTCAGCCTGTCACCTCAGTCAGTCAAACACATCCCACTCCGACAACCTGTTGCCTCAGTCAGTCAAACACATCCCACTCCGACAACCTGTCGCCTCAGTCAGTCAAACACATCCCACTCCGACAACCTGTCGCCCCAGTCAGTCAAACACATCCCACTCCGACAGCCTGTCGCCTCAGTCAGTCAAACACATCCCACTCCGACAACCTGTCGCCCCAGTCAGTCAAACACATCCCACTCCGACAGCCTGTCGCCCCAGTCAGTCAAACATATCCCACTCCGACAGTCTGTCGCCCCAGTCATTCAAACACATCCCACTCCGACAGCCTGTCGCCCCAGTCAGTCAAACATATCCCACTCCGACAGTCTGTCGCCCCAGTCATTCAAACACATCCCACTCCGACAGTCTGTCGCCTCAGTCAATCGAACACATCCCACTCCGACAGCCTGTCGCCTCAGTCAGTCAAACACATCCCACTCCGACAACCTGTCGCCTCAGTCAGTCAAACACATCCCATTCCGACAACCTGTCGCCTTATGAGTCAGTCAAACACATCCGACTCCGACAGCCTGTCGCCTCAGTCAGTCAAACACATCCCACTCCGACAACCTGTCGCCTCAGTCAGTCAAACACATCCCACTCCGACAGCCTGTCGCCCCAGTCAGTCAAACACATCCCACTCAGACAACCTGTGGCTTCAGTAAGTAAAACACTTCCCACTCGGACAGTCTGTCGCCTCAGTCAGTCAAACACATCCCACTCCGACAACCTGTCGCCTCATGAGTCAGTCAAACACATCCCACTCCGACAACCTGTCGCATCATGAGCCAGTCAAACACATCCCACTCCGACAACCTGTCGCCTCAGTCAGTCAAACAAATCCCACTCCGACAGTCTGTCGCCCCAGTCATTCAAACACATCACACTCCGACAGCCTGTCGCCTTAGTCAGTCAAACAAATCCCACTCCGACAGCCTGTCGCCTCAGACAGTAAAACAAATCAAGAAACGTGTGAAAGCAACACAATTGCAGAAGGGCAAATACAACCTGAACACCGTTTCAAAAATAGGGTTTCCCCCTTTGCTACGGACAGCGTCAAATGTTACCGTGAGGGAGAGTGTGTAAACGTTTTGCAATGCACCGAACGTCAGACTTACAACATAGACAACCTTATGGAAGAGGACAGTGACGTAACGTCAAAAGTTGCGACCCATTAGCTTAACACAATACGCGTAACGTCAACATTTTGCGAAATTCTATAGTTTGTACACGGTAAAAGGGGTCACCTAAATGCTATAATTTTACATCAGGCATATTTCTATTTCATGTTATATTTTTAATACATAACATATTAACATTAAATCATATTTCAAATGTAATACAAACACAATAAAAGTGCATATTATTCGCTTAAATAACACCTTAATATAAGTGTGTGGGGTTTTTTTCAAATGGCGTCATTTTTTATAAGGTGGGACAATTTTAAGTATCACTCATCTGTATATAGAAATGTTATTATTGCAGGTATTTCAAAGACAAGACCCTTATTTTACACAGGAAAATAAGCGAAATTGATAAAACAAATTAAAACACAAAAAGCAAATATTGAAAAGTGTTTATTTTTGTACACTGAAATACTTGGAGTATTTTTTTAGTTATTATTAGTGGGACAATTTTAAGTACTCGTATTCCTGTCACGACAAACAAAGCAAATGCTTATATTTCGTTTATTATTACTTATACAGATTTGGGAAGAAAGCGAACGAAACTTATCTAACAATCGTTAAATTTTATGAGTTAATAAATTTTTGTCATCATTTTAAAGCTCAACATGTCTTATTTTTTTAGCTATTTTAAGGGAAAATGATGCAACACACTAGCTCCGAAAAACACATCCATATCGTTTTTTTAACGTATGCGCAACCGTCAAAATTACACAACTAACGTATTCACGTTCCAACACAACGCATGCAAAATTTGCTGAATTTTCAGTTCCGCTTAATAGAATAAGTTAATAAAAGATACTGCGTCTTTAAAATAAATGTTACATATGACGCACGCTTTTTCGGCATTTTTTTACACGCAATTGGTGTGTTTTTAGTAATTTTTTACGTATTAACGTTATTAAACTATTACACTTTTAATAATTTATTAAAGCCTTATTATTTCTGTGTATTTTGATACTTTTGTGAAGAAAATAGGATGAATAGTTATTAAATACTTCACATTTTTAATTATCACACCAGCGAATTTTAGCATGGGTCACAACTTTTGACGTTACGTTAGTGTACAATAAAGTTTCCCGCCGTGTAGACCTAATGCCTTCCAACCAAAAGACCACAGTGAAGGTAATAAAAGAATGTGAAACATGAAACATAATATCAACAACACCCATCGAAGCCACACGAAAACAATAAATCCATTGGCTGGAGGTTCACCAATTAAATGGACCCGAGGTTCACCAAATGGACCCATGCCGAGATTCTAACCTTCGATCTCCCACTTATTAGACAGAAGCCTAAAACACTCGGCGCAATCAGATGCATCAGTTCATATTACAACTAGCCACACATGCATAAAATTATGTCGAATATTCAACACTAAACGAGTAAACAACATCGTCAATAGAATTTCACAGATATATAAATAAATACACTGGATCAGCATCCCAGCACGACATCCCAGATCAGCGTTCATTTTATTGAGTAAATGTACAATACTGACCTGGATCAACAAGCTAGCACATCAATACAGATCAGCATTCGTTAGTAGTCAATAAAGTGAATACTGAGCCAGCACAGCATGCGAGCGCGACAGTGCAGATCAGCATTCATTTATTAAAAAACCACAATACTGAATACCGAGCTTGATTATCACGCTAGTACGACAACACAGCTCAGTATAGATTGTATTTGAATAAAAGTAAAAACTGAGCTGGATCTGCATGCCAGCACGACAGTCCAGATCAGCGTTCATTTTATTGAGCAAAGGCGTAATGGTGCGCTAGCTCGTTGATGCAGGTCAGTATTGTTCCTTTATACATTAAAATGAGCGCTGATCTTGGATGTCGTGCTGGCATGCTGATACAGCTCACTATTGACTTTTATTCAAATACACCCAATGCTGAGCTTGTTTGTCGTGCTGATTCAGCTCAGTATTCAGTTTTGAGTTTTTTTTAATTAAATGAACGCTCACCTGAACGGTCGCGCTAGCATGCTGTGCTAGCTCAGTATTCACTTTATGGACTCATAACTAATGCTGATCTGTAATGATGTGCTAGCTCGTTGATCCAGGTCAGTATTGTGCCGTTGTTCAATAAAATGAACGTTGATCTGGACTGTCGTGCTAGCTTGCTGTGCTAGCTCAGTATTGGCTTTAATTCAATACAACCAATACTGAGCTGGGCTGTCGTTCTGGCGTGCTGATCTAGCTCAGTATTCGGTTGAGCTGAATGTTGAATGCTGAGCGATGTGCCAACTTCACGGACCTGAAATTACCACAGATCATCAGCAAAATAGTTTGCGTCTATCGTCAGTAAATCAGCCCTTTTCCAAGCGCTGTTATGTATACAATACCCCGTCGACAATCCAGACAATATCGCCTATTGTGTTTCGACCCCTATGTTATTCGTTCTCGCGAATCGTACCCTATCCGGATGGTTTATAATTTACATAATTATGCAGCTGAAGAGTTGTGGTATGTTGACTTTGCGTAGTTTTTTGATGCTAGATTTTATTTTCTTGTGCCCATCCATCCCCTATACCATTTCTTATTACCTGCGAGCCTTGAGTGAGCAGGTATATTGGATAGCATAAAGTAAAAAGTCCATGGAGGGGCACGTGACCTGTTCTCGATGGTTTACGATTTCAAAAAAAATCCAAAAAAAGACGCATTTTGTAAGAATGTCGCGAACCAGACTACATTGTAATTCCATTATTCCATGCGGATTGTAGCGAAATGATTCATGGGATAGCTAATTATATAATATTAATTGCAATGGACTTTCATATCGACCGTACATAAATATAGATTTGTACTAAGCCTTGAGCTTAAACCTGTCAGTGTAAGGAAGTGTAAATTTAATATATGTCTGGTTGGTTAATACCATGTTAGTGGGGAGTTCAGTCAGGCAGTCAGAGTCAGTTAAGTTTTAGAGTTTGAGAGAGAGAGTCGAGTAAGAGACCAGTTGGTGCGGGCCGTCAACAAGCGAGTAGCTTGGGCCATAAGCCTGGACAGTATGTTTATGAGTATGAAAAGTTGACTTATGCTGTGAACCTGAGAAGTACTATACTATGTTTATGAACTGTGTAACAAACTAATAAAGCCACTATACGAACACTCGAGTTACGTCATTTACCAACTCATAAGGACTACGTAACAGGATAACATCGGTCTTTGTCGCATTGTAATAGTTCATTTCCCGAAGAAATCAGAACTGTCCGAAATTTCAGTGAGCGCTAGGCAATAATGAGACCATGAATCTAAACAGCAGGTGACTGCAGCTGCATTGGTTTATGATCTTTGATATTGTTGAACACTGAAAACATGTCTTATGATAATACCTTTTAATGAACTGAAACGAGGTTTTATTTATTAGCATATAAATATTATATGGAACAAGGGAGTCATAATATGCAATTAAGTGTCTTGAAAATTGGTTTGTTATACATGAAATTATTTAACAATTTGTTGATAAATTTCGCATGTCAAATTATCGTGCATATAGTTTTCCCAATTTGAAAGCTACAGGCCTATCGCGCTTATTTTTCTCTCACAATTTTGAGATGTTCCTGCTTAATTTTATACACATCAGCTGTTGAATTATGCAGATAGAAGGTCGAGGATCCTGTCAATTCTCTGTCACATGAAGTCGGTACATCATTTGCTCACAGGAACTATTTGACTTGTATTCTTTTGGTTCACTACCATCAAAATAATTTGCGCGGAAACGTTTTACCACCTGTTTTTTTATTCTATTTATCGCGCGAGTCTGAACTGAAAAAATGTATACTAGGACTGGTAAGTTTTGATGTCCGCAGGTACATACAATGTTTGATAATTCATTTAACGAGCATCTTCTTACCTGCGAGCCTTGAGCGAGCAGGTATATTGGATAGCATAAAGTAAAAAGTCCATGGAGGAGCACGTGACCTGTTCTCGATGGTTTACGATTCCAAAATAAAAACCAAAAAAGATGCATTTTGTAAGAATGTCAATTCCATTATTCCATGCGGATAACATCGGTCTTTGTCGCATTGAAATAGTTTATTTACCGAAGAAATCAAAACTGTCCGAAATTTCAGTGAGCGCTAGGTAATATTGAGACCATGGATCCAAACAGCGGTTGACTGCAGCTGCATAAGCACAGCGTTTCTCAGTCATTTGTCATGGAATTATCGGAATTGGTTTATGATCTTGTATATTGTTGAACACTGAAAACATGTCTTATGATAATACCTTTTAATGAACTGATACGAGGTTTTATTTATTAGCATATAAATATTATATGGAACAAGGGAGTCATGATATGCAATTAAACGTCTTGAATTTTTTTTATACATCATATTATTTCACAGTTTGTTGATAAATTTCGTATGTCAAATTATCGTGCATATAGTTTTCCCAATTTGAAAGCTACCGGCCAATCGCGCTTATTTTTTCTCTCACAATTTTGAGATTTTCATGTTTATTTTTATACACATCAGCTGTTGAATTATGCAGATATAAGGTCGAGGATCCTGTCAATTCTCTGTCTAATGAAGTCGGTACATCATTTTCTCGCAGGAACTATTTGACTTGTAAAGTTATGTGAGTGAAAAACGAAAAACACGCCAAAACACGGTGTGACATATGACTTAAGGACTACAGTAGGTGTATTGCCTTTAGAGCTCTAGTATTGTGATGTGTCAGTTGTGGTGTGATTTGAATGAGTCAGCTGCCATCGCGTCTCAGAAACCCTGTCACAATAGTAACATTTGTTTTGAAATACATAACCAATAAAGGTAAAACCCTGAAATACCCAAAATTGCGATTTTCCCCAGTAACAATACTTCAGTATTTTGGATTATTCATGTAAGGGACGTATGACGTCGGACGTCACGTGACGCCATTCTAAACGCTACAGTTTGAGCAGCACCTAACTCCTTTCTGAACTAATATCCGGCCGCATGTATACGAATGATTTAGTTTTAATACAAAAATAAGTAATAAATAACCAACTCTGGAATGTAAAGAGATGTCTGCAGTTTGTCTGGAAAATTCTCTACATTACCAAACATTTTTTATGAAAACTGCTATTGAATGTAATATTAACTTACCTCATAAGCGTATGATTTGTCGTAATTGAATATAAACTGGTTACAAGGTCTGTCTGCTGCGACAATCTTTGAATGGTTTCCAAGCCGCTCGATGACGTCATAACTACATTTGTTAACGTCATATGTTACATTTCCCCCAGTCGACGTATGACTGACATCTGCAACATCGCACTTGAAATCAGGGATAAATCCTGTGTTAAAATAAATGATAATGTTGATAAATAAGTTTTATCGTTCCACTCTAGAATTGATTTGACCCATGTTTGTGCTCACTTGATTAAAATATCCCTAGTTAAAATCATTGTAATGATAGTGCAACTGAACTATCTCTCTTTGTACCATAAGTAACAGACGAAACTTGCAAATGCTGCATTTGTTAAAGAAACTAAAAAGGTTTCAATTTATTCGTTTAACAATAACCTTTTTCGACACATACGATTTTTTTACATAACTGTTCCCTTCTTTAAAAATGCATATTTATAAATGTCATACATTTACAGGATATAGTTCGTTTTTGTTAAAGTGAACGAAAATAATCACATACCTGTGAATACAGCACTTAAAACAGCAAACGCCGCAGGAATTGTGTTCACGAACATAAGAAACATTTGGAAAAACTGATATTTTCCCCATGGTTTAACAGCACGCCATACCGAGTCCACTTCACGGGTACCAGACATACTTGTTGATGCACAGTCAGTGCTGCAATATATTCGCCCAAACTATAAAATCAAGAATAGTTTTTTTTAAATATACATGTACAACACAAACTAGTGGATATAACACATCCTACTAAGAATGCGAACTGGTAAACTAGGCATGTTTCCGACGGTTATCTGTTTATGAGTCATACACACGCTATACATCCAATCGAACTGGTACCACACAGAAAAACCCGTAAAACAGTGTTGAAACACAACGCTGCTTTAATCATTACCAGTTTGATTTAGACTCGCAGCATCAAATCCTAAAACAAGTTTAGGTCGTTTGCGGCGAAAAAAATCGTCTAAAATGAAGATTTCTCAGTATTTACTGCACCTACAAGTGTGAGATTTTGCACGAGTGAATGAAATCTACCTAATATACAATTAAATCTAAGCAACATTGGGCATATGTGAAAAACGTTTTGTTCATAAGTTCTATGTAAAATATCTGTAGTTTACAATGAAACTTCATGTTAGAAGACTCGATACACAATTTTATGGTCACGTGACACGTCTAACGGTAGATATACGTATTTGTAACCTATTTAATATAGCATATACGAGGCCCGTCTGTGCATCTGTACTGTTTGTGTGTATCATATTTTTTGGTCTAAACGTAAATATGGCTTGCGTCAAGCAGTCTCCTTCTCGAACTATAAAATCACGGATTTTAAATCGTCTTTAAACGATTTTGACTTCTTAATATTAGGCATTCTTCAAACACGTGAAAGTCGATTTCAGACCAATACTAAAGGTTTGGGTAGATGTACGTATATTACTCAATTATTTAGGACTGGTTCAGTCATAAGACTACATGTCATTGCGCACATAAACACTACAATGCTTTTATTAAGTTCTTAATATAACATTATTATATACGTGTATGTCAATGTATGAGAATATACATAAGTTATGTAGCTTAGTGAATAAGGGTTTGGTTTCCACTGCTTTTTCGTGATATAACATGTATTATACATAATCTGTATACACACAATCGACATACCTAAATAAATCGACTTATATGGGCCTCATAAATTTCGCTTTTATCACAGCAATGTTAATCTCGCTGATCACGGATTATAGCAGTTAAAAATGACAGTAAAAAATCAATGGAATACCAGATTACCTCCCTGCGTTAAAGTGTCCAAATTCAAGTAATATCAATATACAATAAAGAATAAACTTGTTTAAGGATATTCCAACATGGCAGCCATGTTTGTTTACAAAAAAGAAGGTAGTTTGAGTTTATGACAACTGTGCCTAAAATACATGGAATTAACACCCAATTATATCTTTATTTTAAAGTTTATAATATAAACGCAACATAATAACATACGTTTTAGACATTTGATGACAATAATGTTGAATTTGTTACCTGTTGTATAGTCAATTTTCGGTGACAAATAATTCTTCTTTCCACAAAAAACAAACAACTTCATGAATGAAAAAGTGTTGAGAAAAGTCTTCCACAGTGCCAACCAACAATAGTTTCCTAAAAAAATTATTCAAACATAAACATTTCCATTTTGTATAACCCCACTGCTACCACATGTATAACTCCAACGCGATAAATTGCAGTACAAAAACAAACACCATACTGCATATATTTTTGTTATGGATTAAAATCAAGGACCGTAACATTTACCAATGAAAGCATTTAAACATTTGGCACAACATATAAAGTTTACATGCTCCTAAATATTCAGAAACGATAAATATAGCGGATTTTGTGGTTGTTTTTGTATTGCAATTTATCGCGCTGGAGTTATACATAGATTTCACTGTCCATTGTGTGTGTAAATAAAGTAGTTCTACACAAAGTAAGGTGTACTTGATAAACCATGTAAGATAAACACACTGCTTTAACTGTCAGTGGGTTTAATAACATGAACCAATATCACGCTGTAAAAACAGGAGTAGCATTCTGAATTACAATATTATTTCAATATTATGTATAGTTTATACATAAGAAACATCTAATACATTTAAAATATAACCTACATTATGAGCCAATGAAAACGCCGAATTTGGCGGTTACATGAAAATTTAATCATTAAAATTTTCTCTTCACAGACTTGACGTCATGCGTTGGCGCTAATTTCTATCGGCCAATCAGAATGCAGAATGTTATATTCTAAGTTAGTTAGAACATATTAAGTAAATTTTAATGACTAAAAAGGCCTCGCTTCGCTTCGCTCGCTCCGCCCTTTTTAATCATTAAAATTTACTTAATATGTTCTAACTATAACATAAACAATTCATTTTTATGCTCCCCGAAGGTTGAGCATATAGTCGCCGCTTTGTCCGTACTTGTGTCCATCTGTCACACTTTTGTCCGGGCAATAACTTGAACCGTATTATAGATATTAATTTGAAACTTCATATGTGAATAGACCTTAATGAGTGGAAGAGCAGTACACAAGAACCATGACTCTTGATCGCACATGTTAAGAGTTATTCACCTTTGAAATTTTTCATACTTAATTCTTGTCTGGGCCATAACTTCAACATTATTAGAGTTATCAATTTGAAACTTTATAGCGGAATGGATCTCATTGATAGGATATGCAGTGCCCAAGAACCATAACTGTTTATTCCTTTTTTGGAGTTGTTCCCCTTTTTAATTTTTCATACTTAATTCTTGGCCAGACCATAACTGAAACAGTTTTGGATATATCATTTTGAAAATTCATAGATAAATAAATCTTGTTATTATAGTGCAGTGACATAATTTTTTAGCATTTTTTCTGTGACAAACGCCCCACGGGGAGCATCACCAGTCTGTAATGGCTGTTGTTTCATCTTATTTTCAACAAAACTTCACATGAATTCACACATCAAAGCATTTTTCCTCAATATTTAATATCCGGTAACTACTGGTACCTACATTTCACTGAACACATATACATACCCAAGGTAAAGAAGGTTTACGAATTCCAGATAGTGTCTCATTTCTTGGAATTGCTAGTTCTGGGAGAAGGTGAGTATTATAGAAGGCTGTCAACTTCGGAACCATGACATTTTCCCACAAACATTTGTCTCTGTGAATTCTTTCAATGAACATATCATGGGGATTTATCCTTCTAATAATTATATCGCACCATTCATATCCAATGATATTCAATTGGCCTTGTATCTGGTAGTAAAATTTATGATTTCTTTTCAATTTCATACTTCCATGCTCAATTTTTAAACAAAATGTCCTATCATTTTCTGCAGCTTGTCGAATCAGTGTTTTTTTGTTTTGCAGTACAGTTTTGATTTCAATAAGACCCTCGGGTCCTTTGGCTCCAACAACAATACCATCACTCGAAGTTGCTAAATATGGATATTTGTCATCAATCATCAATCCTGGTGTTTCTATTGATATTATTTGTGGGGTTATTGTCTCTTTATTTTTCATATTGACATATTCAATTCTGGCATTTTCTTCTTCATTCAATCCTCTTAATGTGTAGATGTTGCCCTTGAACTGTGAATATAGCATCTTTTTTACTATGTTAGGCCTATTGTTATTGACAGATCTGGACATGATTTCCCCAAAGTTGGAACTTGTCAATCTTTTTTTTCGTTCGTCATGCCATAAACTATTGTTGGACTGGCCTTTTGTCTTAAGTTCAATATCTTTAACATTGACTGCACATATCTGCTTCCTAAAATAAGCCTGGCATTCACGGTCTAATTGGTTTGATGAGATATCCTCCGTATCTTCTAACACTTCTCCATACTGCTGCTTAGCCTTTTTTGTAGCGCTTTCAATAGCTGACTTATTTTTTCTAGATTTCCTCCTTATGATATTGTCTTTTTTTGAGGCTGAGGTTTTAGTGTTAACATATTTTCTCGATCTTTCATGATATGTGCTTAAATAAATTCTATCGGGTCGTGTCCCTGTTATCCGCTGATACACTTGTGGTGACCATGCTGGACCAAGCATTGTCCTTAAAGCACCCCCGTAACATCTGGCAAAAAATGAGCCCCGGAAACACTTATTCAGCATCTTTCCACCATCAAATTTGGCCCTGATGTGCATCCATGATTCAGCTAAATTACTTGTGAAGTTTCCAATCAGACGGTGTGCCTTATCAGCTAGCCTATTAAGAAATAGGAAGACATCTTTTAACAAAGATTCAGAGACAACAGACTGTTTACCTGTCCCACCCTTTCTCAAAGACATCTCCTCATCCGCAGTTAACTCCTTCACAGTCTCTTGCCAATAGTCACACATGCTAACAATAATATCCTCATCCTCTTCAGCAGGCTCATTAACACTGTCTACTGTATCAATTTCATTTTCTTTAACCTGGTGTTTACAAAAGTCTGTCGAACACATATCGTGGATACCTAGTACATGCCTTCCTGCATTTCTAATATCTTGTCTAAGTTTTTTTATCGCTAATGTCCTATTGCTCTCTTTGCTGCGCATGACAATGGCACATCTTACACCTGCTGTTATTCTCCTTATATTGTTTTTATTCAAATTTCCCCGTCCCTTATAATGTTTTTTTTCAGTAACAAGTCTCTCTAAATTGGCCCTTAAACACTTTGTTGCATGATTTGCACATTCAATCTTTTCAACATGAGCACCCCATACTGGCACATATTTAATGATGTTCGCATACACCGAACTGTCTCCGTCCCCAATCATTCGCATATATCTTATGCCATGTTTCTCCTCGCATTCCAAAAAGCCATTCATAATAATGTCTGACTCCATAGCCTGGGAAGAACAATCCCAATTTTTAAAGCAAGTGTGCTGTTTTGGTTCTTTGTTTTCAGTTTGTGCCCGGCTACACACATAACACAATTTATTCCGGATTCCTATATGGAGCAGTTTTTTGGTTCTTGCACCAAAAATGACACCAACCGCAGCCATCGCGTTGTATGTATGCTTGTGTGAACGCTTGCTCCACCCGCCATCACATATAACACTAATGGCAGGCACACCCATAAAAAAATCACCATCTTCAATTGCCAATTCTTTTTCTTCTTTCCCAGCTGTTAACATCTCATTTTCCAAAACCGACTTCCACAATTCTCCAATCTCTCTTTCAATTTCCGAATACTTCTTTTCACTCATTCCTGGTATACCCATAGTTCCCATAGCTTCATTCAAACTCGAACAGCCGCCACCAGTCACCATGCTCCCCCAAACACATCGAACATTGACATCATGTTGATGACTTTCACCAAATTTGTTACTATTGTCAATATTAAACACTGCACCGCAACCACCACATTTTGATGACAATATCGAATATAATCCATTTGATTTCTCACTATGTAAAATGACTACACTTTCCCCCTCGACTGCCTTAATTCTAGCCTGTTCACATAGCGCAGTATGGACACTTATTTCACTTATGTATTTGCGGAATTTGTCCAAATTCATTATTCTGTTGCCTTCAAAATGTTGTTCATCAGAATGAAGGAATAACTTGTTTGATATAGACGACTTCAAACATTTGTATCGCTTAGCCTTCTTCAACACAAGTTTACTGAGAACAATACTTAATTCTTCTTTCCTTTTCCTAACAAAATAAGCATCAGATTTCACAGTTTTCAAATTATCCAATCGTGTTTGCAATTTCTTATCTTTCAATGTTATTTTCCTTTTAACTAACACATTATGGATACCACCAGGCCTATTGAATTTCCCTTTTTTACTACCACGGCGATTTCTTTTGTTCCCCATTTTATAAAATAAACACACAAATTGTATCCAAAAGCTTACACTTTTATCAACGGTAAAATTCACAGAAGTAATCGAAACTGATCTACACTGAATCGACACAATACCTTCTTCACTTCAACTGAACAAAATTATATTCCAAACTTGTGTTCACAGATTGTTATCCAACTGAATACAAAACCAACACACAAACACTTTCAAATAATTATATCCACACTATAAACTTCACAAAAATTCAATTCAAATTTTGTGTTCACAGATTGTTATCCAACTGAATACAAAAACGAGACACAAACACTTTCAAATGATTATATCCACGCTATAAACTTCACAAAAATTCTATTCCAAACTTGTGTTCACAGATTGTTATCCAACTGAATACAAAAAAAATACACAAACACTTCAAAATAATTATATCCACACTATAAACTACACAAAAATTCTATTCAAAACTTGTGTTATGACACAGATAGTATCCAACTGAAGACAAAATCAACACAAAAATACTTCAAAATAATCGGATCAACACGATATAATTCACAATAATTCAACTCAAAACTTACGATATCCCATACAGTTCACCATACCAAGCATGCGACTTTACGTTTCATTCAAAAAACGGTGATGTCATTGTTACGAACGTCGTTTTTTTACACAAATAAACTTATAAATCTAAAGAACGCAGTATACATACCTTTTTTCATATAATATATATATGTTCATTGATAAAAATTCATAGTTTCGCGTTTTGAAATAAAAACAAAATAATATTGTCAACATTGCGTTTCACGGGTTTTTGTTTGTTTACAAATGTCATACGTGACAGGAGTACGATTACTATCTAAATGTGTGAATATCACGTAATCGCAGTTAACATATAAATTATCATGTTATTATAAATCAAAATACACAATAATCCATCTAGATCTTGTCATATATGCTTACCTTAAACGTATTATAATATGTGCAATCTTTCCCACACCTTTCTGTCGGCCATATTTGAATACTGGTTCCAATCTTATTTAATGTTACACTGTTATCAACGCTTAATGATTGAGTACCAGTATACCGGCGATTTACGCCTTAGTTTTATTAATGCGCGTATGTGTATAGAACCATTATTATTGGGAGAAATTGAATTTTTATTGTTGTTGATTATATTTTGGTAATGTTTATATATAATTGACCGTATATAATATCTATCACGGCCAGTGATATGAAAATATGCCCATCTTTCCCTTCACAAACGCCTATGGCGTATGTATACATAGTTATCCACTTCCGTCAGGCTTTTCTCGTGGAAAAACGAAAGTAGGAGAAAATAAACAAACAATCATGTTTTTCATACTATGCTCATTTCCAATCTAAATCTGCGGATATGAAGAAGATTCTCTGTGAAAAGGTATGGCTATTTACCAATACAATACGTCTACGAAATGACAATGTATGATCATCTCAAGTAAATGCGTATTAGCTGTTAGAAAATTTACTTGTTTTGCAAACAAAATGGACGTGGAGGCTTGAAAAATATTGTACCCCCAGATGATTCTGAACTGAATTTAGGTTTAGGTATAATTTCATTGATAAACAAGGTCCGTTGACACTCAACAGAAGTGTGTTTATTGTGTTCACTAATAGTTTTTTATGTTTTATGCACTATGTGAAAAGAATTCAAAAGGTTATATTGATTTATTATTATAAGCATCATATTTATGTTCCAATTTCAAAAAAGGAATTTAGGTACCCTACAGCTGTAATTTCAATACACCAATCTTTCACTAGAATTTTACAATGTGTGTTTCAGAATATCCTTAAATAAGTAATTAAAAATTATGAAATTTGAAATGGGAGTAGGTAGAATTTAGTTATGATCCTACGTAAATTTTTATCAACATCTGAAGAATCGATTTTTAGCAATTCACAATGTAGACGATTTTTTTCGCTGCAAACGGTTGACCCCATTACACACTTATAAAATAGTTCTACACCGAATGATATAGTTCTTATTATATGAAATTACTGCGCTAAACAATGTCCATGGCCATGTTAGGTTACAAGTAACCGGGCGCTATTCACGTATGTACAACAATGTATTTGTTTTGTATGCAAATGTTATAGTACATGTGTATGGAAAGTAAATATCGTAATTTTTACGGGGAACCCCAGTATTCGTATTACATACCATCTCAGAAATCACTACGATTTTAACGTTGTAATTTCTCCACAATCAATCCCTCCGAGCAAGAAACTAGTTCCAGCAAATATAAACAAATGTCGTCATTTTCAACCATTTTAAAGAAAATTTGTTATATTAGTTGTATTAATTTTCATTTGTTTGTATTGTGTGAACTTTTTGAAAGTTTTTGTCGATGACTTAATGTATTTGTGCGAAAAAATTCCTACGCGCTGTAAAATAACTTATGATTTTTGATGGCCGATAAAATTGTCCCTGTTAAAAGTAACTCGTTGAGCAGACGAACTTTACATATTTCATGGTTTTAACATTCATATTACAGTTTAGCTAGAAACGTCTAACCTAGCATGTGCTTAATTATTTGTCACTATTTACAATATTTTGCATTTGTTGATAATATTGATCCACGTTTCATCCATTTACTTTCCAGAGATCTTCAGCTAAATATTTTGAGTCTACCTCTAGAACAACCATTTTCCTAGCGTTGTTACATAAATAGTTCCCCGCCGAAAACCGAGACCATATCAGTAATTTGTGTTTCGTCCAAATCTTTTTAGTTCGCGCTATTCGTACTCTATCAAGTTCGTATGCGGGTAGAGTTATGGAATAAGGACTCTGTCAGTTTTTAGTTACTAGTTTTTTTTATCATTTTCTTGCGCCCATGTAAATAATATTGATCGACGTTTGAACCATTAAGTTACCACAGATCATCAGCAAAATAGTTATCGTCTGTCGTTATTTACTCTTGTCCGAGCGCCGAGCTGTGTATACAATTTTCCCACCGAAAGTCTAGACCATAACGCATATTTACGTTTCGACCCCTGTTTTATTAGTTCTCGCTAATCATACCCTGTCCGGTCGTTTTATAATTTATATTTGCATCTGAAGAGTTGTGGAATTATTACTTTGTGTAGTTTTTAGACACTGGATTTTTTTACTGGGCCCATTCATTCACTATCCTATTTCATATTCTTTTGGTTTACTACCATCAGAATAATTCGCGCGGAAACGTTTTAACAAATTAAAATGCTTTTATTCTATACATTACGCGAGTCTGACCTGCAATATGGTAAGTGTTGATGTCCACGGGCACATTCGATGTTTGATAATTCATTTAACGAGCATCTTATAATGTGAGTAAAACATGGAAATCACGGTCAATCGAACACACACTGTGATATACATGTATTACTTAGAACTAGGGTATTGCCTTCATGAGTTCTAGTATTGTGACGGATCCGTTGTGGTGTAATTTAAATGAGTCAGTTGCTATTGCGTCTCAGAAACCTTGTCACAATAATTATTCATATCTTTTTTGAAATTCATTATCATTAAAGGTGAAAATATTACCAAGAATTGCGATTGTCCCCAGTATCAGTACTTCAGTACTTTGATTATACTTGCTTACTACAAAGTCACCATTAGATCCAAATGTTTGAAGATAAATAATAAATATGACATCTGTAAGACAACTATTGTATATTGTCGGCTGACCTTCGTAGTTAAATAAAAACCAGCAAAAAGTGTATCTGAAGGAAGCATAACCACTGTTATATACGTAAATTTTGGCTAAGAACGCAAGTAAAAATATGTGAACACAAATTAAAATAGCCGTTAGTAATTATGTTCTTTGGCCGATTTTAAAAACGAGACACCATCGACGCTCGATCAAGCCGAGAATATGTACTATCCATGTCATTTAATATTTGTGTCCGAAGATCATTGTTGTTGCCGGAAACTGAATCAACTGTTATCCACGTTTTAATGAATAATATCACGTCATAGGGATAATCAATGGTAATTTATTGTTGTGTCTGAGGCCAAGTTAACGCTAGGGTTCCACAAGGCTCGGTTAATACTTGGACAACTTATTTTAAATATTATAATATATTAATCATATGTTGAGGACGCGTACTTCAAAGTTTAACTATGCTTTTTGAAGACGATAATTCTTATCAAACTCCTCGATTCCTATTTTCTTTTACTAGAAAACAATATTTCCCACGTTGACCTTATTCCTAGGGGTGGAACTTATCAATACATTGTTTTCTAACTTTGATACTGGCGTATCTCGGAGATGGTTATTATCCACACTTTAATATTGTAATATTGTCAGTACACTTGAATGAATAAATAAGTTCAATACATTTTTGTACATGAAAATCAAACCATTATTTAGCTTAAAAGTGTCGAACTAATGCCATATCCATAGAAAAGTTAATAAATTATGTGCAGTTAGAGCGGGTGAACATTACTCCGAATGTAACCCTGGTCATTTTATGTGTCACTGTGTTGTCTTGATGACATTCTGGCCAAGCTGGATGTCATGTTTGTGGAGGCATCCTCTCAGGAGGACTTAATGACACTATTTTTCAATAGTAAACAGTCCTCAGCTGAATCGGTCACCTCATATGCTTGTCGTTTGGAGACTCTTCTCCAATCTATCATTTCCAAGGGACAGCTACCAGGTTTGGCCAGAAACGACCTACTTAGGCACAGGTTATGGACTTGCTTGACATCGGACATACTAAAGCTTCAAACTAGGCATAGGTATGATTCTATGTCAGACTACAACTCTCCATTAAGGGAGATCAGAAAGGTAGAGAAGGAAACTCCTATTGTTTCTTTTGCTCAAGCTCTCATATCACCTTCTTCTGTAGCCCCAACTTTGACCAAGACTGCAAAACATACTCCTGTGGTTGCGGATTCGTCCTTTGATTTAAAACTTTCAACTCTTGAAACCAGGATGGATTCAAGACTTTCCTCCATGGAGTCAAAATTGGCTTCTATGGAGGAAATGTTGAAAAGTTACTGTTCTGGGAATAGTTCCCAGAATCAATCCAATGGTCAGTCTGAATTCCGAGGCAGAGGTAGGGGTCGAGGTCTGTATAGCTACCAAAATTCCACTAATGCCAATTCTTTAAACTAGATACCCCCTCTGTTGTGGGTGGAACAGAGGACGGGTTAGATCTAAGCCCTGAATGTAATATGCCATTGCTGGACCGTTTTGTTGGGCCAGCCAATGAGCATTTTGTCAATATCAATGGAACCAAATTTAACTGTCTTCTGGATTCTGGATCCATAGTGACCACTATTGGCTATTCATCATTTCTTTCTTTGAATCCTTCTGTTCCTTTGAAATCTTTAGATACATTGGGTCTCAACTTGTCTGTTGCCGACGGTTCTTCCATGCATTACTCTGGATACATTGAGGTGAATATTTCTGTTCCCTTCCTGTCAAGTTTTAATTTGGATGTTCCTATGTTAGTCATACCTGACAATGAATTTAACCAGTCTTGTCCAGTAATTATTGGTACTAATGTGTTGCGTCGTTGCAAAAGTTTTATTGATCAGATTCCGGAAGATTGTACTATTCCTTCAGAATGGCAATTAGCTTTGGACAGTCTGACTTCTCACACATATCCTGTTAAGGTGTGTGGGAAGAAGGTTATTTCAGTGCCACCTTATGAAAGTATTACTATCAATGGTATGGTACGGAACATGAGTTCTAATGTTTCTAGTGTTGTTACTGAGTCTCTTGAAACTTTTCAAGGCTATACTGTCTGTCCGCGTGTGGTCAAGTTACATAATACTTCTTCTGCCAAAATTCCTGTCCGTATTTGTAACATGACTGCCAAAACTCTCTCTTTCAAACCTAAGTCTGATGTTTGTCATATTTCTCAGGCCAAGGTTATTGATGATATTTCATCTTTCGTTACCCAGGAACAGTCGCCTGAACCTCCTATTGATGATATCTCTGTGGACACTTCTAATCTTACTCCGGAAGAAACTTTGCGTTTTATCAAGTCTTGGGTACTTGGAAGGGTGTTTTTGTTCATCTACCAAGGATATTGGCACTACAAATTTAGCCAAACACCATATTGTGTTAGATGACACTACCCCTTTCAAGGAACCCCACATGACCAAACTTCAAACTTGACCTTTATTTCATTGAGATACAACTACTGACCAAGTTTGGTGAAGATCAAAAATGTGGCCTCCAGGAAGTTAATAAGGTTTTTCTATTATTTGACCTATTGACCTAGTTTTTGACCCCACATTAACAAACTTCGACGATGACCTTAGGGTCACCAAGCTTAACATTTTGACCAAATTTCATTAAGATTGAAGCCGCCAGAGTGTTAACAAGGTTTTCCTATTATTTGACCCTTTGACCTAGTTTTCAACCCCACATGACCCAACTTCACACTTGACTTAGATTTTATTGAGATACAACTACTGACGAAGTTTGGTCAAGATCAAAGCAAAAATGTGACCTCCAGAGTGTTAACAAGGTTTTCTATTATTTGACCCTTTGACCTAGTTTTTGACCCCACATAACCCAAATTCGAACTTGACCTATATTTCATTGAGATGCAACTATTGACCAAAATTGAAAGTGCTAGAGTGTTAACGGTGAAATGTCTAACGGACGGACGGACTGACAGACGGACGACGGACAAAAAACAATCACAAAAGCTCACCTTGCCACTTTGTGGCAGGTGCGCTAAAAATCAGACAGGGAATGTAGCACTCAACTAAAACAACCGATCACAGAAAACAGAACAAACACAGACCACAATCACATGGCACAACAATATAATTTCCCAATAAGTGTCACCTATCTGTAGGTGTAAAGGCCTTATGAGGAATTTAAATGATGATTTCCGTAAGAGCTTCGTTAAAACCGTACATAAATCCGCACACTGTATAGGATTCTATAACAACACAACATATAATGATGGTTTATTAATGATTTTAATGTACAGCGAAAAGTATAAGTGCAACTACATAAATCTGATTACTTTAAAGAAAAATACGATCAAATGGTAGTCTGTGAAGCATGTGTCACATCAGCCACACGAATTTATCACCATGTCGTCCGAAAATAAAATTAAAATTACACTCTTATCGCAGACAATATTGTAGACATCTAGACAGTTCAAGGCTTGTATGGCTATCATACGCTCATGGTGTAGACATGGTGCTGTAACGGTAAATCGCAAGCAAACGCAGATAAAGTTGACATGACAAGAATTTGATTTGTGAGGTTGCATTCATCTTGTGGTGCTACACGTTTCCTACCATGGTCGCAGGAATGTCTTAACAGCGATTTCCGCCAAATGTTGCCTCAAAAAGTGTACTGTCCAGTTAGGATGGATATAAAGTGACGCAGTGGTCGAATCCACTATTACGGTGTAAAACCAATTATATAGAGGATATTTGTTGATTTTGGTGTAAGATCGTATTTTATTTCACCGAGTGATCACAGAAAATCAATATTTTCACGAGTGGCGTGAGAATTATGACGTCATGATGACGTAACGCATATTTTAAAGCCCGGCGCCGTTGACGTTACGTTTCTTTGCTGCATGATACTGGAACCAGCTTCTAAAACAGTGAAAATAACAAAGAGGTAATTTCACTGTTATTTTCACTGTTATTTTCACTGAAAAATGTCCATAATCCATTGAAAGCAAATAATAAAAAGGTTTATCCAGCCATCTATAATTGCAATACCTTACCTGTTCAGATAATGGTTGTAACCTCTATTGTATACATACAATACAACATTACTCTCACATTATCCTAACAGGACACTCCGACAGTATATATGTATATTCCTGCTACAAGGCTGATGTGACACATGTTAAACAATATACATAATAATGATGACATGTACAGTAAAACATCTATTAAAGCCCTCATCCATAATATAAAGACTGCTTCATCATTATAAGTACATTAACACGAACTCAATAACAACCACTTTACATGACACCCAATGTTGCTTCACAGTATTAAGTTTGTACAATAGGTTGGGAAAAAGGTGTCATACAAACATGGTTTAACATAATTATCATATTAAAAGACCTACGTTGTATACTACTAGCAAATTCAAAAGAGTTAGTGTTTTGTTAAAAAACGGAATTATGTTAATAAACTATGCAAAAATACAACAAGGGCTGGGTTTTGGCGCTAACTATAGTCTGGTCTGGTTAGAATACTACATGTAGTGTCTGGACATGTCTGGTTTCTCAAGGCGCCAAAACCCACATTCGCGTTTGAGTAGGTTCGAGGTGGCGCTGATGAAACAATAAAAAAAACTAACGTTTGTTCGACCATAGTTTAACCACTGAAGGTTTTCGCGGCCTCTATTTGAGCTACAAGTACGGTGACAATGGTTAGCGCCACAATCAAGGCAAGGTTACGATGTGAAAGTACTATACAAAAGAAGAAGAAATGTCAAATTTTACGAACAGCGTTGTGTTAAAGGTTGGAACACAACAGCGTTATAATGAACATACAGCTGTATATAAATGTAACAATGCATATACAGTAATAATGGCCTGTTACAGCGTAACGACACATGTTACCATTATTCGGATGAACATATTTCTTTACACACATTATCGTCTTCTTGGCTAAGCTACAACTACTCAGATCTTTAATCAAAATCGTGCAATTTCTTGCACCCTAACTTCTTAAAAGATATTGAATAAACTTTGGGTAGGGGGAAGCTGACATTCCTACTTCCATACAAAGACAGTCTGTAAGCATTCTATTTGAACCTAAACACTTCTCCTACAGTAGCAATATCTAACTTTACCCAGTGAGTCTGCGTACTTACTGCATGTCAGTGTTGTTATCATTCCTTACTGTGCAAATGTACCAACTATACTTCTTTGATTTTATTATACTTCATTGATAGTATTACAAGCAGTCGCAATAATCAAAAACATATGAACAGACCAATGATTTTTTTTATTTCGTGACTTATAATCTTGGCATATCAGTTTTGTTTGATAAAACATACACTAGGCGTATACCCTATAAAATGCCTTTATTCTTTTTCAGATCCAAACTTGGGAAATAAAATTATTTAAAAGCTGTATAGTTGGAACATTTGCTCAGTATAATAATATGCTAATATAGAAGCTATGCAGTATGTCATTCATTGTGAGAGACATATTAAAGGCTGACTTGAAATGTGCTTTTATAGGATGGTACGTTCTGTATCTACCTATTTATAAGCAATTTACTGTAATAAACGAATGTACAAGCTCCCGTCTCTGCCACACGAAGAATTGGACACATGGCGAGTGTCCCTGTGAGTCACATGAACAATTAAATGCATGGCGAGTGTCCCTGTGAGTTACATGAACAATTGGATGCATGGCGAGTGTCCCTGTGAGTCACATGAGCAAGTGGATGCACAATGAGTGTCCCTGTGAGTCACATGAACAATTGGATGCATAATGAGTGTCCCTGTGAGTCACATGTACAATTGGATGCATGGCGAGTGTCCCTGTGAGTCACATGAACAATTGGATGCATGGCGAGTGTCCCTGTGAGTCACATGAAAAATTAAATGCATGGCGAGTGTCCCTGTGAGTTACAAGAACAATTTGATGCATGGCGAGTGTCACTGTGAGTCACATGAGCAAGTGGATGCACAATGAGTGTCCCTGTGAGTCACATGAACAATTGGATGCATGGCGAGTGTCCCTGTGAGTCACATGAGCAAGTGGATGCACAATGAGTGTCCCTGTGAGTCACATGAACAATTGGATGCATGGCGAGTGTCCCTGTGAGTCACATGAACAATTGGATGCATAATGAGTGCCCATCTGAGTAACTCAAAGAAATGGATGCATGACGAGTGTACATGGGAGTCACATGAAGAATTGGATGACGGTTTAACTAATGTGTAATTTGTCGTGTGACTCACGTAAAGACTCGACAGGCTCTCGTGTGACAGATAAGGAACCCCTTTGAATATAACACTGAATTATATGAATATATGTTATCGACCCGAGTGATGTTCCTCTATAAGATTTCCTAGGTATCAGAGATTCTATTCCATCTTATTAATAAATGTACATGAATTTTGTAAAAGCTGAATACTCGTACCACATATCAAAATGTTCGTCCAAACAATTTAAAAAAAATCACATTAAAAACATTACCACAACTTACAAGCACATATGTTTAATTAACTTATCTGTTCTCTTGCCATACTATCATGTCCATATTTCCAATCACTACTGGTCAAATATTTGTAACATCAAATCTGCAGTATTTCTGTTCATAGAACAGTGCATATCACATTTCAAAGCGCTGCATATAACGTTTTGAGCACTTAAACCCGGTCGTTCTTTATGATTTCTGTGTATTTGATGACTCTGTAGAATCACTTTCACTTTCCCACGTGTTACATTCTGCGATTGTTCCCGGTAACTCGTGTTTAGCGCTTTCTGGCAGTCTTAATGCTAGAACTACCACCAGCATACACATACTACCAAATATGGCGCCAGGAATCCATAGCGCTATCAGAGCCTGAAATTGGTTCTTATACTGTAATATATTGCAAATATATGCATATAGAATCTATATACATGTATTAAAGACATACATTATGTTTACATAATTTTTTTTATATGAAAATAATTACAAAGACAAAATAGTCAAATAATATTTATGCATTAATTTTGTATAATGATTGGGATATGATGGGTACCGGTATAATATTGGAATTGACAGTGTCAATGATGCATGCGCATTGATGTATAATAGTTAGAGCATTAGTGTACTCCCCCACCATAGACAAGATCTTTTCCACACAGGCTATTTTCTATTCAGGTTTATATCTGCCATGAATAGAACATCAAATATAGCAAGTTTCTATTGATTCTTTCATCATACACATGTACCAGTATATAGCAATTCTGCAATGGTTTCTACTTCAGCCGTCTGTTCGAAAGTAACTGAATACTTCTGTTTGAACGAACTTATTCAAACCTAGATCTTTAGGGTGAAGGTCTAACACTCTACATTCTGTTTTATGTGATATTGATATATCGGACATCAAAGTTCCATTTAAAAAACCATGATCTTACTTGTAATGTTTAGGCACTGCTAACACTAATACCGAAACTTAAAAAACCCATTCGACAATGTACATTGGTAAGTAACTAAAGAAAAACAATTCGATTAGTGAAGTAATAAAATATATATCGCAGAATTACTCACTAAGTTACTAGCAAACGGTGATAATATTCCACCAATTCTAGATATAGATGAGGCAATCCCAAGACCACTATTTCTGAAATGGGAAACATTATACGATGTAACATAAAAGCTAAAGGAGACATCGCGATATTTCCATATCAGATATAACGAATCCTTCGGTAGGAGTTATCTTTCTTATTTTGACTTTATACCTCCGTTCAAAATAATTTCCCCTTTCTGCCACGCCTCCGCAACTACTAAATTCTGCCACGTTACCTCAACTACTAAATTCTGCTACGCCTCCGCAACTACTAAATTCTGACACGCCTCCTCAACTACGAAATTCTGCCACACCTCCTCAACTACTAAATTCTGACACGCCTCCTCAACTACTAAATTCTGACACGCCTGCTCAACTTCTAAATTCTGCCACGCCTCCTCAACTGCTAAATTCTGCTACACATCAACTTCTAAATTCTGCCACGCCTCCTCAACAACTGAATTCTGACACGCCTCCTCAACTACTAATATATTAATATATGGTTTCCTGGACAAATTTACGAATAATTTGCAGATTTGGGTTGTCTATAATCTCATTTTAGTCATTAATGACGTCTAGAATCCGCGTAGGAAGGCATTATCTTGAGAAAGTAACAACATATCTTTCTCTTAAGAATACTGATTAAAGTTTCAGACAGTGATTAAGACGGAGACAAACCTGTAATTTGTTGGGTATATTTCTGGTGTATACAGGAACACAGAACTAAAACATCCGGTACTTGCTGATTTACCTATCAGAGATAGTATCTTAGCTATCACACTAACTGCTTCGCTATCCGCTGTAAAACAAATGCATTATCATAAAACAAATAATAAACAAGATTATCCCTTTTCCATATCGTATTTAACTTTTTGTCATATTTGAAAACTTACGAGTTACTTCTTAATAATCTAGCTCACTCGAAATCGGTGGCCACTGATTAGTCTTGTGGCAGGAACGTAATCGAATTACCAAACACTTACCACTTTCTCAGTCCTTCGGAGAAAAAACAAAATATTTATTTAAAAAAAAAATATTGAATTACATAAGTAGGTTGAGGGGCGTATATAATTGCTTTTGTTGAGCATGGCTGATTGATTTGAATAATTTAGATGCTAAAGAAAGGACATCGATATACGCTTGCTTTCTTTTAGTACATTTTAACTCCATTTTTGTAATACAATTAGTGTGTATTCTAGAGTAACTATAAGTAAATTTCTAGGTTATGCATGTTTTTGTACTGTAAATTATGGACAAATCCGATTAGAGGTATACTATATAAACACATTGGTTTTACAGTGGTAATAGATATCCAACATAAAACATGTCTTCCCTTTTAAGAAGACGAGTTCATTATTGGATTACTTGTTAAAATGTACCTTTGTGTAATTAGCATTTAAGCACACGAACTCATATTTACCCCCGAAATGATCTCTGAAAAGTTACAGTTAAAGAATGGTATAAGAGCATACATCTACTCATTTGGAATGTGAAAGAAAGGACTGTTTTAACTGACTATTAAACACATAAACGGATAATGTAAGGAAATAAATAGTGGGTATGGATGGAATTAATTATCAACGAATGTAGTGCACATATAAAGGTCAAATAATAAAAGAATGGTTACAACGCATAACTTTGTTGTTTAACTTTTGGCCATAATTATACATCGTATCCCGGTTTGATTTTTTATTGTGATTGCTGAAGAATTATAGACGCTACGATGCAAACAATGGATGACAGACGACTGGTGAACGTGATCCCATTAACTCGCTTTGAGCGTACTTAATACTACGTGAAGTGACTACTAACTATTCTTAATACAGAATGGGAAAACGATACAGATTCAAGAAATCGGACATAGGAGTCAGCACTCAACGGAAACACCAGAGCATAAAAGGCACAAGACAGAAAATTTTACAAAATGCTAGGTCTGCATGAAAGACGTCCCGGTCAAAATGAGGAATAAAGACATTTTATGACTTGTTTTAGTGATTATTTAACTTAGACAATTACTATCGTTGACTATTGTCGGAAAATAGCTATTCGCTAGTGTTATATGTTTACGTATATCCGACTCAAACAAATATTCTGGGACTGTATCTTGAAGGTCTTAGAGCTAAAAATCAACATTTGTTCCGTCAAAGCTAAAATGAATCTAAGAAAGATGATACTGTATTAAGTCACACAGGGAAGACAGCATTCAACTTAACCAGCCGACCACAGAAAACATGAAAACCATACAAGGAACAATGCCTAACTAAACATGTAAAGATCCGCACAAGTCCAAGATGTCGAAAAGTAGAATGACTAAGTTTCAGCAATCAAAAAGCTGAATTCCCTAGCTGAATGACCCAGTTCGAAGTTAAACGGCTATAATACCTACAGTGCCAAGTTTTAGCTGTCAGAAATCATAAAAAGTAGACAATTCAATATGATACTTACAGTACACATACAGTAACGTTGTTGAAACAATAAGAGTGGTTCCAGCCGTTGCGAAGAATAAAATCATTGTCTTCTTACGACCAATCCTGCAATAATTCACACATAGACGTAACATATTAATTTCATTATTGCACGTGCTAAAACTATAGCTTACCAAACCATTTACGAGTTTACGTTTTCAATTGTAGCATTACAAGTACCCATTATCAAGTGTCACATTTTACTATCAACATCTATTGACTGCAATGAGGCGCTCTAATCACCCAAATATTTATATACCGTTCATTAAAAAAAGAATTAATTTACAACTGAACAGTAAGTTCACTTCAAGATTTGTGCAGCTGCAAGGTTTTCCATTTACAGTGACTTCTTGGTGCCCATTACCTCCACAGAAGTGCCAACATTTTATGACTTTTTTGACACACGAAACTACTACTTCAATTGTAGCTGTTTATGATTTTTTTTTGTGATGTGCATTGTGACGCTTGCCTCGGTTTGTGTGTTCCTTTTTGAGTGTTTGGTGCTCGGCTGTTTATGTTGAGTGATGCCTTCCTTGTTATATGTTTGTGATGTGAATGCTAGTATTTACGTCGTTTACAAATACCAACATTTCAAATAGAGAGAATGACTTATAAATAGACATATAGCTGATGAGGAGAAAGGGGAAATCTATAAACAATACTATAGTTTGTGTAACATTGAGGAAAGCGTATGCCCCAAATGTATGCAATTCAGATCGGGATAATAATTTACACCGGAAAAGCAAGCGTACTCTACATAATGTTATATTTGGGTGGAAATAACATTGAAAATATACTGACCTCGTGGCAAAACATGAAGTTTAGGTGACGGTTACAAAATATTGTTCATGCAATAAATATTAATTAATAAATATTTGATACTGTCGACGTAACGTCGATTTTTGTTCTAGTGTCATGGTTTATTGTGATAATTTAAAACGAGTTAAAGCAGCCCGTATCTAACTCAAAATGGGAATACCTCAACAAAGATCAAGTGTTATGCCAACTATCAAACAATAGTCGGTGATTCAATTCATCTATTTTTGAGATTCTCTTTTTCTGTGTATAGTGAAAAAGTAACGCTGTGTGTTTATGTCTATTTCTAATTTTGCAGTGGTTTTGACCATCACATTTAAATTCATAAAAGTATATACATTTGACCATTTGAAGTTGCATGTGTATTTCGAAACGCTTAAATAAATTATACAATACACGGTTCCATAAAATAATTCAAGGGCTTTAACTCATACCTGTCTCTTCATATTCCATCATCGAGCACTGAAGAAAAGTCATAATGATAAAGAAACGTTGTAAACAGGACTCATCGCCAGTAGAAGTAATGCTAAAGGGCCTCTCATTACGATGTAAATCGTATTATAGCAGTCACGGAGGAATATTGCTATGAGACCAGTCTAAATAATACATCTGCCTGTAAAAGATATAAAACACCTATCATATGTATGGGCTAAAAGTTTTCATAACTGGCAACTTGGTCATAATTTCCTTACCTGTATCAGGAACGTCATATATGTACTTACCTTGACTTTGACACTTGGGTTCTGGTCTTTGGAGGTGGGCTACATTTCTTTTAACACTTACCCAGCGATGTTGTCAAATGGTATTGAGATCTAATCATCTTAAATTGTTGTTTAAAAGTTGCTCGGTATGTAGTAGTATGTAATTAACTAAAATTGCATGACCGAATGACTGACAAAGCTTGGAAAAATACTGACATAGGATAGGCAGATTTTGTCACCATATGACAACAATACTCAACAACTGTTTGTGCACGTGTGTGTATCATGATTGGTTACATACTGAGCATCTTAAAAACACTGACTTCATTTTCTAACGTCACAAAATGATTACATAAAACTAAGTACAGACAAACAGGAAGACATACTTATTAAAGAGGTAAAATTCTAACAACAACGCAGGGATTTCAATAACTCCGCTGAGGAAAAAGTTGACAAAGCGATCCCCGGCAAGATGAGAAGAGATCAACGTCATTCCATAGTACGTTCCTGCGGAAACAATCCTATAAAGAAAATAACAAATATCAGTAAACTGATTAAAGTCGCAAAGTATATATATTTGGAAATACCGTGTGCATAAAGCATGCTACAGTAAGTAAATATTAAACAAGAAATCGGCTACATTACTAATCACGAAGAACACTTTTGTATTATATCTGTTAACATATACCTCTTTGTAGTGTTAAGGGACGTTCAGGCTCTAAATCATATGATATATAAAAGTTGAGCTGAACAATTGCACATTGCTAATGGTGCGTCTTGACCAACAACAGTTTTAAAAATATCTTCAAATTTGACTAGAAACACTTTTATAGGCATAGAGATGTGAATGAGCGGGTAGAAACTATTCTTACCAAATGTACCACAGGATTAAAGTATTAATCCGCAGTTTAGGGTTCTTCAGAATATCTATAACTGTATACTGTTCTACATTTTTGACCGACATTGGTCTCATTTCATCCTTCCCGTCTACACCAGAGACTTTTTTCATCTCCAGAGATGTGTTACTGCTAGAAGAAGAATCGGTGTTCACATTTGTGTCCCCTGTCAGTTGAATATTTTCCTCTAACGCGTGTTCCGCTAACTTGACATCAGTATTATTCCAGCGTGCTGCCTTTCTCAAAACTGCTTTAGCTTCTTTGATTCTACCGTTTGACACAAGCCATCTCAGTGATTCATCTAGCATCCTGGTATAATAATATCAACACAATTGTTATATTGTTATAATATTGTTGCAAAATATCCCAGATAGGTGATCACAATAAATAAACTAGTATGTTGATAATTCACTCGATTGCTCAAAGTTGTACCATTTTAATATACATTGCATCACGAACTAACACGAGTTGTTCTCGAACAGCGAGCTCGATTATTATTAGTGCCATGTTAGGCTAGTACAATCAAGGCAATACGTAATAAACCGAAATGCTCGATAGTAGCAGCGTTACCTTCTTCTGTGTAGAACTGGCAGGGGTATCTAGTTAGAAAATGGCTGATTATTTTGACCACAGAGAATTAATTCATTGCAGACATGAATAGATCGAATGAAAGAATATATTGTACGAACTTACCACCACTCAAACACCGAGTAGAAAGAGAATGCGGCCATCCCAAGCTGTAAATATCTCCAGTCAATATCACGGAACAAATACCCATACAACGTGGTAACCATTATACCAACTGACCACGCAATGAATGAAATAGCTTCTGTATGTGATCGCATTTCCTTTGGGAACATTTCAAGTCCTAGAATCTTTCCAGTACATACAATACCCTAAAATAAATACTAGTAATATATTTGGTGTAGATAAAATCTGCCTTGACATCGTGCCAAACACACTATACATGCCGATTTTTACATCTTCTCTAGTACAAAAAAATTAAAGACATATTTTCCTTATTACCGATATCTTGTTCTGCAATACACTCCCGCATTTTGTGCCCATTCATAGTTGATGATGAAATGATCGACAAGTGCCAGGTAGCCTAACCTAACAGCTTCTAAAAGTGCTTGAACAGTTAGGTGTCTTATTAAACCTCACGCTAATAGAGGCACAACTGGTGTGCTTGAACTGTCATGTGTCTTATTTAACTTCACGCTAATAGAGGCACAACTGGTGTGCTTGAACTGTCATGTATCTTCTTTAACCTCGCGATAATAGAGGCACAACTGGTGTGCTTGAACTGTCATGTGTCTTCTTTAACCTCGCGATAATAGAGGAACAACTGGAATGTTTGAACTGTCATGTGTCTCTTGTAACCTCACGCTAAAATAGGCACAACTGATGTGCTTGAATTGTCAGGTGTCTCATTTAACCTCACGCTTATATAGGCACAACTCAAATGCTTGAACAGTTAGATGGGTGTTTTTGATGCGTTGAACATTCTTACGATAAAATAGCGAAATCACACGAACGTTGTGTGGAAGATTAATGACCGAATACTACAAAGTTAAAGTGTGTGTCAATATACGAGCACATGTACAAAATAAACGACAAACGTAGATTGTAATTGTGTTTTCAATTTACAATCTCGGAAGTGTCATAAAGCAATACAATCTGAGATAATAAAAGACGTTCTCACAATATTGTAAACACTACACTTATTGAAGCTTATACTCTGACACGCCCACTGATTCCATTCAAAAAGTGTACATTATTTTCGTAAGCGGACACTTTTGTGAGCTATAAGAAAACTGTTTCACTCATAAAATAATTGCCATAAATGGTCAATTAAATGAAAACTGACAAAATAACTGATTGCCTAAAGCATAAAACTTGGAGCTAGGAAATTGTATAAACACACAGCATGGATTAATATGCTGCATTACTGTAAAAAACATCAAGTTTGTGGCGTTAAATTATATTCAATGTCTTGGTTGAACTATATCATAAAATTCAATCCTCACAATTTATCTACACCCAAACAACTATACAACAATGGCTTCTTTTTTATAATCTCCAGAGTAAAACTTCTCTAAATTGAATGATTTTACAGTATTATTATCGGTAGCAATTGAAACAGAACTACAAACCATTTGTAAGCTTGAAACATGTATTGTGCAAATTGACAATCAATTGCACGAAACCGGAATTATATACTAGTACATCAACCTTTTTTCCATTTTTTTTCATGAGAATTGGTGATGCCATTAAGTATCACTTCAATACAACACTATATCAATAAATAAATCCATGTGAAAAATGTATGTTTAAACTAGAAAATATGTCATTATGTTAAGGATCATATCATAATACAATCAGTTTTTTCAAGAATAAATCAATTACATTGTCTTAACATTCACAAAACAGTTAACAATCTATTAGAAGCTTTTTATATGAACCTGTTTGAAAATATTTTCATGGATTGTCTATTTTTAAGACAAATAATATGCACAGATATGTACCTTTGTGCATCAAGCCTGTATCATCAGTCACTAATGTGGAAACCTATAAACGTGTATTCTTTTATATAGTGGGAGTAATAACATATGGGCACACTTGATGTTTACTCAGTAAATTTTCACATGCTAATAAATGCTCAGCACTGTATGAATGGACAGTTAGATAATCCCTAAGTATCATTAGGCCAAGCTTATTTTGAACATTAGAATTATATTTTCTAATATGCAAAACATCTTCTGTTCTTGAATTGCGCCAGAATAGATTTTGATAATCATTGTCACTCTGGTGATCGTTTTGTTTTTGTCGGAGCATAAGTCAGATATAGTACTAGTTATTCGTCAAAAGTGTCTTCTTACAAGGGTTATTGTACAGTTTTGTGAGGACAAACAACAAATTATCCTCGACTTCGCCTCGGACAATTATGTTCTTTGTCCTCACAAAACTGTACAATAACCCTTGTAAGAAGACACTTTTGACGAATAACTAGTACTGTATCTATTACATATTCAAGTGGCATTTGTCTGTAAAGCGATGGTTGTATGTCGCGGCTATCTTTGTAGTTAGAAACTTTAAGGTTATTTATTATTCGACCTTGAAATGTGCATAGGAGATGCGACCAACATGTGCCATACTATTTTTTTTGTTTTAAAAATTATTGAAGTTTTGTCACGTAATAATGCGACATATTGAGATGTTTTTAGCTGCTATTTCATCATAATGGTTCAAAGAACGGATGTTTTAGCGAATGTGATCACAAATATGATAACATAATGTATGCGCACAATTGACCAGCGTTAAGCAAACAACATCAGAAAAATATACATTGCTGCTGCCTAGAAACATTCATTAATAATTACAAGTGACGTTGTGAACGTTATTGACGTCATGACCTACTCCGCTGAAGTATCAGCGAGTGTAAATGAAATTTTATAGAATAATAACTAATTGACGCATTTAAGTGAAATTGTATTGAACGTCAGTGTATTGTATGTTGTTTTAGTGTAGTTTTACATTGAAGCCTCGTTTTTTTTAATTTGATGATACTTGTCATAGAACGTTTTGGACACACCTCGTATATTTTTAAAAACATTGTTCATATAGACACTGTAGATCTTAATCATTAATGAAAGTTTTACCTGCTGAAACGTCCCAGCCACCAATCGTAGTGATAGCAGCATATAAATATTCTTGGAAAACGCCATTATCACCATTGTAAGCATTACTCCAATGTGCGAGATCACGTGTACTGTCTTACGTCCAAACCGGTCAGCAACATGGGACATAACCAGTGCTCCAAGTAACTGACCTCCTAATGCCAGAGACTGAGCAAGGGCAGCCAAGTTAGCTCGAGAACAAACGAGGTTCCACTAGAATAAAATGAATATGCATGTACTTAGTTCCATGTTTCTGCTTAAAATTACAATGGCATTGCAACATTAATAAGTAAGCAGTCACATATGTTTAACCAGTATCATTTTGTTAGTAATAGGTTGACCAAATGATCATGCTGGTGAAACATTGCTACATTTAACGTAACACGGCGATACAGGTTCGATTCCCAGTCGCGACAGGTCATGTGCATTTCCATAATTTTTGCATGTTTCTTTTGGAAGGGTATCTAGTTAGTTCTGGTTAGGATACAGTCCAAGAAAACAGGTTTGGTAAATCAGTCGCTGTATTAAACTGAAAAATAGATGAGAAACGGCGTTAAACCAAATAAACAAATTAATCTTACAATCGTTGTATATCACTACAGTGTACATGCTAAACACAGACTTGCTGACTGTTTATATAAATACGTGTGCATGATAGCACATGTGTACACATGTTTTACCTCATAAGCATACGACTTGTCATTATTGTAAATAAACTTGTCACAAGTTCTGTCCGTGGCGACAATCTTTGAAAAGTTTCCAAACCGCTCGATGACGTCATAGCTGCATTTGTTGACGTCATATGTAATATTTCCCCCAGTCGACGTGTAACTGACGTTGGATATATCACACTGGAATTCAGGTATGAATCCTGCATGATAGAAATGAAATATCAGCTCATTACAACGGAGTATATGCATTATATATCTACATATTGAGGCTTGTAGACAATCCTGGGAGGGACAATCGGAATATCTTGCACTTTCTGATGGAATCATTTATAGCCTATTACCAAGAAGTACTGAATGCTAAGAGCGACTGAGTTATCACCCATATCACATGAACCTGATATTTAAATATGTATGGCCCAAAACACTATCCAGGGCCCGTTACTGACCAGTACCAGTATAGAAAATAGACAGGAATGAAACCGATCGTACCCCACCCACCGCTAATACAATACAACAAGGTGACAACTAGAAACTCCGACTCAGGCAGTCACCGGAGATGGTAATCAAACATATACAATGCTTACTATTCACATACATATTAAAATATCAGGTTCCTGTGTCTATATATGCTCTCGTACAACACTTCGCTCCATTTCATTCGGATAACTCTGCATTTATTGATGTTTACTTGGTTCACATGGTGAGCATTAAGTTTAAATACTATTAGTACAATACAGGGTGATCCAAAAAAACATGTCCTACAAACACTGCTTGATAACTTTGCGAATTTTGGTAGTATATTTATTATTTTGGTATTGACAGAAAGAATATTGAATCAGGTCTTTGTTGAATATAAAGAAGACCATCATACATGTACATGTATAATGTCATAGTAACCATGGTAACACCATCAGCTATGTAATCATATTCTAAGAGTTCAAAGATCGCTGATAACGCAGAAAATGTACTATAAAGTGGGCAGATAGCCTGCATTAGATAAAAGGAAACTTAAAATAAAATTCTGAATCTAAAGTCATCAATATCATATAGAAAGCAAATTAGATGACATGTATCTAAATTGGAGACATAATGGACTGTGAGGAACATAAGAACTTGAAGGAATGGTAGGCGACGTTACTTAGACGTATGGATGAGAATGTTGAGCATACTCATCAAGTTGTAGATGAAGGTTTTGTGAAGGATATATCTAACGCAGATCTAATGTATTGAATTGAAAAGATGACTGGAACAAAGATGGTTTCATTCACGGCGAATATTGTGTTGGACAATTCATGACGGGCATTAGATTTTGGTGATCGGTGATTACTCTAAAGAGAACGCATGCATGCCTCCACATTCGCCCGCGTTTAGACTATTGGACTTCTTCTTAAGAAGTTCATTAGAGGAGAAAGTGTGTTATCCCAAACCAACAACTTTACTTGATTTTAAATAATCAATTAGGAGACGAATGAATTTGATCATTCTACGAGCGAGTATAATGACACCATTGTCGTTTTACGTTGTTATTAAAACATGTGGTGGTCATTTCGCGCATCTCTTGTAAAGTTGTTTGTTAAACCTATGATTAAAAGCTTTGTTTGACAAAATCTTACATGTATGTGCTTTGATTGTGTGAATTTAAAATTTGAATATTTCAAATCGTATTTTTTTATTACGCATTGTTTGTGGGACATGCTTTTTGGATCACCCTGTATGTTCCTGTAACGATCAGATGAAATCGACAAAGAAAGACGACGAATAATATTATGTAAGAACTGGGTAATGACATGCAACATCAGAGGAAACAGACTGATTGGAGGTGATTTCGGTCAGGGCTTGATCTGACAATGTCAATGGTGATAATTCTTCTGTCACTTATTTATGTGCATAGACACATGGTTTCGGTATTTACTTAGTCCTTATTGTTGTACCTTGAAGTACCAAAAACAAACAGAAGGTCGTGCAGCGGCCATATTTAGCCGCAACGGATATGAACTTACGAAAGTTGGTACCCAGTTTTTCTACATTTGTCACAGCAAACACGGATACCAGTTCATGTGACGTCATATCCGTTGCGGCTAAACAAGGCCGCTGCACTACCTTTTCTTTATGTACGATACACTCAGATAATTTGAAACGATGTGCCTATGTTATGGGTCTCATAAAAGAATGCAGGTAATATAAATAAATACCTGTAAACACTGCGCTCAGTATTGCAAAGCATGCCGGGATGAAGTCCAAAAGATTGAGGAACATTTGGAAAAACTGATATTTCCCCCATGGTTTAACAGCACGCCACACTGAGTCAACTTCCTGGGTACCAGACATACTTGTTGTTGCACTGTACTGGTTTCCTGCAGTCTATTAAACTTTTATCAGTTCGTCTAGTCTATAAAAAGAACAAATACTAGTACCATTCAAATATATGCGTCAAATCTAGAATATTACTAAATATTACTTTAACTTTCGAATTCCGTCGTAAAACTAAAAATGTTATTCAACATATGTTTCTTTTAATATATTTAGTCATATAAAAGCGATTGCATTTTTACAGTAGTGTAACTATCCTTATCAAGAACAAATTTAATGGTAGTCCTTACGAGATAATTTTATATATACAAGTTTATATTTGTTGCGTAATGTTGATCCGTTTTACAGACACTATTTCTGTGATCAAGGTAACGCGGTGGCACAAGTTGATAAACACTCGAAAACAAAAATGTCATGTGATCTTCAACGATCTACAAATCTGAACATGGTATCATCATGCGACGGACAAAATAGCTCATGTGATTGACAAATTACTTTCATTTTCTCCAAAACAACAATGTCACGCGATCTTATACCCCGTTGGGCGAATAGTTTTTAGTGGACCATATTGAATTTGCTGTCAAATATGTAATCTACAATAAATAAGTCGTTATTTTTTTATTATTATACGAAATGGTTCACAAATTATCTTATTTTTATCGACAAATCATCTGTCTATGTGTCAAATAATTGTTTTTTAACATTATGCAAACAATAAGAACTTGGTCAGAGTCATAACTGTAGCAAACCTAGCATTATCGGACGCCAACTAAGGTTATAAAATGACCAGACCTGGAACGTTTATTTAAAATTATGTTTTGACCGTCTAAACCCTAGTACGCCATTTTCTCGTCGGTCAGTTTTTCATCGTGTAATGTTTGTGTACCAAGGGCTTTTAAGAAGTAAGTAACATTATTTAACAACCCTGGTAAATAGTACCTCGTATGCTTAAGTCTAGGTCCCACTGAGGAATTCTATATCGTCGATGTTCTGCCGATTTCTTTCGATACCACCCGACTCATCAAAATTCCTTCGATATCACAAACTGTCTCATGACTTCCCCGATGCTTCCCCTAGGTCACGAAGAACATGTTCCCGGTGTCCTGATAGCTCATTATTTCCACCGGGAGTACATCGCCGAGGGAAAAAATGCTCAGTGGGACCTAGGCTTTACAAACTAATTCATGTGCACATTTTAACGCCAAATATTTTAACATTAATTAACATTATTTATTTGCATACTCGTCCATCTAAACAAACATACAAGTACATGTAATAACATAACTTGGAACCTTGAATGTAATCATTAAAAAACTTGTTTACATAAATAAACCTAAGCGATTGCTATAAATAAGATGTAATTAATTTACTTAATTCAATAGCATGCCACTATAATACACCTATCACTATAGTCTCGAATCAGCAGGAATAGAGCAGAATCAGCCGGAATGAAAATAAAATGGACCAGAGGACCATCAGGGCCCTAGGTCGCTCACCTGAATAACGTTCAGAATTTAAAAAGAGAGGTGTACTGTTATTTCATGGCTACGGCTATTTACATTGACATTAACTGGTGTGACTAAATCAGATGATAATTGATGGGATGTGTCTTAATTTTCAAAGGAATGAGTGCAATTACTACAGTGAGGCTAAGGCCATACCAAATCGTTTTTTGATTAGGGTCTACCCTATGTTCGAAAACATATCTAGCTATCCTGAGACAAAATACGAAGCCCTCGAAAAAAACAAGTCATACCGACTTCTATCCTCATCATTATATGGCTTATTATATATATAATAACAGCTTTCATGCTTTGTCAATCATAATAACTTACTGAAATAACTGAAAACTGAAATTAAAACTACATTGCTTATGAAAAAGCAAGCTTTCTGTACTTTACTTGGGTTAACATGACTGGTTTCCATGGTCGAATTGTATTATGGTTGTTTTTGTTTTTGAAGTGAAGCAAATTTCGTCTTGGATATGTAGCCCAAAGTCGCGTGGTATTGCTTCACTGATAGTACTTAACAAACATCATAATGTTCGATATTAAAATTCAAACTCAAAGTGCGACCATAAATACACCATTACAAGAGTGAACTTTTTCATCTATGGTTTAAAGTATAAATTATATATCTTTGTTAATGACGTTACGCTCATTGTTGGCGTACATTGGCAATTCATAACATTTTTACACTTCAATATTGCATAAAAATCGTTTTAGAAATACGGTTGTTTATATTTTGATATCACAAGGAAGATAAAAGAATCGCCATGCTAGTAATGTGATCCGCATGTACGTTTAATTATTAGTATATATTAAATTAAACATAGAATGACGGAGAACGTCACAAAAACGTCATGTAAGATGTAACATAATTGATCAATGCGCAGTGTTTAGCAGCTCGGCAAATTCATATAAGTATCTTTATCCGCCCAAAAAGTAGATGCGGCGACGTGTTGGCAACTCTATTTCGCGTTGTTTCATTTATGTGCCGTTCAAAACTTCCAGTAACAACCCGTGAGCGAAAAACATATTCAACTGAAAACGTAAGATTTAATTTCTTTCCGCGACAAGATTTGTTAAAACTTCAGTATTTTCTATAACTTAAGTCGACTTTCTATAATCTTTATTTTGACAAAAAGTACATGCATCCTACTTTTGAATTGGGTATAATCTGTACGATTATGACTTTGAATTAGGCTTTTAATATAGGTATACTTTTTTCTAGCCACGATGTCACACGCATCAAAAAGTGCACAAATTAAAATTGTGATGTTGCTATGCCTCAAAATATTTAAAGAAGTATGCATTTATTAAAACGACAGCGACTACAACCAAAAAGTACATATAATTGACTGTATTTTGGTATAAATAAGTCTTACATTCAACATAGCTTTAATTTTATTTATGAATTTTGGCAAATCTAGCCATAATGTCACACCCTTGAAATTAACGTAACGTCAACGTCTACGTGATCGGTAGAATCGTAACTGTTTTCATAAAAGAGTCGATGTACTGCAGATTTAAATGAAATTTTGTATGAATGAAGTATGTGCTGTGGGGTTTATGTAATTATGGTGTTTTAGTCTGAAATAGTAAGTTTAGCGGTATTAAAAGCGCCACTTGTCGGGACGTGGTTTTCGTAGTATTTTCTAACTTACTTTCTTATTTTTGTACATTTAATTTAATGTCTCGGCAACATGTAAATCATCTACTTGTATGGAACGATACGCAGCGTATTATTGGTATATTCTATTGTATGTTTAATTAAAATGTACGACTGTAACGCCTTAATTACCCCTCCGCCTCGCCATATGGCCGATCTAAAAACTGCCATACATATTGCGTAAAAATGCACTTATCAATCAAGCGGGTTGCTCAAAACTATTTTAATGTTACAACAATATTTTTTAAACCAATCGCGAAATATGTGACGAATAAAAATATGGGGTTTACGGCATAATTTAAGAAAAATTGTATTCGAAACACCCAAATAAGTCTTGTAACGTCAATAATCGTTAAAAACGTCAACAACGTCGGACTTGGTTACGCTAATGTACGCCAACATCGAGCGTAACGTCTAATACATTACTATTTATCTTTGTTAAAGTTACATATTTTGACACTGAAATAGACGAATTATAGTACATTTAATCTGACTTCATGTTCACGTGCTTCAATATATTATTTCACGTGTTTAAAGCCTAGGTCCCTCAGAGCAGTTTGTGTAATTTCTGGAAGTGTTATAAAGAAGTAATTCGCGAGATTAAATGTTCGAGAATTTTAGAAAAAGAGCAAACAAGCGGAACACGGATACCCTATTCCATGTATCCGATAACTTACCAGATACCCTATTCCATGTAACCGATAACTGAGCGGATACCCTATTCCATGTATCCGATAACTGAGCGGATACCCTATTCCATGTATCCGATAACTGACTGGATACCCTATTCCATGTATACGCTAACTGACCGGATACCCTATTCCATGTATCCGCTAACTGACTGGATACCCTATTCCATGTATACGCTTACTGACCGGATACCCTATTCAATGTATCCGCTAACTGACCGGATACCCTATTCCATGTATCCACTAACTGACCGGATACCCTATTCCATGTATCCGATAACTGACCGGATACCCTATTCCATGTATCCAATAACTGACCGGATACCCTATTCCATGTATCCGCTAACTGACCGGATACCCTATTCCATGTATCGCTAACTGACCGGATACCCTATTCCATGTATCCAATAACTGACCGGATACCCTATTCCATGTATCCGATAACTGACCGGATACCCTATTCCATGTATCCGCTAACTGACTGGATACCCTATTCCATGTATCTGCTAACTGACCGGATACCCTATTCCATGTTACCGCAAACTGACCGGATACCCTATTCCATGTATCCGATAACTGACGGATACCCTATTCCATGTATCCAATAACTGACCGGATACCTTATTCCATGTATCCGATAACTGACCGGATACCCTATTCCATGTATCCGCTAACTGACTGGATACCCTATTCCATGTATCCGCTAACTGACCGGATACCCTATTCCATGTTACCGCAAACTGACCTTTTAGAAAACGTGGTCCTACTATACCAAGTATAAGCTTAGATATATTTCAACGTCTTATTGTATATATGAATATTAGTTTTGAAACACTTGAAACACAAAAGTTGGTGTTGAAAATAGGTTGTTGCTATGGACAAGTACAATGAATAGCAGAGGCGTAGCTAGAGGTATTTGAACGCAAAACGGCTAGGGAGGTCTGGGGGCATGGTCCCCCAGAAAAATTGTGATCGCTAGAACGTCTCTGGTGCGTTCTGGTGTGTGTTTTTGCTTCATCTTTAACATTATTTTACTGATAAAACCCGGGTTTTTTTGTTTGTATAAAGCCTTTTAAAAGTTTTTCTAAGAAATGCTGAAAATACTAAAGGCTTACCCCCTTAGGGCTTAGGCATCAGTTTTTATTGCATTTTTCGATCATTTATTTTTTCACTTTTTAAAAAGCATGTGTACGCAGCTGCGTATTCTGCGTACAGGTAGCTACGCGCCTGAATAGTAAAGAGGTTACTTCTGAAACAAAATGATAAAGTTGCTAAAGTGAGGTTGTTGCTAAAGGCAAGGCCAATCAGGAGGATAGAATTACCATTACTGTGCCGAAATGTTCTTTACACGGAGTCCTATGGTGTGCTATTCGTGAAATGTGTCCGCATACGTTAAAAATCGCTCACCGAGCGAAATTTTGCGGACACTTTGTGTGGACGACGCATGCGAAGGCGGAACGCGGAGACATGGAATACCGACAGCTTTCAACCAGTTCCCTTTTTGGCGGACGAGGACATGCGGATGCGAAACACGAACGCGGAAACATGGAATACCGGATTTAAGGTAATTCACAACTCTTTAATATTTCTTTACAAGAGGTATCAAACCCCTGATTTTTATGAAGAACACACTGATATTTGCATTTGACCGAAACAAATTGACACTTAATTACATGAAACTTGGCATGCACGTATATGCGGAATCACACGACAACGTTTGTTTTAAAATATGCATGTTATGTGTATTTTTAAATGATATTTTAAATGATTTTTCATTTTTAAATGATACGAAAAAAATTGTTGAACAACATACTGTTTTCGTACATGCAACCAGTAGAGTAACTAATATAGAAGTTTTATCCAAAATTTCATGGCAGTTGCTCGGCTAGATTTTTTTATTAGACACTTAAGGGATTTCGGAAATGTCGAAAACCAGGAGAGTTTACAAAATACATCGACGTTTTGAATACGTTGTATCCAGTTTTCGCGATAATTTGTTTTTGAAAAAGTGTATATTTAAAGATGAGCCCAGTTTTAGCTATATGCTCTTTTACATTATTTCTATATTCCTACGAAATAATTGCAAAAGAACCTTCCTCTCAAGTGGTCGGGATGCCTGCATAACAAATATAAAATCTTGTGAAGGCGCACGTATAATACGTTCCACAGACGTTGTAGCTAGAATTTGCGAGTGTTGGTGTTTAAAACATTTAGAATAAATGACACATACAATTTCAGCTATAGTTTTTTTCTGCAAGTTTATTATAGTATAATATAGCAATTACTATAAGTAAATTCGAGATTTTAAGACATGAGAATAAGCTGACACATCAATTTTAAGTTTTTCTTACTATTTCATCATGGTAGTCAGTTGCTTTCAATACGTCTTATTTACACCGATTTCAAACTTCCGCTCAACTGAAGAGTGTGCAATCACCTTAATTAGAAATTTTAGTACGATTTATTGACGTGATCCTACCAACAAAACACCAGTACTGTGGTAAATGGAGCAGCAATACTAACCAAGATTCAGTTAATGAACTCCTACAAACCATATCCGTCCTCAATTTCCAGTTGTTTAAGAATTATATAGAATTTAAATTTGAACGTTTACGATTTCCGTAAGTGCTTTGATAAAACAGTACGCAGCGGATCAGAAAAACCCACATATTACTATGGGTTATATATAGATCATACATTATCAGTTTTTGAATAGAATCAATGAGCGTGTATGCGTATAAGGTAATCATTGTAACATTCAGTCAAAGTGGTGTACAATTTTTTTATCACATGCAAAATCTACTGTAATTACACTGCAGAAAACTTATGAACAGACATAATCTACAAGTAAAGTATGATTACATTATAGATATATATGTACACAAAAAAATGGCACTTTCTTTTATATTATAAACACCTGTAGCTATACCCATTCCTGTGGACGACGAGTGGCATACCGACGGCCATGACCTGATTATGGATGATATTGAGTTTCAGCCGACTTTCACATTTTTGTGATTTTCCTACTTGGGTTTCTTGTACTTGTAATCTTGTGTTTTCTGTTTTCGTTTCGTGTGTTATTTTTCTTGCATTTCGCACTCTCTTGTTTCTGTTTATTGCTTCTCTTATTTGTGAGTACATGAAGGAACCGCGGCAGAGTGATTGGCGCTCCACCACCAATCCGGAGGCCCATGGTTCATATCTTATCCGGCCGGGGCACTGGAAAGTTCAGACACGCTTTTCAGTGTTTCCCACCCAAAGAGAAATGAACTAGTTGAAAACTCATGAGTTTCCATGAGTTTGTCCCTAAGCCCCACTTTCCTGGAAAACGGCTTATAAATATTTTGCATCGGGATATACCAGCTGTTATGTGACGTAATGTTTTTGCTAAGAACGAGGAAGAATAAGCACAATATATATATATATCCTCATAAATATACATAAATAAATCAACAAAAGGTCACAGTTTTTGCCCGAAACCGACTCAACTTCCTACATAGCAGTTGAGTCGGTTACGGCAATACATTCCTCTTTTGTACAAAATACTAAGTGGCAAGGGAAGTGTTCATTCTCGGCTTGAGCGTTGAATATGTCTCCTTAAATCGGTCGGTCAAAGAATAATAATGAGCATTAATTACTCTTGTATTAACGTGTGTATTGACAGCGTTTTTCTTGCGTTCTTGGCCAGAATTTACGTCACATACCACGTGGTATGTCCACACTGCAACCTGTAATGTCATAGCGCCGGTACACTCTATTTAACATATTAACTGGCTGACGTGCTCGTGTTATCAGACAGTCGACACCATATCAGTTATTATTATCATAGTTGTGTTTGTTTTTCCCTAAAGATCAATAAATAAAACAATAAACCCCTACTTAGAGTACTAAACTGATACATTGATAAAAGAAGCTTTAATAAAACTATAATACCTTTTTTAATATATCTCAAGGGTCCACGATTTTTAAAACTTTTAAACTGTCTAAATGTTTGTAGGAGTACTTCTTTTGTCCAGATGTAGGCCACTATAACGTGCATGTATTGGTGATTTCCGTCCTCTACGCAAGCAAACGTTGTCCGAATGTTGATACAATGTATAAATGTCCTAATCATAGAGCTAATATTTATTCACTTACTTGGGTGGGTACTAGATAAGACAACTGGGTGCAAACGATCTGTTCATTTGAATAAAAATACAATCAACTATTTTACATTAAATGTTATCTAAAGGTCATGTTTAGTCGCTTGGAACAATGCGTATATGAACTCACCTTGGTTTGACATTGGCATCGCGCCATTGCCGTTGCAAACAATCCGTGTTGTGCATGGACAGACGAATTATCGTTTTGTCAGTAAACGGACAGAGACAGGATTTGGATATCACAACACGCACAGAGACATGATCGAGGTATCAGTACACGGACAGGGAAATTATCGTGGTATCAGTACACGGACAGAGACATGATCGAGGTATCAGTACACGCACAGAGACATGCTCGAGGTATCAGTACACAGACAGAGACATGATCGAGGTATCAGTACACGGACAGGGACATGATCGAGGTATCAGTACAAAGACAGAGACATGATCGAGGTATCGGTACACAGACAGAGACATGATCGAGGTATCAGTACACGCACAGAGACATGCTCGAGGTATCAGTACACAGACAGAGACATGATCGAGGTATCAGTACACGGACAGGGACATGATCGGGGTGTCAGTACACGGACAGATACATGATCGAGGTACCAGTACATTTGTACACGGACAGATACATGATCGAGGTATCAACTTCAACTTCTTCAACTTCAATATTTTATTTGACGTAAACATATAAAATGTTTATTGCCAATGCAATAATAATAATGTGGCAAGTTGAAAATTTTAACAAAAACATATATACATGTACAAAAAGACAAAAGACAAGATGAATATATACAAATATGCAAACAATCATATATGGTAAGCAGTGTATTTTGAGAAAAGTGTGGATATTTAACGAGGTATCAGTACACAGACAGATACATGATCGGGGTGTTAGTACACGGACAGGGACATTATCGAGGTATCAGTACACGGACAGATACATGATCGAGGTATCAGTACACGGACAGATACATGATCGAGGTATCAGTACACAGACATATACATGATCGGGGTGTTAGTACACGGACAGGGACATTATCGGGGTATCAGTACACGGACAGGGACATGATCGAGGTATCAGTACCCGGACAGGGACATTATCGGGGTATCAGTACACGGACAGGGACATTATCGAGGTATAAGTACACGGACAGGGACATGATCGAGGTATCAGTACCCGGACAGGGACATTATCGGGGTATCAGTACACGGACAGATACATGATCGAGGTATCAGTACACGGACAGGGACATTATCGAGGTATCAGTACACGGACAGGGACATGATCGAGGTATCAGTACACAGACAGATACATGATCGAGGTATCAGTACACGGACAGGGACATTATCGGGTTGTCAATATACGGACAGGGACATTATCGGGGGTATCAGTACACGGACAAACACATTATCGAGGTATCAGTACACGGACAGGGACATTATCGAGGTATCAGTACACATACAGATACATGATCGGGGTGTCAGTACACGGACAGATACATGATCGAGTACCAGTACACGGACAGGGACGTGATCGGGGTATCAGTACACGGACAGTGACATTATCGGGGTATCAGTACACGAACAGGGACATTATCGAGGTATCAGTACACGGACAGGGACATTATCGTGGTATCAGTACACGGACAGATACATGATCGGGGTATCAGTACACGCACAGGGACATTATCAGGGTATCAGTACACGGACAGGGACATCATCGAGGTATCAGTACACCGACAGGGACATAATCGGGGTATCAGTACACGGATAGAGACATTATCGGGGGTATCATTACACGGAGAGAGACATGATCGGGGTATCAGTACACGGACAGGAACATTATCGATCAGTACACAAACAGGGACATTATCGAGGTATCAGTACACGGACAGGGACGTTATCAAGGGTACCATTACACGGAGAGAGACATGATCGGGGTATCAGTACACGGACAGGGACATTATCAAGATATCAGTACACGGACAGGGACATGATCGGGGTATCAGTACACGGACAGGGACATTATCAAGATATCATTACACGGAGAGAGACATGATCGGGGTATCAGTACACGGACAGGGACATGATCGGGGTATCAGTACACGGACAGGGACATTATCGAGGTATCAGTACACGGACAGGGACATTATCGAGGTATCAGTACACGGACAGGGACATTATCGAGGTATCAGTACCCGGACAGGGACATTATCGAGGTATCAGTACACGGACAGGGACATGATCGAGGTATCAGTACACGGACAGGGACATGATCGAGGTATCAGTACACGGACAGGGACATTATCGGGGTATCAGTATACGGGCAGAGACATGATCAGGGTGTCAGTATACGGACAGAGACATGATCAGGGTGTCAGTATACGGACAGAGACATGATCAGGGTGTCAGTTCACGGAGATATACATGATCAGGATGTCAGTACTAGTATTCAGGCAGAGACATTATCAGGGTGTCAGTACACGGAGATATACATGTTCAGGGTGTCAGTATACGGACAGAGGCATGATCAGGGTGTCAGTATACTGGCAGAGACATGATCAGGGTGTCAGTATTCTGGAAGAGGCATGATCAGGGTGTCAGTGCACGGAGATATACATGATCAGGGTGTTAGTATACGGGCAGATACATGATCAGGGTGTCAGTATACGGGCAGAGACATGATCAGGGAGTCAGTATACGGGCAGAGACATGATCAGGGTGTCAGTGCACGGAGATATACATGATCAGGATGTCAGTATTCAGGCAGAGACATGAGCAGGGTGTCAGTACACGGAGATATACATGTTCAGGGTGTCAGTATACGGACAGTGGCATGATCAGGGTGTCAGTATTCGGGCAGAGACATGATCAGGGTGTCAGTGCACGGATATATACATGATCAGGGTGTCAGTATACGGAGATATACATGATCAGGGTGTCAGTATACGGGCAGTGACATGATCAGGGTGTCAGTGCACGGAGATATACATGATCAGGGTGTCAGTATACGGGCAGTGACATGATCAGGGTGTCAGTGTACGGAGATATACATGATCAGGGTGTCAGTATACGGAGATATACATGTTCAGGGTGTCAGTATACGGGCAGTGACATTATCAGGGTGTCAGAATACGGGCAGAGACATGATCAGGGTGTCAGTACACGGAGATATACATGTTCAGGGTGTCAGTATTCGGGCAGAGACATGATCAAGGTGTCAGTATACGGGCAGAGACATGATCAGGGTTTCAGTATACGGACAGAGACATGATCAGGGTGTCAGTGCACGGAGATATACATGATCAGGATGTCAGTATTCAGGCAGAGACATGATCAGGGTGTCAGTACACGGAGATATACATGTTCAGGGTGTCAGTATACGGACAGTGACATGATCAGGGTGTCAGTGCACGGAGATATACATGATCAGGGTGTCAGTATACGGAGATATACATGATCCGGGTGTCAATATACGGGCAGTGACATGATCAGGGTGTCAGTGCACGGAGATATACATGATCAGGGTGTCAGTATACGGAGATATACATGATCCGGGTGTCAGTATACGGGCAGAGACATGATCAGGGTGTCAGTATACGGGCAGAGACATAATCAGGGTGTCAGTACACGGAGATATACATGTTCAGGGTGTCGGTATTCGGGCAGAGACATGATCAGGGTGTCAGTATACGGAGATATACATGTTCAGGGTGTCAGTATACGGACAGTGACATGATCAGGGTGTCAGTATACGGTGATATACATGATTAGGGTGTCAGTGCACGGAGATATACATGATCAGGGTGTCAGTATACGGGCAGAGACATGATCAGGGTGTCAGTATACGGAGATATACATGATCCGGGTGTCAGTATACGGGCGGTGACATGATCAGGGTGTCAGTATACGGGCAGAGACAGAATCAGGGTGTCAGTACACGGAGATATACATGTTCAGGGTGTCGGTATTCGGGCAGAGACATGATCAGGGTGTCAGTATACGGGCAGAGACATGATCAGGGTGTCAGTGCACGGAGATATACATGATCAGGGTGTCAGTATACGGAGATATACATGATCCGGGTGTCAGTATACGGGCAGTGACATGATCAGGGTGTCAGAATACGGGCAGAGACATAATCAGGGTGTCAGTACACGGAGATAAACATGTTCAGGGTGTCGGTATTCGGGCAGAGACATGATCAGGGTGTCAGTATACGGGCAGAGACATGATCAGGGTGTCAGTGCACGGAGAAATACATGTTCGGTGTGTCAGTATTCGGGCAGAGACATGATCAGGTGTCAGTGCACGGAGATATACATGATCAGGGTGTCAGTATACGGGCAGTGACATGATCAGGGTGTCAGTACACGGAGATATACATGTTCAGGGTGACATGATCGGTGTTTCATGTAGTTCCATGTACATTAAAGTGTATAACTAGAGCATGCTAAGTAATATGTATCTCATAACAGTTCTTATAGTTGCCCTCGGTTAATGTCATATATCACTAGCACATGAGATAAACACCATACCGCCTTGAAAGGACACTTGATACAGTCGGGAAATAATGAATATAGGTTTCAGTCGCATCAAGTATCACAATGATTAGAATTATGCACATGCATATTTTGTGTATGTAGATAATGCAGAATTAGTCTTCTTAATTAATACTAGTATTGATTACTGCCATCTAAGTACATACGTTTGTTAATTTGTTCATCTATATTCTAACGGGGGATAATTGTTATTTTCAGGTTTTGTTTTTTTAATTTGCGCATGCATTTATTTAATATTTTACCAATTACAAGTCGACTGTTTCAATCGCGCCGCTGGCAGCAATAGCACTTAGGCATTTATAAACTGGGGTAAAGTGGAGCATGCGGGTTATTATTGCTCAGAGAACAGTGAAATTAAGCAGTGGACCTGATGGGAATTGAACCCGGGACTGCTCGATCCTGAAGCGCGCATTCTACCTCCCTAAAATGCAAAGGCAGTGGCGCGACCCCTATCAACTTCGGAGAGGCGCGATATGATAGTATTTGAATAACAATATTTTTATTAGAACAGAGTAGAGTGGGAAGCTCTAATCCTAAACCTATGTGCCTCCGGTCACAACATAGTAGGTAGGTATTTTTTTATTAAAACTGGATGTATGTTTATACATCCTAAACACATCATTGGCATAAAAAAGTTTTAATCTCACACATGTATAATTATGTAAGCAGCGTACACGCTAAGTGACATGTTCGAGTAGCTATATCAGTTGAATAAATAAACGAACAGGGTTCGTGAAAATTCCACGAAGATCTGACTTGATTCTAGCAAACACATTAACACAGGTGCGCAACTTCGCATGCTGATGAACATTCCAGTAAACTTTTTTTGACAAGGAATAATAAAATTCTGGCGATTTGTGCGACATAATCCGCATTCACAAAACGTATAACCGAATTCAGTCTGTTGCAAAAAGGGGGCCTACTTGGTAACGAAGATTAATGGAACTGTACGTGTTATATTACACATGTACTGTTAATACACGGCTGTTTCATTCGTGTGTTTTACATTATAGCTGTGTGATGCATTCATGAAACCATTTTTTACCATGCAGGGTCGACTTGTATTGATAAAGCAGATATTCGCTATGGTAAGATTTGTACCACCTGTCTCAGACACCGTCTGCAATATTTTAATACATGTAGTAGCTATGATGGAATATCACGGTTATCACGGATATCACGCACGGATATCACGGATATCACGGTTATCACAGATATCACGGTTATCACGGATATCACGGTTATCAAAGATATCACGGTTATCACGGATATCACGGTTATCACGGTTATCACGGATATCACGGTTATCACGGTTATCATGATCTGGGTGTCAGTTCATGGACAGAAACATGATCGGGTGTCAGTACACGGACAGAAATATGATCGGGTGTCAGTACACGGACAGAAACATGATCGGGTGTCAGTACACGGACTGAAACATGATCGGGTGTCAGTACACGGACAGAAACATGATCGGGTGTCAGTACACGGACAGAAACATGATCGGGTGTCAGTACACGGACAGAGACACGACATATCCATGATCGGGTGTCAGTACACGGACAGATACACGACATATACATGATCGGGTGTCAGTACACGGGCAGAGACACGACATATACATGATCGGGTGTCAGTACACGGACAGAGACACGACATATACATGATCGGGTGTCAGTACACGGACAGAGACACGGACAGAGACACGACATATACATGATCGGGTGTCAGTACACGGGCAGATACACGACATATACATGATCGGGTGTCAGTACACGGGCAGAGACACGACATATACATGATCGGGTGTCAGTACACGGACAGAGACACGACATATACATGATCGGGTGTCAGTACACGGACAGAGACACGGACAGAGACACGACATATACATGATCGGGTGTCAGTACACGGGCAGATACACGACATATACATGATCGGGTGTCAGTACACGGACAGAGACACGACATATACATGATTGGCTGTCAGTACACGGACAGAGACACGACAGATACATGATCTGGTGTCAGTACACGGACAGAGACACGACATATACATGATCGGGTGTTAGTACACGGACAGAGACACGACATATACATGATCGGCTGCCAGTACACGGACAGAGACACGACATATACATGATATGGTGTCAGTACACGGACAGATACATGATCTGGTGTCAGTACACGGACAGATACATGATCTGGTGTCAGTACACGGACAGATACATGATCTGGTGTCAGTACAAGGACAGAGACATGATCGGGTGTCAGATCACGGACAGATACATGATCGGCTGTCAGTACACGGACAGAGACACGACAGATACATGATCGGCTGTCAGTACACGGACAGAGACACGACAGATGCATGATTGGCTGTCAGTACACGGACAGAGACATGATCGGGTGTCAGATCACGGACAGATACATGATCGGCTGTCAGTACACGGACAGAGACATAATCGGCTGTCAGATCACGGACAGATACATGCTCGGGTGTCAGTACACGGACAGAGACACGACATATACATGATCGAGTGTTAGTACACAGGCAGAGACACGACAGAGACATGATCGGGTGTCAGATCACGGACAGATACATGATCGGCTGTCAGTACACGGACAGAGACACGACAGATACATGAGCTGATGTCAGTGAGATAAAAAAAACATTACAACACTTAACATAGAATATAAATATACGATTGTTTGTTTTTTGTTTTTGCGTTCGACCGAGACAGTCGTAAGTGTTTGGTCCTTCTCGCCCCAATCTCCCAAGAATCTCAGTTTGAGATCATCCTCATCTCAAATATTGTCATTAGTCTTTGTAGTAATTTCCGTGAGAGACTGGACTCGAAAATTGGCATCACAAAACAGAAACATTATTCTACGCTAATTACAGTAAACTTTTCTAGAGCTCGACCTTCAGATTTATCTAAAATTCAGATTCTGATTTGAGCAAAATCTCAATTTGAGTTGAGATTTCTACTTAAGATGCTTTGGGAGATCGGGGCCTGGTTTCCCCCGGTCAGATTAGCCAATGACCTCTGACATCGAGGGAAAGACAGCTGTGTGATAAAAGGGATACTTGGTTCTTTAACATGCTTTAGCACCGATACACGCGAGAATACCTTGGAGTGCCAACCAGGTCATTTCTAGTTAGGATGGGAAACACTGGAAAGCATTTATGAAATTCCCAGTGGCCTGGTCGAGGTTCGAACCAGTGACCACAGGAGTGGTAGTCGAAAGATACCACCCGTATCCACGATTAAATCAAGACAAGTCAATTAATGTTAACCTGCGGATGGTTCTATTTCCTATCCTAAGATGCCGACATCCCCCTGCGATGCCTCGGTCCATTATTTGTATGAAAAATACGAAGAAACGAATTAATCATAGTAGTTATTATATGATTCCCGGTACCGAGTACCGGTCAAAGATTTAGAATGCGACATAGAGAAACTTTACGTTAAAAACAAGATAACATCGTTTACATAAACACGCTCAATACATTTCAACTGTCGTATTTATATCACGTAAAATATTTAGGAACAAATACATCATTCAGCAAATAATATAAATATTTACCTTTTTGTAATCAACTATCCTAAACAATTGTATGAATAGATTCCACATAAACGGTGTAATTATGCGAGCGTCGTAATAAACTTGTACATGTATACATGTAATGTAAATCCAGTTCCACGCGGTCAGTGCGAGCAATGTTGTCCAATAACGAAGTTCGTACAATTATAAATCTTTGATCAATGTATACATGTAACCTATACGGAAAACCGATCTCATCTCGATACGAGCTTATCACTATAGAGAGGAACCCGTACTGAAAGACATATCGCAAACATTTGAGTATGGGAGAATAAACGGGACAAGATTACACAGGAGATAAAAACCAGGAACAGAATAAAACACTAGAAAGACATGAGCGATCAATATTTATACATTCTTTGCATAAAACTGTCGGCCGATCGTTCTCAGTGAATTTGACTTTTCCGATTTTCCGATTTAGTGTTAAAGATCTGGATAGATAATTACATTACATCGTGGTGGAAAACTTAAATATTTTTACTTGAGTTACAAATTTGTGGCTCTCGTATTTCCTGCAAATTGACTACTGATAGTTCAGCTTTTCTACAGTTGGGACTTGGACTTTCGACTTTTTACTTGGGGGATTCCCCCAAGTATTGTTACATACCAACTTCAGAAATCACTACGATTTTACCAATGTAATTTCTCCACGACCAATTCATCCGAGCAAAAAACGAGTTCCAGCTAATCTAAACCAAAATCATAATGTTCAATCATTTTTAAGAACATTCGTCCATAGCAATGGAATTATTTTTTTATTTCTTTGTATTGCGAGAAATTTTGGAATGTTTCTTCTGTGAGTTAATGTTTTTGTGCGAATAAATTCCTACGCGCTGTAAAATGACTAATGGTCTTTGAGGGTTGATAAAAATGTCGCTGTTTTACAGTACCTGGTTAAGCAGACGAAATTTACACTAGTTTAGCAACAAACTCCTGCTATAATGTATTTATTTTCACTATTTACAATATTTTGCATTGATAAATAGTATTGATCAACGTTTCATCCATTAAATTTACCTCAGATCTTCGGCTTAATATTTTGCGTCTATCTTAAGAACAACCCTTTTCCAAGCGGTGTTGTTTACACACTTCGCGCCGAGATTCGAGACCATAGAGTTTCGTCCCCTTTATGAATCGTTCGCGCTATTCGCACCATATTCGGTTCGTTTGTAGCTAGAGTTATGGAATTTTGACTAAGTGCAGTTTAAGTTGTTATTATTAATTTTTTACGACTATTCATCCCCTATCCAATTACTTATATTATTTTTGTTTGCTACCGTCAAACATTATTTATGCATATTCATGAAATTACCATTTACTGTTATTCTTAGTCTTTTTAATATTTTTCTCAGCTAAAACTACGTATTTCAGCCCCCTTTATAGTTGAAACTAATTCATTGAGTTTTTAATGGTCGGATTGTCTAAATGGGTTCGTTAGATGAATTTGAATGAGTCAGCTGTCATCGATATTTCTGAAAAGTTTTCACAATATTTACACTAAAGTCTTATTAATCCAATACCATTTAACGTAACTTTTAATAGATTACCAAGATTTGCGTTATCCCCCAAGTAACAATACTTCTGTACTTTGATTGACATCTCATACTTGGACTTTCAGCAGTTCCGTACATGTTCTCATTCAGTTGTGTGTTGGCCATAGTACCGTTATATTGCGTTCAGTTGTGTGTTGGACATAGTACCGTTATATTGCGTTCAGTTGTGTGTTGGACATAGTACCGTTATATTGCGTTCAGTTGTGTGTTGGACATAGTACCGTTATATTGCGTTCAGTTGTGTGTTGGACATAGTACCGTTATATTGCGTTCAGTTGTGTGTTGGACATAGTACCGTTATATTGCGTTCAGTTGTGTGTTGGACATAGTACCGTTATATTGCGTTCAGTTGTGTGTTGGACATAGTACCGTTATATTGCGTTAAGTTGTGTTTTTATGTTTTCTGTGCTAGGCTGTTTAATCGAGTGCTGCCTTCACTGTCCGATTCTTTTTATTTTTTTATTAGTGTTGCATAATGCTTCAAAACTATGTAAAGCCAATAACAATTGTCTGCTTGTTTAGCTGATACACTGTAGTGAATTTCAAGATTTTAGGAAAAAACTTCTTAGAAGCATTGTAAAGATCGCCCCTGCATTATCATACATTTCATTATCCTCTATTAGCTCTACTTCGTATACAATTTAACAAAGTATCACTACGTCTATAAATTCAAAAATGTCAAATTAAACTATTTCATAGGGTTTGGGTGTTTTGTACGATGTGTCACCTGTACGACATTCCAACGTTGAGTCCAATTGTTCATCCCATGTTAGTCACAATGGTCATAAATACATGTACATGTTACCAGAGTTTTTGTGGCATTTAAAACATTATAGGGACGTGACATAATTATAACATATCGTACAGGGAGGTCATCACTCGCCAGAAACATCACATCACGATAGGCACAATACAGGGCATTTCACAAGGACGATCACAAAACCAAAAGGGCAACCAACAAAGAACTGTATACATGTATGTCTTTCTGAAAGAAGTAACAAAGCAGAGTAGGTCGTAAGTCTGGGGAAATGCCTATATCTTTGTTGTCGTAATCTTCAAAGTTAAAATTTCCTCTTGTGTCCTTTGATTAATCTCTAATGTGAACTCTGACTTCACTCCATAGGGAATTGTAAATAATCAAATTTTTCATGACGTCATTTTCTGTTTTGTGTCATTAATTTCAAAATGGCTGACATATGCATGAAGTATGTAGAACAAGGTTAGCTTTTAAAAAAGCTAGAAGTGGCTCGGCTCGTACTTTTTAATAGGAGAGCTATGGACATTAACAATGTGCATAAATGGTTACTCAATCGTGTTTGTGTTTTGGGTTTAACGCTGTTTCTGAACAATTTATCAGTTATATACAGTCGTTTCGTCTAATTCTGCGCATCGGGTAGTTCTGTGCACCTTAATTGCAGATTCCAGGGATCGTTTTACTTTGGTCCTCGAGTGTTTTTGTGCATGTTTGTTACTTATGAAAAGTCACTCCATCACAAAAACGACATCGGATTAGTATTTCTACGAAAAATGACAAAAAAGATGATGAACTTTCTTTTTTTTGTCAATTTTATCTTGATGATTTTTTCTTTCTTTACTGTGTTAAATATGTCGTCAGTGAAATCATTTAAACAAAAAATACAAATCGCTATTCCGCATGCGCCCTCTTGTTTGTTGCAGACATTTGACCTGGTTTAGCATATGTACGACCTTGTACATTGTTTACATTTGACATTGAATGGTGTTTCTATTCAAACAGCACCACAATTCATTCTAAGAATAAAATAGTCTCAAATATGGAAGACAAATGCCTCTTAGGTGCGCAGAATTACCCGACAGTGCTGTACGGTTTCGATTAGTTTTGGTATAAAACATTCCATAACAAATTTCGTACAATTATTAAGCCATTTAAAATGCCTCCACTATAACTTACATTGTGTATTTCTATGGTTACAATGAAAAATTATTTCGTCGAACATAACAATAAAGTTCAGATAATCATGACATTTTGTCTATCTACACCATGCAATTATCGGTTATATGATCTTTGTCTACACGTACATATGGTTACAATACAGTCCAGGAAAACGTAAGTTTAATCGAAACCATATATGTCTGATAAATTGTTCATAAACAGCGTTAAATCTACTATTTGTGTGATTATTATTTTGGGTAATTTTACTATAATAACAATGCAAAGCATGTGTTGTGCTTAAATTTATCCAAGCACGGATTTCAAGAGAAGACACGAAAATAAGAGACAGAGGTATCCGAACCGAGCGACTTCTAGCTTTTTTAAAAGCTAACCTTGTAACTACAACAACAAATATGGCCGCACCCGTGGCACCCGTCAGAAATCCTAACCGCTTTAGAAAGGCCATTGTTAATTGGCTATTTTTGCCTTAACCAATCGCGATGTCTGTCACAATTGCCGGGTATTCTGACTGTTGCCTGGCTTCGTTTTGGTGATAAAGGCGCAAAGAAGCCGAAGCTGGAGACCACATTTGGAAGTGTTCAGAGTTTTAGGTGGTTCTTATAGTTATTTCCTATCATAATACTGGCTCGCTATTATGGCCAGCCGGCATAAAAGCTTTTGTTTGCTATTTTGAATAAAGGCTTAGACCGAAACGTAATAATTAAAAAGTATAAACTATGAGTGGTTATCTCTAGTGATAAAGGTGTATCAACTAGTTTGCACCGATAGTCGTATTCGAACCTATAATGTACGGTGGCATCGCCTAGCAATATAATGTACGGACGGGTATTATCGCAACAACCCCGAGAAAAGGGTTGCACACATAAAGAGCTTCATCGGTTAATATGAATTGTAAAAAATGTGTTACGTAAATAAGGAAATTTCCGCACGTACACTGTTGATTTCATTATTTGACCGTATTTAAGTATAACAAGGTCAAGCTGTCCTGAGAATACATATACATACATATCAAGTTGTCAACAACACCCGACCGACATGTCAGGAACGCGTATCCAGTGAAAAATTATACCTATATAATGTGCATCCTGACATTTAATGTTATAATACGCCATACACTACACTATGATATGTGACCTGTACGTAATGCTAATTACTCGGATAGTGTATACTAGTATAGTACGGAGGATTTGATGCGATTCTCAGCCTTCTATTAACATAATTTAACAGCTGATATATTGTCTATATGTGTAATCCTGGTCGTATGTTTTTCAGCAGAGGAAAGTATCACGAAGACACTCGAGGTGTAATACCAATACAAATCTAAAGGACCGATACTGCACGATTTGCTAGCGGAAATTTATATATTCAACGCAACAACCTTGTAATTCGTGCAAAAAGGTAAGGATCAGGTTAAATTATCCATGCTCTGTATACTGAACCACAGGAATTTGACATTATATCCATGAACTATCATCAAATATATCAAAATATGTATAGTGAAAAATACGGGGGTTCCAGCTCGGGGATGTGGTTTGTGACGACAACAAATGGATCCGATGATGTACTTGATATTGAACTTTGTGAAGTAAATCATGAATATTTTGCATAAAATCAGGAAAATATAATGATCGTCGATTGGACTGGGTACATATTTATAAGCATTCTTCGTCGACGGGACAATGCGTTGCGTTCCCTGTCAGTATAATGAATGTATAATGCGATTTTGAATGGATCGACTGCTATGATATTTTATGGATAGAATTTCAAATTCCTGTGACTGATGAATGCGCTAGGTTTTTGGGGACAGATTCAAATGTCAGACAGTAGCTGGTCCATTCGCCAGACGGGTAGACCGGTGCTAGGCCAAGAGTCAACATGCTCACCGACTAGAATGTTTTTACTACTTAAAGGGTATCAAGACAATTAAGTGGACTGAAGATAACCGACGAGGTTACGATCATAACTAGTCCGGAATTGCTAGAATTTCCAGGATTCTAAGACAAGATCATTCCGTCACCAGTAATGTTGAAAGGAAAGTTAGTCCCAAACGAGACCAAACGTATGTAGAGTCTGATTTGTGGGACTAATAATAAATACTTGATTACATAAACTAGTTAACCTGGTGTATGTTTCGGTCCACTCTTGTAAGTCATGTGGTACTAACGACATATCAAATTAACAATTGTGGTTCTTGTAACATCGAGGCTGAAAGAATTGGTATGTAAGTAAGAAAACTTTTTTTTAATAATTTTATTGATTTGGAAAACAAATGATCCGCGATGAATTCCTGCAAAATGCTACTAAAACTATTTAGGGTAGGGGCAAAAATAGGATAGTACGGGTTGCTAAATTTAGAACAACATAATAATTTTGTTTTGGCCTCAGATAAAATAATCATGAATTCAATAAGTGATCCAATTCCAATAGGACTTCATGTGTATGGACTAAGTCAACAGTGACAACCAATTAATCAAAACAATAAAAAGATAACATTTTGTGTTATAAATATACAGTAGAACTTCGATGCCTCGAACGACCTAAAGGACCGGGAAAATAGTTCGAGCCATCTACCTGTTCGAGGCATCTATGGTACTCAAGTATATTTATGTGTATAAGTTCGAACTGATGCCAGTATGATAAACCGTACAAATCGTGTGTGTGTGTGCATTGCATATTTGATTTGCATAACTTATGCATGTGTATCATTTTTGTACCATTATTCATTATAACAACAAAATGTAAAACAGTTTGACAAAATTGACATGGAGTCTGATTTATCTTCTTCGGCAAACTCTTCGAATGTTCACAAGTCAAAATAATACTTTTCGCTTTGTCGCCACAACATTTTCGTATGTTCGCTTTGTTGTGACGAAAAAGCGACACTACGACATGGCATAAATCAGCCACAATAGTACATTTGTACACTTAACCGATTTAGAAACGCAACTATTTTGGGTGTCGGTATTTTTTGAATAAATTGTTATTTAAATTTTATTGGAGTATAAACCAATGAATGGGACGCTAGTCTTATGCCTGGTACGATTTTCTACGAAAAAATATTTCAATTTAGCCCATTACGTCATAGTGGCGTCATTTTCATTATTTACACGTGACGCGTGAGCAAAACCACTTGGCGTGACCATTTGACCGACAATTTATAGAGAAACGATACCCCAACAAAAAAACATGAAATTAAATTTTGAAGAGCGTTGTATAAGGGTGGCACCCCCCTCCCCCCATGAATCCCGAATACTTCTTATTTTTTCAGCGAGTACCGAATACCACCTTATTTTTTCGCTGAATCCCGAATACTTTTAGCCAGTTTTGAAACACAAAAAGCTTTTTAAAAAACACCTCCTATCACCGTCCACAACTCGCTAACTTAGACGAAGAATGTCGTTAGTGCAAAAATGCTATTTTGACAAAAGAAAAACTGTCTGAAAACTACTCTTAACTATTGGAAAAACAAGCCTTTTCCATTTCAGTATGTTTAATATGACCTGTTCCGATTTTATAGGATTGATTAGGTGTTAGGATGTAGAAAATATTGACATGCACACACCTTTTCATTGAAAATAACAATGAATCCATCCGAGGACAGGTTTTGTGATATAATCATCCAAAACATCCATAAATCTTAAGGCTAATCTAAGTTATACATGTAGTATCATACGAATTGAAGGAAGTTTCAAATACAAGAACCAATGTAGCAAGGGCGTTGTATGAAATCGTGATTGTCATAATTAAGAGCAGTATACTACGTAAACTCGTTCTCAATTTGATAATATCCACTAATAAAGTAATTGTGCGAGCGAATCAAGTCTGAAAATTGCATTGCTTATCTGAGAGGTATGCTACACAAACTCGTTCTCTACTTGATAATACTTACTAATAAAGAGTTAGCGAAGCAAGCCAGAAAAAGTGCATTGTTCATCTGAGCGGCATCATGATAGTAACTAGGATTTTCCAAGTAAGTGCGAAATTGAGTCTTGAAGAGGTAACTTTCCGAGACGATTAGAGAAGGGAGTGTGTCCCTTCTTCTCCCGTGGTTAGGGTTTATTGCCCTGATATTTTTCTAGGGGAAATGCATTGCTTATCTGAGGATCATATCACATAAAACTGTTTAAAACGATTATTGTCTGAGCTATAAAGATTTCGTTTCTATCAGGACAGCATACCACACATACTTGTTGTCTACTTGACATATTCACTGATGAAAGTTTTTGTGTGAGCGAGGTAAAATGTGTTGATTTTCTGAGCAGCATGTCGCTTGTCTTTACTTGATACTATTGGGAAAGTTATTGTGCGAGGGAAGCGAGCTAGAAAAAATACATTGTTTTTTTAGCAATAAAGCCGTACCACACAAACTCGAAAATTGCATTGATTATCTTATAATTTTTCTACACAAACTCTTTCTCTACTTGATACTGATAAAGTTGTTGTGTGAGCGAAGCGAGTCTAAATATGCATTGTTCATCTGTAGTAACTAGAATTTTCTCAAAAGTGGGTGCGAAATTGAGTCTTGAGGAAGTGACGGCCGGGACGATTAGAGAAGGGGATGTGCTCCCTTCCGATGAAGGTTAATTGGGACTTTTTATGCCCCCCCCCCCCATCTTTGATAAGGGGGTATATTGTTTTGCACATGTCGGTCGGTCTGTTGGTCAGTCGGCAGACCAAATGGTTACCGTTTAATAACTCAAGAACGCTAGGATCCTCAAACTTTATATGGAGGTTGGTCATCCACAGCAGATGACCCCTATTGATTATGAGGTCAGTAGGTCAAATGTCTTTGTGTCATGGGGTATACGTGTTTTACATTCATCTCTTCATGTAACAAAAAACTGTATAGCGGTTTTTTGCGAGCTATAAAAGAATGCATTTCTATCTGAGCAGCCTATCGCACAAATTTGATGTCTACTTATTATACACTGATAAATTAAGGTAAAATACGTCGATTTTCTTAGCTGTATGCCGCACAAAATCATTCTCTACTTTATATGAGCGAGCGAAGCGAGTTAGAACAAATGCTTCGTTTTTGCTGAGCAATGTAGGCCTACCATAGTTCCCGTAGCGAACATATCGCTAGATTAAAAGAAGCATGGTATTGATACCTGATAAAAAAATCTAATTCTTTTGAATTTGTTCATTCGTTCGGCACATACATTTAACACAACCAAATAATTGGAAGATAATCGGTATTGTCCGATTTTACATGTATTGGAATTATTTTGACAGAAACATTAATTTAAACTTACACCGGAATAAATTCGAATTGCATCCAAATCCTAAACAATACAACTAAATTACAAGGCCGCAGGTAATCACCCGCAGGAAACTATATTTGACTAGAAAAAAGCGTTGTTTATCTGAGCAGCACAAAAAAGTGCATTCTATATATCTTAGCAGCATGCATTCCAATTTGATAAGATTCACTGACAAAGTTAGTGTGCGAGGGAGTCGATCTAGAAAAATGTATCCCACACGTACTAGCTCTCTACTTGATAATATTCAGTCACTAGTAAAGTTAAAAATACTTGAAGTAACTTAGTACTTAGCGTTATTGAACACTATCTTTGGTCCGTAAACAATATGTACATCAACATTTTTAGTTCAACACACATGAAATCGCATTTGAAGCGTAATTCATTGCTTTGTTGTCTGTAAATTGGTTAAAAAGTTTAAATGCTTGTTCAAAAAAACAGTTTATTTTGGAAATATTGCGTACTGAATACCAATAGACATTTTATTGCGTACCGCGTACGACGCTCTTGCGTCCCGAATACCACCTAAAAAGGCCATGAATCCCGCGTACCGAAAAGGGGGGTTTCACCCTCTTGTATACGGTGCCACGCTTTTAGGATACATAACAGCCGGGCGCCATCGACTTGCTTTAAGCAGTTATGTGACGTTTTATCATGACAAAGCAGATTAAATGTCGTCTGTCGACGATATTTAGACTTGCATAGTGTTTTCAAGAGGCAGTTTACACCTACGATTGTCTGCGTCAGGTATGCCGACGATACAGGCGCGTAAACATGACGACACCAAACGAATGTTTTTTTAAAGACGCCACTTCCGGTCAAACATGTTTTCTGTTATACCTACAATTTGAAGGCAATGATGCGTACGATTAAGTAATTTTGCTAAAATATACATTCTGTAACATTTTGATTAATGTTTATTATGACCCATGTTGAAAATCGCTTCATTTTGTCTGTCTTCTTGTTTATCTTGACATATTCCATTATCCACTTCCGGTTACGGGTTTGAGATGCCATAGACATAAGAAATGTACATTCTTAACCATTGGATACAATGCAGCCTATGCAAGATGGGCAAAAACTTACTAACAGCTCATGTTGAGGCTGTGAAGGTAATTGCATTTTTACTCGTGAAACGAAATTTGAAGGCAGACACAAATGGCCGTCAAGAAGTGCACCATCAAGCAGAAACTTCTGAACGTTTGGATTGATACGTGTTTTCCTTATAGATGTGTGGAACAACATCCTACAACACTTCATTTTCCCACCAATGAGGTAAAGACGCCTGATTTTAATAGCAGGCTGCAGCTTATAAATACATTATTAATTTTGCGAACTTGACATTGTCGATCAATACATTTCGTGGTTTGGTTTTGTGACCATCTAAACCGTGATTACAATGAAATTTGCACATCTATGACTTCAAGTATTGATTTCATTACATGTAAAATTTCAAAAGAATTGAAGCACCTTAACTGACTTAAATTTATCAAAATCCCACTGTTGCGTTTTTAAATCGGTTAAGTGTAATAGGATATACGATATTGAAATTACAGCGTGTGATTTATTGCCTTAATTATAAGATTTTTAAAGTATACCAAAGTTTTAGCAATACGACTTGTATTGTATTATTTTCTATTCGAGACTAACAAGTTGTCATCATAAGTACAGTTGTCATGTAATTAACAAAAACATTTACAGTTTTTAGATTTCTTGAGTTAGACACACTCACCTTTAAGAAGGTTTGAGCCGATTTAAAAATACCAAACCTTTAAATGTAATGTGAATATAATGTTACAATATTTAATAGATTCTATAATGAATATATTTTTTTTAATTTTTCGTCAGTGGCTGATAATTAGGCGTCCGATATCCATTGGCAATCACTCGTCAATGGAGACATTGTATAAATGACACGTAATTATTTTATTTCTACCATATTAACTCTTTTATCATGTAATTTCGCTTTCAAAAATGCTCCAAAATGCTAAATACACACAATAAAGACACGTTTAAAAGAAGTGGGAACGGATATTAACATGCTAGCATACTATATCATAAAGAAGGGATTTCACCGGGACCGAATAACCAGTTCGAGGCATCTAGGGTGTTCAAGGCAAATACTGTTCGAGGCATCGAAGTTCTACTGTACATAGAGAACCTAGATCTACAAACTTTATGTTTTCGATCCAAAATCAGCAGATAATTATATCATTTTTAAACAAACTTAATTACTTGATAGCAGGATACTCGACCTAGATGTTTTCTCAACTTTACTGAAAAACTGAATAGATTTATATCGATCTGGCAGGTCTGTGAAGTTGGCACGTAGGTCGTACACCGACAGTCAGATGTTTACTCATTTTTATTTGAAATGAATACATAGCTATTAGCTCGTTACTCGTAGCACGTTGGTCAAAGCCAGTAGATCATAGATCGCAACTCTTGGGTCGTTGATCGCAGCTCTTAGCTCGAAGATGTTTACTCGTTGGTCGCAGCTCGTAGGTCGTTGATCGCAGCTCATGGGTCGTTGGTCGCAGCTCTTAGCTCGTAGATGTTAACTCGTCGGTCGCAGCTCGTAGGCCGTTAGTCGCTACTCGTAGGTAGTTGGTCGCAGCTCTTACGTCGTTGGTCGCAGCTCTTAGCTCGTAGATGATAAGTTGGCCGCAGCTCTTAGGTCGATGGTCGCGGCTCTTAGCTCGTAGATGTTTACTAGTTGGTCGCAGCTCCTAGGTCGTTGGTGGCAGCTCGTATGACGTTGGTCGCAGAACGAAGGTCGTAGCTCGTAGGTAGCTTGTCGCAGCTCCTAGGTAGTATAAATTTACTCGTAGGTCGCAGCTCGTAGGTCGATAGTCGTAGCTCGTAGGTCTATGGACGCCTTAGCTCGTAGATGTTTACTTGTTAGTTGCAGCTCGTAGGTCGTTGGTCGTAGCTTGTAGGTCGTTAGTCACTGCTCGTAGGTCGTTGGTCGCAGCTCTTAGCTCGTAGATGTTTACTCATAGGTCCTAGCTCGTAGGTCGTTAGTCGCGGCTCGTAGGTCGTTGGTCGCAGCTCTTAGCTCGTAGATGTTTACTTGTTGGTTGCAGCTCGTACGTCGTTGGTCGTAGCTCGTATGTCGTTAGCCACTGCTCGTAGGTCGTTGGTCGTTAGCCACTGCTCGTAGGTCGTTGGTCGCAGCTCTTAGCTCGTAGATGTTTACTCATAGGTCGTTGGTCGCAGCTCGTAGGTCGTTGGTCGCAGCTCGTAGCCTGTTATATGTTGGTCGCAGCTCATAGCTCGTAGATGTTTACTCATGGGTGGCATCTCTTAGGTCGTTGGTCCCAACTCTAGGTCGTAGATGTTTACTCATTAGTCGCAACACGTAGGTCGTTAGTCTCAACACGTAGGTCGTTAGTCGCAGCTCGCAGGTCGTTAGTCTCAACACGTAGGTCGTTAGTCTCAACACGTAGGTCGTTAGTCTCAACACGTAGGTCGTTAGTCTCAACACATAGGTCGTTGGTTGCAGCTCGCAGGTCGCTAGTCTCAACACGTAGGTCGTTAGTCTCAACACGTAGGTCGTTAGTCGCAACACGTAGGTCGTTAGTCTCAACACGTAGGTAGTTAGTCTCAACACGTAGGTCGTTAGTCTCAACACGTAGGTCGTTAGTCTCAACACGTAGGTCGTTAGTCTCAACACGTAGGTCGTTAGTCTCAACACGTAGGTCGTTAGTCTCAACACGTAGGTCGTTAGTCTCAACACGTAGGTCGTTAGTCTCAACACGTAGGTCGTTAGTCTCAACACGTAGGTCGTTAGTCTCAACACGTAGGTCGTTAGTCTCAACACGTAGGTCGTTAGTCTCAACACGTAGGTCGTTAGTCGCAATACGTAGGTCGTTAGTCGCAACACGTAGGTCGTTAGTCGCAACACGTAGGTCGTTAGTCTCAACACGTAGGTCGTTAGTCTCAACACGTAGGTCGTTAGTCGCAGCTCGTATGACGTTGGTCGCAGCTCTTAGGTCGTTGAGAAATTATCCAGATAAGCATTTTGGAGAAAATAACGCATAAAACATCGATTCCTCGTTGTTGTAGTTTTTGTCTCTGGTTACAATCCTGTTTTTAAAATGGATTTGATCTTGTAGATCACCAGACATCCCTATGTAACATCATCTGACGATATATAGTTTATAAAATACTACAAAAGCTTTTAAGGTACATGTTTGGAATAAAAGGAATATATATAAGTATGCATGTTTAAAGTTTTCCATAGATCGCGTGGGCGTAGGGACATGGGTCAATATACACTGCGGTATACCGTACACCGGATATTGCTAGTAAAGGTGAGTAATATGATCAATTTTCGCGACATTCTCGTGTATACCAGGGGATGTTCAGAGATGATATTTGCCAAACTAGTATTCGTATAAATGTTCAATTTAATCAGTATCGGGCTGCTCACACGAAAATATTGACGACAGCACTTTACATAAGTTTGGAATGAGTGTATTACCGATATATATTATTTTTTAAAATGAGCATTCTGTTTGTATCGAACCTGAATGGCTTAATACCGAATTTCCGAAAAATTGATCAAAGTACAACAAAGATACACACCAAAATAGAAATGCGTGTACGGAGTATTGATGTTTACTGTACAGAGTATTGCACATTTGCTCAGGCCTCAAAATACACTAAATTAAACCAGGAAATTAGCCAAATATGATACTTGATACCAATTTAACATTCAAACAACCTTTTGCTTTCAAAAATGTTGCTTGCTATGAACCTCAAAAGAGTGAATTTTAATAGTTGAGTGTAAGTATTGGTTGTAAAACGTATCATAGTTAAGATAATGAATTTTCTAAACACAAACTAAACAGAACAGAACTAAACTTTTAACTGAATATGTAGATTACCTTACATACAAATGTATATCTTAATATGTGACTTACCCACCAACAATTCTACTTAATAAGAATATGTATGTAATGTTTTATAGCTCTAAGATATATTCTATACCAATTACATACAATAAAATGGTGTTAAATATAAAAGTATTATCAGCTCTATTTGTGTAATATTTTTATATTTTCCTGTCGTAAAAGCTTTTTCAAGAATAATTTGTGTGTGACAGAGCATTTCCATTGCACATGGTAATGCCTGGATACAGACATTTTCTCAAGTGAATCCGACCAATTATTTTTCTAGGGAAGTGGTCAGACCAGCAAAGTGGGTTCAAAGGCCTATTGTTCTAATAAAGATGTAAGCATTCTAAGCATTGGGAATTTATCGATTTATAGCTTACATGTATGTGTATGTTGTAAAGTTTGTATACACATGAACGTATCCAAGACTTAAGTAAGCAAATATTATGTTCATTGGACAACCTTTAAGCTAAGACAGGGATCAGTAATGTCACTAAATATTGTCAGAGCATGGTCATTCATTTTGGTTAGAGAGGCTGATGTGTGTAGGATGTATGATTTCGGCACGCTGGGCGAGTCTGTTAGCATTTGAACGTACGTTAGGAACGACCTATGTTTAAGACAATGGAGTAGTTACCTTAATATGTACGATAAATACGTACTTATCATACTCTAAACCTGTCAAACTGGTGTAAATATAATGTATTACATTTAAAATTTCGAGGAATGCTCGGACCTACGTCAGGATTTGTACATTACAGCATGTTTTAATGTAGCTTTTACACTCTCCAATTTTCAACAGATATAGATGGAGACGATATAAGTAATATTTACCAAATAACACTGGTTATACCTATAATATACATTATTTCCGTGAGCAATACTCCGTACAGTAAACAGCAATACTCCGTACACCAGGGAGCGACACAAAAGCAATACTCTGTACACTTACATTTTATTTATTCTCATTTATGATTCCTTTCCTGGTAAAACATTAACAACATAAACTTGGTCACTGGGATTTCATTTTGCTCGATTCAAGTTGTGTAGTTTAACAAAGAATATAAACAAAAACATCTTTATTTGACAGACCGTGCTTATTTTTGCGTGAGTAACGATACGGGTTTGGTCTTTTAATCACCCTTTTAAGTAATTCCTTGTCGTTAGCCGGCTTTTAATAAGGAATAGGAAAATTATCGTAGTAGATCTAATTTGGATAAAATTTGCATTAAACACACTCAGAAAGACAAAAAAGCGCCTCAGAACTTACCCTGTTGTACACTTAAAGGTCGCGAAAATTGATAACATTACTCACCTTACTTGCAATATCCGGTGTACGGTGTATATTCCGCAGTGACATAGAGATATACAGTATGGCCCCCAAAACATTCAATGCCACATAGGGCCTAATATAAGGCCTACATGTAAAGTATACGTTTTTGGTCTAAAATAGCCTAGCAGCTGCGTCGAACTACCTGACATGAAATGCATAAGCAATTTGTCATGTTTGTGCATCTATCTATTTATTCTCATGTAGGCCTAGGCCTTATAAATGTTAGCATTTCAGATACATAGATCTACATAAAACTTTTAATTAAAGTGAAAAAGTATTGATCTATATAGTACGCCTACGCTCAGAATTTTTTTTTAGTTCTCTGAACATATACATTGATATCGAGAAGGGTGTTATTGAAAAAGCTATGCTCTACGTCTCAAAAATAAATTAGGCACTCGCGCAAGAATATGAGTTGATCTAGCAAATCACAAAACAAGGAAGTGCTTCTAGAGTCTATCATTGGCTTATATGGCTTTATAATATAACTAGGCAGCCAAAATAAAGTTAAAATCTACCACAGAACCCACATAATGCATCAGACGGCATGCTGATCCATCGGTTTCATAAAGTTCGTACCCCCGCCACGACCCCCCCCCCCCCCAGGTGCGCACATAAAGTTTTAGTTCTATCATAGTGATTGTTATACACTTAATTTAGATATGAATTAGATCTAATTTTAGATCCAAAATCTAGTTTTATGAAATTAAGAGTTGCATTCCAGGTCACATCCAGGATCATCGGATCTATCTGCATCAATCGAAAGCTATCCAAGTATTCATCAGGGGCGGATCCAGGATTTGGCGTTAGGGGGGGCGTACATTCATGTATTGATACCCCCCCCCCTCCTCAAGAAAATATGCGAGCGAAGCGAGCTAGAAAAAAATGTATATCTGAGAAGCATTCCACACAATTTTCGTTCTTTATCTTATAATATTCATTGATAAAGTTCATGTGAGAGCAAGGCGAGGGAGAATATATGCATTAATTATTTGAACAGCATATCCCTCAAACTCATTCCCTACTTGACAAAATAAACTGAGAGTGGTTGTGCGAGCGTAGCGAGCGAGAAAAAATGCAATTATCTATTTCAGCAGCATACACCACATCCTTATTACTTGGTAATATTCACTGATGTAGTAATTGTCAGAACTAGAAAAAAATCAGTGTTTGTCTGAGCAGCATACCCAAACAACTCATTGGTAAATCAAAAGCTTTCATTGAATTTACGTAGTTCTTCAGCGAGCAAGAAAAATCGTTGTTTATATGAACAGCATAGCCAGGACTAACGATAATCGACTGGATACTATTCACTGATATATAACTGCTGTGAATTCGTCACAAAAAAAGGCAATGTCTATCTGAGCAGCATACCCTGCGAACTCCAGGGCTTCAGTTGTGTTTCAGTGGAAATGTGAAGTACTTGGGATCCAGTGAATAGGGAGTCCAGTGGCTTTCTGCCTCGTGACTTTTTAAGTAGAACCATGGAATTCGTCAGCTGCATTCTGAGGTATCTTATTTTTAATGAAAAGGACAGGTTTATTAGAAAATAAAGCCAACTGTATTAATATTTTTTTCTTGTCGGACATTTTTAATGTGCAAGAATCTCGGCATTTATGTAGCCGATGTTCGGCACCATGCTACCAATCAGTCCCATATCTTGTTTTTGCATACAGCATTAAGTTAAATTTAAAATCCATAAATTGATTATTGTTGTATTTACGCGAGCGCAGCGAGCGAAAAAAATTGCATATCAATATTGTTCTTACATCCAAAATATGATAAATTACCTAGGCTCCGGCGATTTTAGGGGGGGCGTACGCCGGGTCCGCCCCCCCCCCTTGGATCCGCCTATGTTCATAATTATGTTATTTTAAATATTTGATGACGTCACTGGTTGATGACGTAGCCTGATTCGGTTTATTTTTGTTTGACATGCATCGTTGAAGAATGTGTCTTGCATGCGTAAGTAAATTAAATGGGTATTTTCATGTCTCTAATTTAATGGAATGTATTGAAATGGAAATGTTACTTGTGTGATTTGATTGCTGACTTAATTTAGCGCGAAACGTTCTGTAGCCTACATTATTTAAAGTGCCCCGACCCGGGATGTCTTTTATGTCACTAAAAGATGAGATGAAGCAATATAAAGCTGATAGAACCTATGTACAGCTCTAAAGCCTAATCAGTTGTATTGGTTTAAACTTATGTATGGAAAAGCTCACATGATATAGAAGTAGACTTAGTTTTTCGTGCCTTAAGTAGGCCTAACACATAGAGGTCTACATAGGAGGTTTTACATCAAGATGGTAGATAAAGTTTAGCAGGCCGTACCTTGTCCGTATTAAAATTAAAAAAAAAATTAATAGGCCCTATAGTATTTTATACACTAAACAAGCCTACTGTTCTATATTTGAAATTTTAGCTTGTTTAAGTGACATAACTAGTTGTTTTAGACAGAACTGTAGATCACCTACGTTCCAATAATCGGTATGAGGTCCTGGTGTGCGTGGTTCTACATAGAAGGGTGGTCTTAAGCTTTCGCCTCTGGGTTCAAATTGACAATACTCGGGCTTTGCAGCCATGTTATGTTTTTCTATCATGTTGGGTACTTGTTAGTTCTTCAACTTCAACGTTATACTCTTCAACGCCAATAGGGCATTTACTGAAGAGGTTTACTAGCGTTGGTCACTAAGATTTGATGTACATGTAGTTATATTCAAGTAATAGTCGGAACATATTAGATTCTAAGTAGTTTTTAATTATTAAAAATGGCGGAGCGAGCGAAAAATAGGCGTTTTCATAGGCTCAAAAAATATCTGCACCATTTTTGGAAGAAAAATTGTTAACTTAATTGATAAAAACAAGAACTATGACAAATGTTTATTTGAAATTCGTAAAATTATAGCTTTTATATGCCTAGGTAGGTGCTCTGAATCTTGTTAACTGGTAACGTCTGTATTGGAGCCCTATGTGGTGAAAGTTCATATTTGTTTTACATTAAATTAATTTGGGTAGTAAGCCCTACTTGTCAATATGTGTTTCCAGTTTAAGTGGCATAGACTGTGGTGATAAATAAAATGCGTATTAAAAATGGCATGCAAAATTTAAATAATTAACACCGTCATCGGTTGAAGAATTCAGTACCGTTTGAAATAATTACTACAAGTTTTTACCTCGTCGTCAAGGTGACAACTATGATGAGTTGTCCAAAATGACTGCCTCAATTGATACAGACTATTTGTGTGATGATCACTTTTTGGTAAATTTACTATCATAACAATGCAACGCATAATTATGTTTGAGCTTAATTTGTATGGCAAATAATATGCCCCATTCACAATTATTTAGATAAGCCACATGCGCCTATTTTGACATTTAACAAGACCGGCAGTAAGAAAACGAACATAAAACGTCGGTTTGAGATTTAATAGCACCAACCAGATCGCCTCCTGATGATACTCTCAGTACTTTGATTATTAAGTGTGGCTAGGCAAAGCTGTTTTAGCTAGTCTATTATTCTGCAGGTGCATGTAAATGATTTAGAAAAGAAGTATTCTTAAGCCCAAAAACCTCTGTTTTTACACATACCTGTGTGACAGATTGATGAAGTGATTTGATAGTCTTACGTAGAATCCACGTGTCTTGGTACAACAGTAATTTATCTTATATCCCAGCCATTAGTTGATTACATTTAGTGATAGACTTGCGTTCTGTTGGCACACTTTCTGACATTGCAGGTGAATAACCGCGTACGCGTACTGGTTTAACATGTGTCGTGTACTTTCAGTTGGACCCGATTGTTGACGCACTGAAGCGAATCAACCCATTTAAAAGAAAGCGTAGAGTTCAACAGTCGTCAGACAATGGTAAGATTAATCTCTCATATTCCTTTTACAACCCCAACGGGAAAAAGTACTTCATTTACCCAATTTCAGTATAACAATTCCAATCTGGTGCAGTGTTGTAACTAGGCCACATGATTCAAGTTGAAAGTTCACATTTTACAGGAAGAAAAGCACGACATACGACACACAAGCCGTGTTACAAAAATTTCTGTCATAATTATATTTTTTAAGAATTCCCAATTTATTTTAAAAAAGTGCGGCGAATTTTCACACTTTCCCGGTATTGGTACTTTCCCTAGCAAAGGAAAAATCGCTGTTTCAGAGCAATATCGCGTTTGTGTAAGTCGCTCGTGAGCGAACTTTGTACGAACTTAGTAACAATTTAGAAAATGATAAGCATGGTACCCAGTAGTCAGACTTGATATCTCTAAGCTTTGATCTGTTCCCTATCTGACTAAAGTACTTGATCTTCCTTATGACAAGATCTGATGACGAACTGTATATTGAATACCGCCCCAGTTCTCTAAATGGGATATTTCGAAATTAGGCGTTTTGACAACAGCTTCTATCTAGGGTTGATTATTTCTCGGATATCTCTCATATACTCATATACTCATATACCACAGATTGACAGTGGAATCAATGATGCCGATATGCTCCAATCTGAAGAAAGTTTGTTTATACCGAAAGTGAGTTTATCTTGCGCTAGTCTATGCTCACTCAATTACAGAATATTTCCCTCATTCGCAGTTTATGATACTAATATACTTGGCATACACTGCGGCATGGTGCATCAATCATTACTCAGACGTTTGACATATTTTGTTAAATTGGCTCACGTTAACAATGCATGACGCAAATATACTAGCACACGCTCCAATATCAATAGTTGACTCAGGCGCGTAACATGTTTGTAAATACGCTGAATACTTAGCCGAATTAAGGATAAGAAAATATTGCCTCACGTATTACGTGATACCTTTGGCATTATACCAATCGAAATGACTTTGTATTGAACACATTATTTGATTTACTTGATATACATGTATATAAATGTGTAGGCATAATACAAAATGCACAAATTCTCGTAAAAGCCCGTTTGTTTTATCTAAACTGTTAGAAACGCATATAAGACCACAGCAACCCTGACCATTCAACAAACGTCATGCTAACTGCCACCAGTATGCTGACCATTCAACAAACGTCATGCTAACTGCCACCAGTATGCTGACCATTCAACAAACGTCATGCTAACTGCCACCAGTATGCTGACCATTCAGCAAACGTCATGCTAACTGCCACCAGTATGCTGACCATTCAACAAACGCCATGCCAACCACCACCAGTATTCTGACCATTCAGCAAACGCCATGCCAACCATCACCAGTATGCTGACCATTCAACAAACGTCATGCCAACCATCACCAGTATGCTGACCATTCAACAAACGTCATGCCAACCACCACCAGTATGCTGACCATTCAACAAACGTCATGCCAACCACCACCAGTATGCTGACCATTCAGCAAACGCCACGCCAACCACCACCAGTATGCTGACCATTCAACAAACGTCATGCCAACCACCACCAGTATTCTGACCATTCAACAAACACCATGCCAACCACCACCAGTATGCTGACCATTCAACAAACATCATGCCAACCACCACCAGTATTCTGACCATTCAGCAAACGCCATGCCAACCACCAAAAGTATTCTGACCATTCAGCAAACGCCATGTTAACCGCCACCAGTATTCTGACCATTCAGCAAACGTCATGTCAACCACCACCAGTATGCTGACCATTCAGCAAACGTCATGTCAACCACCACTAGTATGCTGACCATTCAGCAAACGTCATGTCGACCACCACCAGTATGCTGACCATTCAGCAAACGCCATGTTAACCGCCACCAGTGTTCTGACCATTCAACAAACGCCATGTTAACCGCCACCAGTGTTCTGACCATTCAACAAACGACATGCTAACCGCCATCAATATGCTAACCATTCAGCAAACGCCATGCTAACTGCCACCAGTATGCTGACCATTCAGCAAACGCCATGCTAACCGCCATCGGTATGCTGACCATTCAGCAAACGCCATGTTAACCGCCACCAGTGTTCTGACCATTCAACAAACGACATGCTAACCGCCATCAGTATGCTGACCATTCAGCAAACGCCATGTTTACCGCCACCAGTGTTCTGACCATTCAACAAACGACATGCTAACCGCCATCAGTGTGCTGACCATTCAGCAAACGCCATGTTACCCGCCACCAGTGTTCTGACCATTCAACAAACGACATGCTAACCGCCATCAATATGCTGACCATTCAGCAAACGCCATGTTAACCGCCACCAGTGTTCTGACCATTCAACAAACGCCATGTTAACCGCCACCAGTGTTCTGACCATTCAACAAACGACATGCTAACCGCCATCAATATGCTAACCATTCAGCAAACGCCATGCTAACTGCCACCAGTATGCTGACCATTCAGCAAACGCCATGCTAACCGCCATCGGTATGCTGACCATTCAGCAAACGCCATGTTAACCGCCACCAGTGTTCTGACCATTCAACAAACGACATGCTAACCGCCATCAGTATGCTGACCATTCAGCAAACGCCATATTTACCGCCACCAGTGTTCTGACCATTCAACAAACGACATGCTAACCGCCATCAATATGCTGACCATTCAGCAAACGCCATGGTAACTGCCACCAGTATGCTGACCATTCAGCAAACACCATGCTAACCACCATCAGTATGCTAATCAGTAATGCAGTACATACGTACAAACTTAAGTAATTGTTTTTTATGCATAGAGTGGGTAATGTAATTGCAATGCATTATACTTTTCCCATATCTGACTGATGCTAACCAATCAGCAAATGACTAACTTATCAGATGCATAGTATGTTATATGCAAACCAGTCAGAAACTTATATGCTAATCAATCATCACCATGTAAGCTAATCAATCAGCAACAAGTACGCTAACCAATCTACAGTGTGTATGTTAACGAATCAACAACATGTTTGTTAACCAATCAGCGTCATGTATGCTAACCAATCATCATGTATGCTAACCAATTAACAAAAGGTATGCTAACCAATCAACACCATGTACGCTAACCAACCAGCATCAATTATGTTAGCATAACGAATCAACTCCATGTACGCCTAACAATCACCGCGATGAATGCTAACCAATGAGCTCGAATTATGCCAAACAATCAGCTGAATGTATGCTAAACAATCAGCTGAATGTATGCTAAACAATCAGCTGAATGTATGCTTAACAATCAGATCAATGTATGCTAAACAATCAGCTCAATGTATGCTAAACAATCAGCTCAATGTATGCTAAACAATCAGCCCAATGTATGCTAAACAATCAGCTCGATGTATGCTAAACAATCAGCTCGATGTATGCTAACCAATCAGATCCATGTATGCTAAACAGTCAGCTCGATGGATGCTAAACAATCAGCTCCATGGATGCTAAACAGTCAGCTCCATGGATGCTAAACAGTCAGCTCCATGGATGCTAAACAGTCAGCTCCATGGTTGCTAAACAATCTGCTCCATGGATGCTTTCAATCAGCAATGTGAAGTATTGGATGCTAATAATACCAAATCTGAGAAGGGAACCACCACACATCATGATATTGTTAACACTTGAAACTTACCGTTTTCATCAACTTCTGTCGTACACTATATCCGTAAGTTCTTACGTACGATATGCACCGCGTAAAAACCAAATCACTGTACGACTTATTGGAATACTATACAATTCAACTTGGGATTGAAACATCAGGTGATTTCCTATCACTATACGACTTATTGCAAGACTCAATAATTCAACGTGTACTTCTTATTGCGATAACCGGAAGTTGACTCGTTTATACACCGTGATAATGTCATACGTGTGTAACATTGAGCCTTTTTGTTATTTTTATGATAGTTTTACATGTACTAGAATGTGTTACATCCATAACTTGAATAATTTACAACAAGATACATGTAGTATTGATGTCAGACACAATGTACATTACTGTATTCCCTGTTGTCCCGTCAAAAACCAACATTTAGTGCCTTTGATACTGTTAGTTTGTCTGGAGACTTTTCCCAATAATACATCGATTATTCTGTGCCGATAGTTGCTGCCTTATCCTGACAAATACTCACTCCCACATCCCATGAATACGTTAGACTTGTCATTAACTTTAAGACAGATATACAAGACGTATAAATTCACAAAACGGGTCTTCTAAAACAACCGTTTTAGCATTAGCATCGTCTATTAGCGTATGTGTTGATATTTAATATTCACACACCACTCTCGGTTACAATTTCCACTAAACGATCGATTGTATGATTACTTGGTTACAAGATACACCATGGTCGGACCAAGAAGTGTGTACTGTTAAGCAAGGAGCGTGAATATTAACATTAAAGAGTAATTTTGTTGTAATTACATTCGTCTGTCGTATATAATGATGCATTGATCATGTTTGATACGTTCGTTGTCTTTTCCTGAAGCATCACTGCACTGATGATTACTTGTATTAGAATAAGATGTAAGACTTAGACGTTACGCACGAATTTGATGTCTGAAAAGGTGGCTTTAAAATGCCGTCAACGTCGACTTTTGTATATCCCGAACATACCCCGAACATATCCCGAACATACCCCGAACATATCCCGAACATATCCCGTGTCATGAACATATCCCGAACATATCCCGAACATATCCCGTGTCATGAACATATCCCGAACATATCCCGAACATATCCCGAACATATCCCGTGTCTTGAACAACATACAATTTTATTGTGCGTCGAATGTTACCAAATATTGACCTGTTGTGTAATAATTAAGCCACGCATGTGCTATTTCTTGATTCCTTTGCCAAGGAAGAACGTCAAAACGCGTTTTCCATGGTAACTTGGGATTAAATCAAAGATTAAATCAAAGTTTACTATGATACCAAATTGGTATATGGATCTTTAATTTTTTATATAGTGTGGTTCCACCTTAAAACGTTGCGTAAAAATGCCATCAACGTCAGTATCAGGAATTCATACGCGGGCCATTCAATTTTTATCAACTTCTCTGAAACATAAAACCATACTCCTACACAGTTGTCACCCTTTTGCTACGCTTTTAGCGTGAGGTTGTAATCACCGCTAGAGTTTAATGGAATATTAGAAGTTAGCAAGAACGAAATGAATTGTAATTGCTTTTTTCTCTTAATTAGTGGTTCACCACCATAGAAAGTGTACTTGCAATGCCGAGCATAGCCTATATTTGTCAGTCAGCTTTCTGTTGAAACATGGCAGGCATACAAGTGCCTCCACTCGTATTTGAACCCTGATCGTCAGCTCAGATCTAGGCGGCAAACGCGCTTACCATTGAGCTATGGAGGCACACAGTATATATGATTCCATTCAGAAACTGAATTGCCAGTTAATGAACATGTGAACGGTCAGTGAAAGGCTGTTATCATGTCTGTGATACATTAAGATATACGATCACTATGCTGTAAACAAGAATAACTTGTACTACGTAGTACATTGTGCAGAACGCTTACTCGATCAGTAGGTTAGTAATGTACACGTTATGTCCTAGAGTGGACCTAGATAGTATGTCCCGTCTATATCAGTGTATAACAATGTTCTGTCCTAGAGTGCACCTAGATAGTATGTCCAGTCTATATCAGTGTATAACAATGTTCTGTCCTAGAGAGGACCTATATAGTATGTCCAGTCTATATCAGTGTATAACAATGTTCTGTCCTAGAGTGGACCTAGATAGTATGTCCAGTCTATATCAGTGTATAACAATGTTCTGTCCTAGAGTGGACCTAGACAGTATGTCCAGTCTATATCAGTGTATAACAATGTTCTGTCCTAGAGTGGACCTAGATAGTATGTCCAGTCTATATCAGTGTATAACAATGTTCTGTCCTAGAGTGGACCTAGACAGTATGTCCAGTCTATATCAGTGTATAACAATGTTCTGTCCTAGAGTGGACCTAGATAGTATGTCCAGTCTATATCAGTGTATAACAATGTTCTGTCCTAGAGTGGACCTAGATAGTATGTCCAGTCTATATCAGTGTATAACAATGTTCTGTCCTAGAGTGGACCTTGATAGTATGTCCAGTCTATATCAGTGTATAACAATGTTCTGTCCTAGAGTGGACCTTGATAGTATGTCCAGTCTATATCAGTGTATAACAATGTTCTGTCCTAGAGTGGACATAGATAGTATGTCCAGTCTATATCAGTGTATAACAATGTTCTGTCCTAGAGTGGACCTTGATAGTATGTCCAGTCTATATCAGTGTATAACAATGTTCTGTCCTAGAGTGGACCTTGATAGTATGTCCAGTCTATATCAGTGTATAACAATGTTCTGTCCTAGAGTGGACCTAGACAGTATGTCCCGTCTATATCAGTGTATAACAATGTTCTGTCCTAGAGTGCACCTAGATAGTATGTCCCGTCTATATCAGTGTATAACAATGTTCTGTCCTAGAGTGGACCTTGATAGTATGTCCAGTCTATATCAGTGTATAACAATGTTCTGTCCTAAAGTGGACCTAGATAGTATGTCCAGTCTATATCAGTGTATAACAATGTTCTGTCCTAAAGTGGACCTAGATAGTATGTCCAGTCTATATCAGTGTATAACAATGTTCTGTCCTAAAGTGGACCTAGATAGTATGTCCAGTCTATATCAGTGTATAACAATGTTCTGTCCTAAAGTGGACCTAGATAGTATGTCCAGTCTATATCAGTGTATAACAATGTTCTGTCCTAGAGTGGACCTTGATAGTATGTCCAGTCTATATCAGTGTGTAACAATGTTCTGTCCTAGAATGGACCTAGATAGTATGTCCAGTCTATATCAGTGTATAACAATGTTCTGTCCTAGAGTGGACCTAGATAGTATGTCCAGTCTATATCAGTGTATAACAATGTTCTGTCCTAGAGTGGACCTAGATAGTATGTCCAGTCTATATCAGTGTATAACAATGTTCTGTCCTAGAGTGGACATAGATAGTATGTCCAGTCTATATCAGTGTATAACAATGTTCTGTCCTAGAGTGGACCTAGATAGTATGTCCAGTCTATATCAGTGTATAACAATGTTCTGTCCTAGAGTGGACATAGATAGTATGTCCAGTCTATATCAGTGTATAACAATGTTCTGTCCTAGAGAGGACCTAGATAGTATGTCCAGTCTATATCAGTGTATAACAATGAACGAGATCACGGTCGTAGGTATTACTTGCTCTATGGGAAGTACAATCTCCAAATGTCAAACGCTTACCCAGTGATCGCCCTTGCCGCTATACTCAATAAAGTATCAGTAGCTTCGCGTCAATTAACCGCTGTTTGGAGTTTGTCCAAATGTACGCTGTAATTTCTCCACTCTTTCATCAAAGTTGCCTTCTTTCCTAACCTCTCTTAGTATCTAAAAACAACGTGATTATGCTGATTAGATGTTGTCAGTTGAAATTTGCATTCGCCATGTTATTGGTGACATGTAAATAGTGACACCGGCTCATTACAAATGGAACCCATCACGCTGAATGCTAAATTTGCTAATTAATATGCAAACCTAAGATCGTGTTAAACCATGTTATACATGTTTCAGTAACGCTTAAAGTGCTCGTACATTTGTATTTTGCAAATACTTGTATACCAAGTCTTGCCTTGTGAGTTTTTCTTGTCGGATGTTACGTTTATCTTCAAAATAGGCGGTCACTTAACCTTGTCATGTACTATACTCATGTGAAGACAGTACTAAGGATTAATGAAATAACTTATACTGCGTCCAGTGATTAGTGCTAATGCCTGCAGATTTTGTGGGATCGATCTCGCCTACAGGCGGATTAAAACAAAAATGCGTTTCAGTGTTTCCCACCTAACAAAAGTAAATTTACCAATAGTATTTCGGACGAGACGTTAAGCGATGTCTCGTGTATGATTCTTTACATCAGGCACGTAAAAGAACCACGGTTGCTTATGGAATTGGGGGAATCTTCTGTATTATGCATATCCCCAAAAAATTTAAGTGACTAACCTCTTCTAGGGACCTTGCCCATATGAATTTCCGGGGGCTAGGGTAAATAAAATCATACAAATCGAAATACCAAGTACACAGCACAGGAACAAACTGCCATGTATAAAGGAACATTCCCTACAAAATTTAAATTAATTTAAGATTATAAAAAAATATTTTTGCTAATACCCAACTAAATTTTAACAAAAGACTCCACACAGAATTCTCGAGAAAAGAATAAAAAATATTCCCGTAACGAGCCAAAATAGTAATATCTGAATATAATTAGGTTTTGTCATTGTTGACTTGAATGAGTTGTTTCCCTTTGTCCGCGTTGTAATACATCGCTGGCTGTGGTGAATTTCGTAATTAGAATATGTTTTTTGTTCATAGAGTATGATGTGGGGAATGCCTCTATAACATTTGTTTCTTACACTGTGCATTCGTGAAGGATTTTTTTTGTGTATCCTGAAAGATTGATGATTATGCTTATGCAAATTATTTTTACAGACAACTTTGATCGGGACAATATAGAGTTGCCGTACGTGGTGGAAGAGAAGCGGACTGTAATGACGTCAGACCCGGGTGTTTCTGATCATGCTCATGGTAAAGTAATAGTTCGATATCCTTTCTGCATCAAACCCTATGATGAAATTCGTTTGTTTAGTGCGGAGAAATGGGCACGCCATTCGACCTTCTAACAGCTGATATAGTGTCAATATTTATAACTCCGGCTGTATATTTCGTATATTTTCATATGCGGAATGCATCACGATGACGCTCGAGGTATACTACCACGGAAATACATGTATCCGTGATACTACCAACACAAATCTGAAGGACTGAAATTGCGTGATTTGCTCGCGGAAAATTATATGTTCAACGCAATAACCTTGTAATACACTCATGCACAAAGGTCAGGGGTCAGGTTAAATTCTCTGTGCGATACGACAGAGTGTTTGACATACTACTCGTGTATATAGAACAGAGATATTAACTTGACCCCGACCTTAATGCATGCTTATTACCTGCGAGCCTTGAGCGAGCAGGTATACTGGATAGCATAAAGTAAAAAGTCCATGGAGGGGCACGTGACCTGTTCTCGATGGTTTACGATTTCAAAAGAAAAATCCAAAAAAAGATGCATTTTATAAGAATGTCGTGAACCAGACTAATTCCATTATTCCATGCGGATAACATCGGTCTTTGTCGCATTGCAATAGTTTATTTGCCGAAGAAATCATCCGAAATTTCAGTGAGCGCTAGGCAATATTGAGACCATGGATCGAAACAGCAGGTGACTGCAGCTGCATAAACACAGCGCTTCCCAGACTGGAGTACATCCCGTAGAGAACACATTGTTCTTGAACGAAAATAGGTTAGTTATATCGTTAATGTGTCAGGATAACGGAATTTCGGGTGTACCCGGCACTTCGCTCCGTAAATTATATATTAGATTTTTTTAGGATCAGCGGGTTATCGGAATTGGTTTATGATCTTTGATATTGTTGAACACTGAAAACATGTCTTAAGATAATACCTTTTAATGAACTGATACGAGGTTTTATTTATAAGCATATAAATAATATATGGAACAAGGGAGTCATAATATGCAATTAAGTGTCTTGAAAATTGGTTTATTATACATGAAATTATTTAACAATTTGTTGATAAATTTCGTATGTCAAATTATCGTGCATATAGTTTTCCCAATTTGAAAGCTATCGGCATATCGCGCTTATTTTTCTCTCACAATTTTGAGATTTTTATGCTTAATTTTATACACATCAGCTGTTGAATTATGCAGATAGAAGGTCGAGGATCCTGTCAATTCTCTGTCAAATGAAGTCGGTACATCATTTGCTCGCAGGAACTATTTGCTTTGTATTACATGGTGCTTGATTGGAATACATCCATTGTCGCGAGGAAGTCGTGCATTGTCGGTCCTGTTGATTTCGTACGTAGTCGTAATAATTTCCGATTATGAAAACATACAACCATATTTAAATAATAATATAACTTAACTGTCAAATTATGCTTATAGAATGGATCTGGTTTAAGGATCAGGTTGATACATCCGCGCTATACAATCTCATTGTACGTAGATTTTGACGTGATCATGACCTTTATGTATGAATAACAATTTTTTTGCGTTGAATATATTAATTTTCGTGAGCAAATCGAACAGGATCGTGTCCTTAATAAAATGAGTGTTTGTATTACACATCGAGCGTCTTCGTGATAGTCCCCGCTTATGAAGTACTAAACCGGGATTTTAAACATGGACAAGATATCAGCTGTTAAATTATGATTATAGAAGGTCGAGGATCGTGTCAAATCCTCGGTACTATTGTGTAAACTTACCTTTCCAGTTGAACAATTGTCTAAAAAGTTACAATTGTATGTGCTTCCACCTGTTTTACATGCACACTACTAGAGTAGTATACTCAGTGCAGAAATAAACACACATCCACTCAGTGCAGAAATAAACACACATCCACTCAGTGCAGAAATAAACACACATCCACTCAGTGCAGAAATAAACACACATCCACTCAGTGCAGAAATAAACACACATCCACTCAGTGCAGAAATAAACACACATCCACTCAGTGCAGAAATAAACACACATCCACTCAGTGCAGAAATAAACACACATCCACTCAGTGCAGAAATAAACACACATTCACTCAGTGCAGAAATAAACACACATCCACTCAGTGCAGAAATAAACACACATCCACTCAGTGCAGAAATAAACACACATCCACTCAGTGCAGAAATAAACACACATCCACTCAGTGCAGAACTAAACACACATCCACTCAGTGCAAAAATAAACACACATCCACTCAGTGCAAATAGAAACACACATCCACTCAGTGCAAAAATAAACACACATCCACTCAGTGCAAATGTAAACACACATCCACTCAGTGCAAAAATAAACACACATCCACTCAGTGCAAAAATAAACACACATCCACTCAGTGCAAATAGAAACACACATCTACTCGGTGCAAAAATAAACACACATCCACTCAGTGCAAATAGAAACACACATCCACTCAGTGCAAATAGAAACACACATCCACTCAGTGCAAAAATAAACACACATCCACTCAGTGCAAATATAAACACACATCCACTCAGTGCAAAAATAAACACACATCCACTCAGTGCAAATGTAAACACACATCCACTCAGTGCAAATAGAAACACACATCCACTCAGTGCAAAAATAAACACACATCCACTCAGTGCAAATATAAACACACATCCACTCAGTGCAAAAATAAACACACATCCACTCAGTGCAAATGTAAACACGCATCCACTCAGTGCAAATAGAAACACACATCCACTCAGTGCAAATAGAAACACACATCCACTCAGTGCAAAAATAAACACACATCCACTCAGTGCAAATAGAAACACACATCCACTCAGTGCAAAAGAAACTTACATCTACTCAGTGCAAAAATAAACACACATCCACTCAGCGCAAATAGAAACACACATCCACTCAGTGCAAATATAAACACACATCCACTCAGTGCAAATAGAAACACACATCCACTCAGTGCAAAAATAAACACACATCCACTCAGTGCAAAAATAAACACACATCCACTCAGTGCAAATATAAACACACATCCACTCAGTGCAAAAATAAACACACATCCACTCAGTGCAAAAACAAACACACATCCACTCAGTGCAAATGTAAACACACATCCACTCAGTGCAAATGTAAACACACATCCACTCAGTGCAAAAATAAACACACATCCACTCAGTGCAAAAATAAACACACATCCACTCAGTGCAAAAATAAACACACATCTACTCAGTGCAAATAGAAACACACATCTACTCAGTGCAAAAATAAACACACATCCACTCAGTGCAAATAGAAACACACATCTACTCAGTGCAAAAATAAACACACATCCACTCAGTGCAAAAATAAACACACATCTACTCAGTGCAAAAATAAACACACATCCACTCAGTGCAAAAATAAACACACATCCACTCAGTGCAAATGTAAACACACATCCACTCAGTGCAAATGTAAACACACATCCACTCAGTGCAAATGTAAACACACATCCACTCAGTGCAAATGTAAACACACATCCACTCAGTGCAAATGTAAACACACATCCACTCAGTGCAAAAATAAACACACATCTGCTCAGTGCAAATATAAACACACATCCACTCAGTGCAACTGGAAACGTAATCATCACGTGCAATTTTATTGATATTGAAAAGGTATACATTTGTAAATTATTGCTTTAAAAGAAGACAATTGTGCTGTCTGGTGTATTTTATTGTAAAAAGCAACGTTTATTATTGAATTATGATCAGTAACATTACAACTAACAGAAATACTCCGATAAAATCTGAACGTGATGTGCAATACATGGATAACACAAGTACAATATCATTTAGTTTGCTCCATCATCTAGCTTCGGTTAATGACTACATAAAGACAACAAAAATCAGGGAAGGCAGCACTCAACTTAAACAGTCGAGAATAAAAACATAAACACAATACAGACCAACACGAGTACACGGCACAATGTCCAACACACAACTGGACAAGAAAATGAACTTTTTCGCGGAAACTGTCCAAAGTTTCAGCTGTCAAACAGTCGAAGTTGCAAGTCCCAGCTGTCAAAATACGTGGGGTTAGCCGTCACTAAGTTTTTGCCATTTGGTTTGTTGTTTGACTGTAAGTTATAGATAGAGAACAAAAACGCGTGGTTGTCTCTTTTGTCGAGGGCGTAGTCAGGGACAAAATATGACACTGGAGTGTGAGTTTACTATCTGACTTATATTATAGCCGTCCAATCACAAGGTCTATAGTACATTGCTATCATGCATACAATAAACATTTCCAACATATTTAAACCTATGAACTTGACTAACTGACTATGAAATGTTATTCATAAATTATAAATCGAAATTTACTTGAACCACCTAACCGGTGTGTAGCTAGTGTTTAGATAGTTTAGTGCCGAGAATTATGTTTTGTTCGAGGAAATGAGAGTACATTTACTTCAGGTGATGATATACTGGACGTCACTGAAAACTTACAACTTATATACACTCAATGACTTGAAAATCGCCTCACCTGACTAAAAGCCAAATATAGCTTATTTTATTTATTTTGTTGAAAAACCAATTATACGTGTGCGTTAGTTTGTATTTTCTGCATATAATTCAATTTAGTTTGAAACAAAATGTTATAAGTATATCTCGTTATAGTCTTGAAATCCTGCAAGCGCACCCACCCTAGGCAAAAGTTAAGGATTTTCAATGTACATTTGAATATTGTTAAATAGGTTATCTGTGACTACACAGTAATGTCAAAACATAGTCATGTTCGGCTTTTAACACAGCGTAACGTGAATTTTAAGTCAATAGGGTGGTAAGTTTTCATTGACGCTGAGTATATTATCATCATGTTCTGAAGTAGTTGTACCCATATCTTTGAAAATTATGACCCATCCCATCAAGTATCATTGCAGTTAGCCACACCTCTTCACTTTACGTCAATGTAAAAGTGATACATGTATAATTATGTTTAACCAAAGGTTTTATATTTTCTCACAGACACAGACCAGCTGATGGTTCAGGATACGGTACTTAGTATGAAGAAAGTGTCCTCTCTTGCACTGGTATAACCACGGCATGGACGTCACAAAAGATAGGATAGGTGTAAACATTGTTGCTGATAACATATTTAGATAGTTTATAGAAACAAAACATACAAGACAACTGTTGCGATCGTTTATTGAAAACATGTACATAACACAAGACTTATTTACAATTAAATGCACGCCTGTTGAAGTGTCCCAGTGGTGAAAGGGAAACAACTCTATTGAAAACATGTACAAACAAGACTGCGTTCAATAAACGCTTATGCCCCCTGTGGAAGCCTTGTCCATAAATAAGTCTAAGTCCAAAATTAGGTCAAGGTGAAGGTCAAAAAGGGTCAGGTGATACAGGTGTGTGGAGAGTGTTCATATACAACATCCATGCAAGTTTGGAAGCTTTGCAGCAAGCCATAATGATGCTAGAAGAAACGGTCAATTTGGGTTAACCAGGACGGACGGACGGACGAACGGACGAACGGACGGACGGACGGACAGGTGCATCACTATATGCCTCCCGATCTATCGATACGGGGGCATAAAAACAAGACTTATTTACAATTAAATGCACGCCTGTTGAAGTGTCCCAGTGGTGTAAGGGAAACAACTCTATTAAAAACATGTACAAAAAAACAAGACGTATTTACAATTAAATGCACGACTGTTCAAGTGTCCGAGTGGTGATAGGGAAATAACTCTATTGAAAACATGTACAAAAAACAAGACGTATTTACAAATGCATGACTGCTGAAGTGTCCGATTGGTTTATTTCGTGTCCCTTTTGGGAAACAACTCTATCTGAAGTTTTATAAATTATATTGTTAAGAAATAGACTGAAGACTGACTTTAACTGATATACGGAGATAAAACAATCCATAGTTTTCTTACAGAAGACTGACTTTAACTGATATACGGAGACAAAACAATCCATAGTTTTCTTACAGAAGACTGACTTTAACTGATATACGGAGACAAAACAATCCATAGTTTTCTTACAGAAGACTGACTTTAACTGATATACGGAGATAAAACAATCCATAGTTGTCTTACAGAAGACTGACTTTAACTGATATACGGAGATAAAACAATCCATAGTTGTCTTACAGAAGACTGACTTTAACTGATATACGGAGATAAAACAATCCATAGTTTTCTTACAGAAGACTGACTTTAACTGATATACGGAGATAAAACAATCCATAGTTTTCTTACAGAAGACTGACTTTAACTGATATACGGAGATAAAACAATCCATAGTTGTCTTACAGAAGACTGACTTTAACTGATATATGGAGATAAACCTTCCAATTGTTAAAATAATTTGCGCTACTTTCATAGATATGCAATAAGTACAAGCAATGCGACAAAGTTATTTCCCTTCCATCGTACTATAAAATTAATATTGAAGAGTTGTACTGACTTGTCAAACATGATTACGTAATTGCACGGTAGGTGTATGTACATAACTAGTTAGCCTTCTCTAGTTATGTGAGGAGGTTGTACAGATACCGTGTTATTATGTAAATAACTGCAATATTGGTTGTTGAAACTACTCTACCTGCATGTTTCCCTTTGAAAGTACAATGCACATTAAAAGTTACACGCTTTCATTGGTTATCCAACAGTTGCAATTTGAAATGTATTAAATTTACCAATTTGTTTTATGCATATTATTATTCTACTGAATAAAATACATAATTACATCGAAGTGTATTGTTTTATATGATATAAAGAAAATCAATTACTAATCTTCAATGTGCCCAGGTAATTGACCTCCGGGTCTACACTATTGCTTCATGGGCAGGAAAAAACGAAATTTAATTCGAGCGAGAAACGCGTAAGTTTGATGCCACTGTAAAAACAGAAATGTTCTGAGGTATTTATACTAGTAAGTCACAGGGCCAAAACAGCACTGAGGCCAATATGTTCTAGGGTCTGATTAAGGGTCGCCCTGATTAAGACAATTTGGCCTTAAAACATGCTTATTTTGGTAATTTCTCACATCTTCTCCGAGGCAGGCAAGCATTAAAAATTTTCTTTGTCTGGAGATCTTGCAAATTATATACTATATACATGTATAGTCCAGTTAGGATATTGTGACACTGACGGTGCAGTTTATGTGTACGCAAAAGATCACAATCATTGTCTAAATAGGTAGAGCAAAGTTAAGTATGTTAGTTTAGCATTGAAAGTATAGTTGTTTGTACAGTATAAGCCTTTATAGTTGGTTTTACACCGTTATAGTGGACTCGACCGCTGCGTCACTGGATTCTTATCCTGACTGGACTATACTTAACATACAATCACATAAATTCAAAAAACATAACACAACCTGAGCACGATTTTTAAAACATCAAAAAATACCGGTACAGTACGGTTCTTTTAGGCAAGGAATTTATCAATTGTTATTCAAAATCCTCCTGTCAAAGATGGAGATATACAAACATACGAGGGTCACTCAAAAAATACGTAGACACCATTTATTGCTTAACTATCTATCATCCGATTTTCATCATATTTGGTAGAAATAATGCTCTATCATTAACAAATTCAATCCATATTGTAATAAAGAAAAATGTAGTCCAGCATGGTACATGGATAATTATACAGAATGGGGTTAGTGTCAGAGTAGTATTTAGTGTATTATGCGGAGCATTTAGAAATGTGGTGAATTTACCAAATTTGATGACGTCAGCAACGACGTCGGGACTTGCCCCGTAGTCGCTATGGGTACAATCTATAGAACATGTTCCTCGCTTAACGGTCGGGCCGATTTCAATGAAACTTTGGATTTTAGCAGAATAAAGATTAAGCTTCATCATACTTATGATTTGTTTACTTATCTTGCAAAATAAAATAGTAAATTGAAGTGTCTACGTATTTTTTGAATGACCCTCGTATACTATATTTATTTAACTATACATGTACACATAAATCTAATACTATACAAAGTATGCCCTTAACATTGCATCAATTTGTTTGCGTGGGAACAAGAGGGGTCTGGGGATCCGGAACGCCCTCCAAAGTTTGGAAAAAATGTGGTTATCTGTACATATCATGTGTATTTGCAAGTTTTATGAGCTAGGAGTACCAGAATAATCCTCTAATAAAACAAGCTGGTTGTCCACAAAAATCAGTGTTTAATCCTCGAAATAAGTTCAAACTTCTTCCGTGTCCTATCCCCGAATACACAGCTATAGCCTTAAGTAAGTCCTGTTAACGCTACAAGGGTTTGGAATGCTAGTACTATCCTGGAGTGGTATTCAAAATTGATCTTACTTGACTCAAGGATAAAGGACAACCAATTAGATAACACCATATTAAACTCCTGGTCAGTAACATGCAATATAAGTGGCTATCCTTATTCTTAAATTAAATAATATCAGTATTGAATGCCACCCCTGATACATGATTTATCATTATACTTTCCCGTCGGCAACCATTTTAGAACTGTTTCTCAGATTTGTTACGTCGGATATTTATTGTCCTAAAAGTCCGAGGAGATCCGATTGATTATTATTTACATGTAAATAAAACATAATAAAACAAAGCCAACAAATCACTACGACCAGTCGCGACGGCTGAACTTCGAATGTGGCGATATAAAATACTTCTACACATTATTATTCCAGGATTTCTTCGCAGGTTGAACGTTGAGATTTCTTGTTCTTTCCTTGGACTCGTTTGATTTAGTTGAGGCATTTGATGATGATTTGTTACTCTGTCTGCTAGTACTTCGGTCGCTAAGGCTTCCCTGTCGGCTTGTACTTCGATCGCTAAGGCTACCCGGGTGACTTCCTCTCCTATAAACGTCACCAGGAAGGTCGACCGGGCCAACCTTTGAACTATTTCTTTTAAATCTGGCTTGAACTGAACTATCCGGTTTATAAGCTGTAATGTATTGTGAAAAGTTGAAAACCATGTGTTAATAATTTTTTTCGTAATATCGAATACACAAATCAAACGATATAGATATACCGAAACTTTATAAAAACAAATACAGATCATCATACATGTGTAAATATATTGTCATTTTTGTATTCAATTTCTGTTCTTCCAACATTATTGATATTTTCTATATGAGCCGTTCTCCTGGAAAACCATGCTGAATGACAAAATTACGAAAATCATGATACTATTGCATCAGAAAGACAAGACTCTTTTGAACAGTTTCTGAAAATTTGACCAAAAAAACATCAAATCACAAAGTTACAGACTTAAAAAACTAACTACTCCCGCCTACTTTGTGAGTGACGTCGCAAATGCCATTCAAACGTTATTTGACGTTACGTTAAGAAGAAGTTCACAAATCCAGTAATTGATAAGTTCTTGACGTCAACTTTTCGCAATTGTATCACATTTTAGAATTATTTTAATAAAACATATCTAAATCGTGCATGATTGCTTTGGGAGAAATGTAGCTACCGTTTTTAACCACTTACTTCTCTATTTCTCAGTATGGATACTTTTCAGTAATTGGTCACCATAGCAACGCAATAATATATTTTAGCATGATTCCTGAGAACAAATAAATCTAAGATATAGTTCTATATTATCCAAAAACTTAAATCAAAGAGCATGACGTTTTACTCATTTAAGGGGTTTTTCTCAACCCTATTACATAATTAATAATACAATGTCACTTAGCCCGGTTTCCAGGAGAAAACCTGAACGGCTCATATACATAATTATTATCATGCAAGATATATTGATTCAATATCCGAAAGAATGACTGTTTTATAGATGACAGCGATATTTGTCAACAAACAACATATATGAATAATTCCAATAACAATGATTTATACAGGCGATGGAAAACTTCATTAAACCCCAATATGACCATCAAGTAAGTCAAACTATCCACATTGCTAACATACTTCTCTTTAAGTTTGTATAACATGGAAGAAATTTACCATGTTCGAGGGTTGATGAAAAAGGACTCTGAAATCTCTATTATGCGACCAATATTGCAAAACATTAGTCAGATTATATGTTAGCGTATTACAAATGCAAAACTATAAGCATATGAAAAACAATAATGTTTTTAACCGAATAATCCAGAAAACCGTGGCTACACCCGCCCAACATCATCATGACGTCACTTATATTTATATAACATAATAATATGAACTAATGCACAGCATATGTAGCGGACTAAGTCAGTTGTCCTACATTATTTGTAACATGCTCATCTAGTACTGGATTTTTTGGTGATGCATAACTTCACAAAAAATTGTTTGGTTACGAAGTTACGAATCTGGAGCAAGCCGTTTCCAAAAGGCGCTACCGAGCGCTTTCCTACGTCTATGCAACCTATCGAAGCGGTTCGTTGCACAAGAAAGCGCGCGACAGCGGTTTGATACGAAATATTGGGTACAAAGTAACGAAAGACGATACAAACCTGCTATCGTTTGTCAGTCCGAATGAACACGAATAATACACGTTTTTCAATTTGTTTAATTCTAGGTCTACTTAATTCAGGGGTAACTAATTTAAAAATGAATAATTAGATATAAACACAGATAACAACTGATTTCTAGGCCTTATTTGATATTTTATCTTTTTTTAATGGGTTGCATGAGCATACCAGATAGTACTTTTGTTCAAAAGAAAAGGCTATTTTCATTTCAATTAATCATATTACGATTAAATATCAAACATCTTTAATCTTAATCACCTTTTTTCGTTAAATAAACCCTGCAAATCGTCACAACATAAAAGAGATTTAGACGGAAAATTACGGGTTTTATTGTATCCAATGAATGTCAGCTTATTCAACCCCAGGCTCATTCAACCCCAGAAAAGCCAGGCTCATTCAACCCCAACCCTAGGCTCATTCAACCCCAGAGATTTTGAGGCTCATTCAACCCCAACTAAATTTTTTTATAATGTAGTTAATTTATGTTATTTTTTGTTTATTTGTTGTTTGTTAAGTATTTTCATGAAATCATGGTGATATTTTTAAACTGATTTTGTGATAGGCATGTACATTGTCAAGCAGGTGTGAACACGGGGTTGATAAATTGTGTGATAAATACCATTCTGTATGCAATTAAACAGAGTGTGAAATGTTTAGAGTATATTTATCATGTTTTTTTAGTTTGTTAAATTAATTATAAGTAAATTTCTAGGTAAGTGATATTGACCTGCATTGAAACTATAAACTATGCATACATGTAGTCAAATGCGTTTTTGATATCAATATGTGTTAGAAATTGAAAAAAAAAGATTTTCAAAAGAAGTAAAAAAATCATTGTTATATACATGTATGAAGTTTATAGTTTAAATAATAAATAGATATAAATTACCGAACCTTGATATTTACTTATATCTTTATAGTGTCTTGTGTTACTCATTACATACATGTATTGATTTTAACCTTGTTTATGTCTGCCAGATGTATACAAACACTAAATGAATAATGTGTATATTAATTTTTTATTAATTTTCAATGTGTCTTACTATTTGCATTCAACAGACAGGCAGACAAACAAACAAATTAAATAAACAATAACAAACAAAAGCTATGTCATTACATTACATTTGGCATATTATAATAATTAACACTATAATCAACCAGTAACATATATTCCTTTTTTATAATCAATGAGACCAAATTATTCTTTAATTAAATATGGGGCTTCATTTGGGGATATCTGAAACTCATAATTTATCAAATTACAAGACATATATTTTACTAAAACACAATATAACACAATCACTATGTTCTGTTGTTTCACTTAATCGTATTATCACTCACAAAAAATTGTGTTGTTTAAAGTAGGCCTAACACATGTGAACACAACACTCACTCACAACAACAATTCACCGGGAATATATATCGGCCACAGCTTGGAGAAAATCTTCAGCGGTGATATCAGTGTTGTGAAATAAAGCACAGATTTTTCCTGGACTCCCAGTACTATGCAGCATTACCATTGAAAACACAAAGCACTTTATTTAAACATATCTATTTACTTTATTTATGATTTTATTTATATTGATAATAAGTTCACAGTTCTCGAAAAGCATTTAAATTTTCAAGATTTTAATAAAACTGTTGTTCCTGGACTCCCAGCATCAAAGCACCCTTTTTAATTCAAACATATGTACTTTAAATCAATACTTATGTCATTTTAATTATATTAATATTTTTTTTCAAGATTTTAATAAAACTGTTTTTCCTGGACTCCCAGTACTATGCATCAAAGCACCCTTTTTAATTCAAACTTATGTACTTTAAACCAATTCTTATGTCATTGTTATTATATTAATATTTTTTTTCAAGATTTTAATAAAACTGTTTTTCCTGGACTTCCAGTACTATGCATCAAAGCACCCTTTTTAATTGAAACATATGTACTTTAAATCAATTCTTAAGTCATTTTAATTATATTTTATTAATAACTATCTATATATCTCTAAATAAAAACACATTTATCTTTTAACATACATTTTTGTATTTATAAACTCACAGAATACCCCTACCAAACATTTTTTTTCATTGGGGTTGAATGAGCCTTACATATCTGGGGTTGAATGAGCCAAGGGTTGGGGTTGAATAAGCTCGGGGTTGAATAATACTGAAAATCGCTTGGGGTTGAATAAGCTCGGGATTGAATGAGCCTGCTTCCGTATCCAATAACGACAACAACAACATGTAATTAGTTTTCGCGACCTTCATCCCGCGAATTTTTTTGACGATTTTGGAGGGATTTTTTAATTACATCTCGGCGAGGAATTACGAAAATGCATTTGTTTTACTTTCTTTACAATAACCTACAACTACGATGTGGATTATCACCGTCCGGTCTAGATACGTAAATACCTGAAACGGACTTTAATTAATTGTATTGCAAACATTGCGATGGGAAATAACCGAAACTTGTGTCTTTTTCATTAGATTTTCTTAAGATTGGTTGATATTTCGCGCATATGAACGATTCCCGCTCGACTTATTTCGTTATCTCAGAGTAATCATGTGTCTCATAACAGTTTGTAGCATCGTTTATGCACTGAAAATGTTAAAATTTCCTTCCGAAGTGGGCAAAAAAATGGCTGCCTTTTTTGTGTCCAAACATTTAGGAAATAGCCCTCCCCATATAAAAAGATTGGTTGCATAGCAACCATGGAAGACTGATAATTATTTTCTTTTCTAGACAGGGGCCTACGCTAGTTTTTGGAATATTTTTAAACATCATTAAAAAATAAAAGAAAATTTATGAGCTGCCGAATATCGCATTTTAATTTTTTTTTGTTATTCTATTAGCAGCCATTTTCTAGTATCTTTGCTTCAGTGCGGGATTTTAACACAAATTTTTAGATCCATTAGTGAATTCAAACTCTGACCAAACCACGTGCACACGTGTTATCGTAAAGCGGAACGACATCCGCAGGCCTGCGTATTGTCCGCTATTAAATTGATGGTATATAAGTTCATGTGGAATGGCGCGTTTAATGTTTCTCAAAATCTACGCTTGCAATAAGATGCACTGCATTCTCATGTTAACTTGAAATCAAAACTGTGCACCATAGTTTATTAGGTAACCGACGTCGAGAAACGTTGTCATTGGAAACCACATAAGTTCAAACTTCGTCAATGATAACGATCAGTGGTGAATAAATTGAAAATAGATGCACCTACATGCACATTCTGGGTATTTATTGATCACCCCTCGTATTTCCATCGTTGTTACCCAGATAATCCAGCTTGATTGTATAATCACAGCATAATTGCAACATGGCGGGTGTATGTTTAGGTATGCATCCCATTTTCGATCAATTTGTCTAATTTCTTCTAGTGTAATAACCAGATGATGCATGAAGACAGAATGGCAAATTGCTTTCATGAAACTGAACCTTTTTGGGCCACCCGGTGTGCAGATGCTGTGATTATTCAATCATGTTGTGATTATTCAATCATGCTGGATTATCTGGGTAATAAGGGTGCTTCAGTAAAGTAAATCTGTATCAGGGTTATTACGTATAACCACCGACAATATCCCGCGTATTTCAAATTGTCCAATTCCTTCATGGCATGTACGTTAACTAGCCTAATAATATAATAAATAATGATAACGATAAACCTACAACACCTAAAAAGAATCAAAGTACTGAAGTACTATTACTGGGGGGAAATCACAATTCTTGGTAATATAGGGTTACATCTTTAATGGTAATAGATTTTTAAAAAAGTGAATATTGTGAGCTGCTGACTCATTTAAATCACACCACAACGGACCCATTACAATAACTGAGCTCATGAACGCAATATACCTACTGTAGCCCCAAGTAATATGCCACATTGTGTGTTCGATTCCCCGTATTTTCCGTTTTTCACTTACATTACTTCATAAGATATGCTCTTTTAATGAATTATCAAACATCGAATGTGCCTGGGGACAATAAGATATACCAGGCCTTGTATATAGTTATGCAGGTCAGACTCGCGTAATTTATAGAATAAAACATTTGTGAAAACGTTTCCGCGCTAATTATTTAAGTTTTAATTCCAGCAACGAATAAAATAGGGGAAATCGGGCCTTTCAACGTTTTAATAGTGTTACTTAACTTTTGAGACTAAAGGCAGCTAAAACTATGTAGTTCAACTGTTGTGACTAGGTCATTCAGCGTAGGCATTCCGCCTTTTGTTTGCTGAATCTTTTCTATTCAGCTTTTAAACAGTGGGACAAGGGATGTTTAATTTTCTTGGTCGGTAGTGTGTTGGGCACTTCTTCGTTTTAAGATTTCTGACAGCTAAAACTAGGCATTATAGTCCTTTAGTTGTAGAAACTGGGTCATTCAGCTAGTAATAATTTATTATACTTTTCGACAGCTTGGACTTGGGTGGTTCTGTGCTTGTTTAGTTGGGCATTGCGTCTGTATGTGTTTTATGTTTCCTGTACTCGGTTGGTTCAGTTGGGCATTGTGCGTTGTGTGTTTTTAATGTTTTCTGTGCTCGGCTGGTTAAGTTGAGTGCTGCCTTCCCTGTCTGACTTAATATAATCTTTTTGAAACACAAATGTACGATATGGTCTCGACTTTCGACGGGAAAATTGTATACGCAGCTCAGCGCTCGGAAAAGAGTTGTGCTAACGACAGACACAAACTTTTTTCCTGATAATCTGTAGTAGTTTAATGGATCAAAAGTCGATCAACACTTTTAACATGGGCGCAATAAAAAAACTATTTACTGAAAACTACACATAGTCCTTTTTCCATAACTCTACCTGCATACGAACAGGATAGAGTACGAATAGCGCGAACGAATCCATTGGGGACGAAACACAAATAACTGATATGGTCTCGACTTTCGGCGGGAAAAAATATATAACAGCGCTGGGAAAAGGTTCGTTCTAATGGTAGACCCAAAATATTCAGCTGAATATATCTGGTAATTTAATGGAAGAAACGTGGATCAATACTATCAACAAATGCAAACTATTGTAAATAATGAAAAATAAGCACACGTTAGATAAGGAGTTTCTTGCTTAACTGTAATATGAATGTTAAAACCATGAATTGTGTAAAGTTCGTCTGCTCAACGGGTTACTTTTAACATTTTTATCGACCCTCAGAAATCCTTAGTCATTTTACCGCGCGTAGGAATTTATTATTGAACAAATACATTTATTCATCGAAAAAAACTTTTAAAACGTTCACATAATACAAACAAATAAAAGATAATTCAACTGATATAAACAAATTTTCTTAAAAACGGTTGAAAATTACGATATTGGTTGAGATTTTCTGGCACTTGTTTTTTTTTTTTTTTATTCAATTTAAACATATATTTGTACAAAAAGATTACATAGCTACATCAAGCATATAAAACGTCATATGTATGCATTGTATACAACACTCATAATATATATACATAATCTCCTTATACAATTTATCCCCACTTTACAATTATGGTTGTTTGTCGAATAAAATATGTAATATTGCCGAAGTTGGTTGTTAATACTTCAACAAAAGTAAATTAAAAAAATAAAACAATACAAAATCAACCGTGACCTCTGGTTCTAATTGTATAAAACTCTGTATTTATTAACAAAAATATCCATTTTGTCATTTTTTAAGGCTATTTCCCGTTCAATAGTTATTCGTGTTTTAAGGTAGTTTAAGAAGTGTTCAAAACATAATATCCCTAGTTTTTGTTTCGTATAAAAAATATAATACTTCATTAAAATGATAATATAATTAATCAAGTTATAGTGTACATGTTTTTTCGTGATACCAAAACTTACTATCGTATAATCAAACATAATATCAATATCTTTTCCCCTTAAGTATCGGGATAACCTATTCCACATATTCTGCGAGTGACAGCATGACCAAAACAAGTGCTCTATACTTTCCTCATAACTATTACAGAAATAACACATACTTGATTCTACTATATGACATTTTAATAGAAGTTTATTTGTAGCAACTACGCGTTTTAAGTATTTGTACTGGAAATCACGCAGTTTGGTATCTATAGTTGCGCTGAAAGTATTTCTGTAAACAAGTTTCCATATAATATCATTGTTATTTAATTCGTATTTCCATTTAGTTTCCGATTTAACATTTCGTTCGCCAATATTTGATATTTGAAATTTATAGTATTGTTTACACGGTTTTTGTATTTTTGATGTAATTTCCAGAAGCGTTGCTGGTCTGTTGCGTGTTAATGTTTCCATGTTTATTATATTTTTGTGCGTTGCTGGTATATTCGCAATAAGCTGGTGAAATTTTAAGAACTCGGTTGCTGGAATATTGTAGTAAATGCGAACTGTTGAAATGTATAGAACTTATTTATGCGAAAGTCATATAAATGTTCCAGGTATTTTACTCCATTGTCATGCCAAGTTTTCCAAAATATTGGTATGTTATTTACTTGTATATGTCTATTATTCCAGAGTATGTGGTTTAGTTTATCTTCAAAACTGTCTTTTACTGTATACCAACTTGTGAGAATGTCTTCTAAAAATGAATTTTTTATACATAGTTTACGTATTTCAATTTGTGAGAGTTCCCCTTCGAATATTAAATTACCACCATATGGTTTGAGTATTGACTTGTAAATATGTTTCCATTGTCCGGTATTTTCTTCATCTATAATACGTTTAACCCATGAGGCTTTTATTGAGTATAAAAATTTTCTGGCACTTGTTACTTGCTCGGATGAATTGGTTGTGGAGAAATTACATAGTTAAAATCGTAGTGATTTCTGAGATGGTATGAAATACGAAAACTGGGGGTTCTCCCCAGTAATAAAATAAAGTAGAAATGCTAAGTGCTAAGTTTATCTACGTAATTAGTGTACGTAAAACATCATGCAGATCATGTTTATACAAAAACATAATTATACATGAATGCGAGAAGTCAGGATGTGCTGGCAATCGTGAAAGCTCAGCCTTTTCCGTGTGTCTCCGGTAATTATACAATATACGGTCTATTGCAATGCATAAAGAAATGGCCGCTCTGGCTGATAAAATGCATTTATTTCACTGAAATTTTACATATTTTGTTAAAACACTAAGGCATTTAACCATATTTTTTTCTAATATACAGAAGACACTTTCCTTTAATCATACGTGGTTGTAGAATATACTACTGAATGCGGCAATCTATCTAATAAACGTAAATTTAATTAATTCGAAATAATTATAACATAACGTTTTTTCCAGCACCGTGTGAAACCTTTTTTACGATCAGACTACAGTTTCTAATCTCTTCTTTACCAAGTTCAAGTTCAAAGTTTATTGGCATAATCAGCAAAGAACATTGCTTTTGGCCATTTACAAATAACAAATAAATATGGCAAAAACATATTTACAAAAAAATATATACAAAAATATATACATGCAAGCACAAATTCAATGACATAATAACAAGTAACATAAAATATTTAAGAGACAGTAATGACGTTAAGGGTGTCAGTACGCATTGACATAGCATATGTTTTATGAATTTAGCAATATTTTGCATTTTTGATTTTCTTTTATTCGACATAAGGGAAATAAATTACCAAGGTTTCACAGGGTGCTGGACAAAATGGCACCTCTGATAAAATAGATCAAATATACTTCGTGGGAACCAAATAATGTTCACATCAGCGTGGCGTATATTTTATAGAGAGCGGTGTAGAAATTACTTATGGCTATTTTTGTTTTCGAAGTGAAGTAAATTTCGTCTTGGACCTGTAGCCAAAAATCACGTGGTATTGCTACACTGTAATAGGGGATTTAGCGCTGGCTATTGTAAATACTCATACCAGTAACACGCACGTGCCTATGTTCTTCAGAGTTTCGAGTCGGTACTAATCGTTTAAGAAAAAAGTTATTTCCGGTTTAGAAAATTGCGGAGTCGAAAGAAGTGAATGGTTGAAATTAGAAGTGTTCAAATTACGAAACTTTTCCTAACATATTCTTTCATAATGTTTCGGCATATAAGCCTGATGAAAATTATTGAAAAATGCATTTATCATAATTATGTTTGACGTCGCGGCAGCGTAATAAAGCCTTTATTTATTTTTGATAATACACTAGTGTAATAAAGCTTTGACGTGACGTCGCTCAAAGTATAGGCGACGTCGTCAAAGTTGCGCGTTTATTATAGTGAAAATAAGTAGTTATTTTATGTTTCGGCCAGAAATGGCTAACATATGATAAAAAGAACATTACATTCGTGACTTTCCACATTGGATTTATTAAACTCGTTGAATAAAATCGATAAAATGCTCGGCAGAGCCTCGCATTTTATTATTTTATTCAACTCGTTTAATAAATTCAATATGGAAAGACACTCATGTAATATCCTCTATATCTTATTTAATCCAACGTAAATAAAACAATATGGCGACGTCGGAAATGACGTCACATCATTTAACGCGACATCATCGCACGTTAACTTGACGTCGTCGCACGGCATAGCGCGCCAACTTGTGAATATGTTGAATTGAAATATAAATAGCAAATCAAAGACGAGTGTAAAACTATAATAACAATTTATAGGGAATATCTGTGCAACCCGTCTCCTAGAATGGAAAACACTCTTTTCGAATTATTTGTTCGCCTGGTCTTCTATGTGGTGCTTCCTGGCAGCCAGAGGCTAGATCTATAGTCTCTGTTGAGCAATCTAATTCCATAGTCATTTTTTCCTCGATCAGATTATCAACAAGAGGGCCCAAAGGGCCCTAGGTCGCTCACCTGTCGTACTAGTGCATGCACACCCCTATGGTGATCCTACACATTTTCTGAATAAAATTTAAGGAAATTAAGCCTCTATTGCAAGTTTGTGTATGATTTGACCATGTGACCTAGCGTTTGACCCCAGATGACTTAATTAATATCAAACTTAACCTAGATTGTGTTGAGATGATTATTAGGACAAATATCATAAAGATTAAGTCGAAATTGTAACCTCTGGTGACTACACAGGGTTTTTCTATGATCTGACCTATAATTTAAACAAAATATTTCCTCCATATAACTGTACAAATACATGCTATAAAGACAGAACAATACCTAAACACTTAAAAAAATAATTATGGTTCCAGTGGGGTTTAAACCCACGACCCTCAGGAAAATGTCAATTGACATTGTGACCTTGTTTTTGACACCAGATGACCCAAAATCGAACTTGGCCTAGATTTTGTTGACAGGATCATTGTGACAAAGTTTCATAAAGATTTAGTTGAAATTGTAACCTCTGGTGACTGACTACACAAGGTTTTTCTATGATTTGACCTTTATTTTAAACAAAATATTTTGGTATTTTTCCTCCATATAACTGTACAAATACATGCTAAAAAGACAAAACAATACCTAAACACTTAAAAAAATAAAAATAAAAAAATAAAAATTATGGTTCCAGTGGGGGTTGAACCCACGACCATCAGGAAAATGTACAAATACATGCTTTAAAGACAAAACAATACCTAAACACTAAAAAAATAAAAAATATGGTTCCAGTGGGGGTTGAACCCACGACCATCAGGAAAATGTACAAATACATGTTATAAAGACAAAACAATACCTAAACACTCAAAAAAAAAAAAAAAAAAAAAAATTATGGTTCCAGTGGGGGTTGAACCCACGACCATCAGGAAAATGTACAAATACATGCTATAAAGACAAAACAATACCTAAACACTTAAAAAAATAAAAATAAAAAATAAAAATTATGGTTCCAGTGGGGTTTGAACCCACGACCCTCAGGAAAATGTCTACGCTCCCTACAGCGCTTTGATTTCCACTTAACCAGTACAATTCACACCCTGGTTAAAATACTAGAATATTTTGATATTTGACCTTTACAAAACTGCTGTGAACCCTGATACACATTTTCATTGGTTGATGAAAGTTTGTTGTATGTATAGAGAGTAGAGAGTTACAGCAGAGAGTTTAGTGACCATGAAGACTACATGTTGAAAGGTTTAAAACAAGGTTTTTTCTATAATTTGACCTAGTGAGCTAGTTTTTGACCTCAGATGACCCAATATCGAACTTGACCTAGATTTTGTTGAGATGATCATTGTGACCAAGTTTCATAAAGATTAGGCCAAAATTGTGACCTCTAGAGAGGACACAACCCAATTGTTGACGGACGGACGGACGGACGGACGGACGGACGGACGACAGACGAAGTGTGATCACAAAAGCTCACTTTGTCACTTTGTGACAGGTGAGCTAAAAACCTGATGGGAAATCCCCGCTGGATGCAGTGCATTTGTTCATATTAAAAGTTAATTTGATTTAATCAGTTCCTGATTCTGGGGACCTGAACTGAATGTTAAATACATGTCGTTTTTAATGATGGTAAATGGAGTGTTATACGCTTGGGTTATGAGCAAACATGCAGAAAATGGCAGCTTCACTGTTAACCATACACGAATTTAGTGGAGGCATTCAAATAGCACCGCAAAGCTGGGACTATTTATTTATAAGAAATACCTTATAACATTTTTTGGTCAAATATCGATTGATAGTCCTCTTTGTTTAACTATCCATGCATGTTTATAAACTCAAGTCTTATCTTATCATCTCAAGCTCGCTTCGTGGCAACGGGGCAATAAAAGATGACAGTGTTCATTACCGCACCGTACAACCTGTTACTTGTAAGGCTACTCTGGTTGTGCAAGGCTGCTATATAAAACGCGTTTTGCGCTACTTCAGTAGGGTACGTATTTGCTTTTGAGAGTGATCACTTATCGGTGAAGCGATGTAGGAAGAATTTACAATTTATGTGCCCACAAATGCCATATCAATCGAGAAAACAGTTTTAGGTATCGAAATTATCGCCTTTGACATTAAAGTATCGTCTAAATTCGTGGTTTAGAACAACACTAAAACATTGAATATAATTCCAATCCTTCCTCAATATATCTGTGGTTTCCGTTTTGGGAATTGTACATTTTCTGTGAAGATACGGAGTTTTTAATTGAACGAGGTACAAAAAATACTTACGAAAAAGTATGTTATAAATGTAACCCAGATTCATGTTAGGTTGTATTTCGTGTCCATTTCATAACATAGCATGAGTGTTTAGTGGTTATTTTTGACAAGTTAATCAACGGGATATTTTACATACCTGGTGATCGCCGAGGCTGGCAATGCTCGGTTTGGCTTGTCCCTTTTGCGCCTGGTAATGGCGATATTGGGTTAACATTAGAGTACATGGCTGTTTGTGGGTATTAAACGCTAAATAGGCATTGTCATGAAGTTTAAAAAGAATAGTTTTCATAGCATTCGATAGATAACGTAAGTACGAAAAGCAGCAATTCAAATTACTTGACTGAAGGCACCGATACATTGCTATACAAGTGCAGTCAAACATGATCGAGGTAGCAATCACCACCGTTAAGCAATCAACAATAAGGTATTACATGTATATAAAGGGACAATAAGAAACTGGAGAATATCGGCTATTGTAGAAGTGAGAAAAACATAAGTTGGTTATATCGGAATGGTTAGTACATTAATAAATATAACAAAACAAATTTAATTAAAGAAAAAAACGAAATAGAGTGGAATCGGTATAAATAAAGTATGTAAGTTAATGCGGATGCAAGATACCAGCTACAGTATAAGTAAACTTCTATGTTACGCATATTTGGTACTGTATACTTTAAACTTATCCGATTTGAGGTGTACTATATAAACAAGTTTGTTTTTACAGTAGTAATAGATATCCAACATAAAAGTATGCCTCCCCTTTCCAGAAGACGAGTCCGTGTTTGGATTACCCAACTTAAAAATAGACCTATAGTAGGACAAAAACGTAATAGCGTCGAATACCTGCTTACAGGTAAATGCTTGTGCTCTTTGACCTCGTGTTGACTTCGGTATTGGCATCGCATAAATTTAACAGGAATACAAGTACATAGCACTACCTTGTATATACGTGAATTTCGCATGAAAACACGCAAACATATTTAAAATAGTACGTCATTATTGGTAAATGATTATTGTATGCTATTATTGTATGCTGTTATTGTGAGCAATTATGTTCGGGTATACATGTATTTACAATAATTTCGTTGGTCAAGAGGTAGCTCGAAATCAAATTTAAACAACCCAATTCAAATTACTTTGAAGCATGCTGTCAGATCATGTGACACGTTGTCTGTTTGTAAAATAGAGTCAATATGTAACTGTTTTCGAGTCAATAAATTGGATAATATTTACCAATGTGCTATAGTAAACAAGCTTAATCAGTATTCGCAATCGTTTTCGAGAATTTGGTGAATTGTGAAGAAACGAAGCTATAAAAAGCGTCATGCCATGGACAAATTTTAGTTAGTATTCATATTAGACGACGCGTTGTGACGCGCCGTCAATAATTCTAAATCAATCAACTTTGATCGCCAACTGTTACTAGCGACCGCTAATCACACCTTGGTTATCGTAAACATTCACTAGTTAATCGTGTAACCACACAAACTTCATGAACAGTTTCATCCATTTTCGTAGATTTCGTAATAGACTTATGACAAGTGAAAAAAATCAAGAGTAAATTTGTAAGCGCTACGTCAGTTGGAAGTTGCCAAGTTGAAACGATCTGTTTGCGAAAGTTTGCGACCATTCTGTAGCAGCAAAGCAAACCATTCACCCTGCCAACCACAGCAAACGAAAGTGTTATACAAAAGATGGCTATATAATCAATGGAAAAAGATAAAGTAACAAGAGTGCCAAAATGTCACAAAATACGCCCGTCTTGGGGCATGGTGAGTCTCAGGGCATGGTGAATGAAAAAAACAATGCAACATTTTTTTTAATTAAAGGACCATAACCCAAGAAGGCCTAGGCTGATTTGGCCTACAATTGAACTTGTCTTAGATATGATATCCATGAACATTGTCACCAAGTTTGAAGATACTCAGATGAAAACTCTTTGCACTAGAGAACAGACAAGGTCAATTTCACATTTATTTTGGTAATTATAGGATCATAACCAAATAAGGCCTAGGCCGATTTGGCCTATAATCAAACTTGGCCTAGATATTATGCCCATAAGCATTGTCACAAAGTTTGAAGACGATTGGATGAAAACTGTTTGCGTTAGAGCACAGACAACCAATTTCATACTTATTTGGTAATTAATTTCTTATTTGGTAATTAAAGGACCATAACCCAATAAGGCCGATTTGGCCTATTATCGAACTTGGCCTAGATATTATGCCCATAAGCATTGTCAGCAAGTTTGAAGATGATCGGATGAAAACTGTTAGCGTAAGAGTACAGACAAGGCCAATTTCATACTTATTTGGTAATTAAAGGACCATAACCCAATAAGGTCTAAGCCGATTTGGCCTATAATCAAACTTGGCCTAGATTTTATGCCCATAAGCATTGTCAGCAAGTTTAAAGATGATCAGATGAAAACTGTTAGCGTAAGAGTACAGACAAGGCCAATTTCATACTTATTTGGTAATAAAAGGACCATAACCCAATAAGGCCTAAGCCGATTTGGCCTATAATCCAAATTGGCCTAGATATTATGCCCATAAGCATTGTCAGCAAGTTTGAAGATGATTGGATGAAAACTGTTTGCGCTAGAGTACAGACAAGGCCAATTTCATACTTATTTGGTAATTAAAGGACCATAACCCAATAAGGCCTAGGTCGATTTGGCCTATATTCGAACTTGGCCTAGATATTATGCCCATAAGCATTGTCAGCAAGTTTGAAGATGATCGGATGAAAACTGTTTGCGCTAGAGTACAGACAAATTACTGGACACCGCCGCCCGCACGCCCGCCAAGGGTGTTCACATAATACGACCCGTTATCAACGGGCGTATAAAAAATAAAACACAAAAATTACATGGTTTTAACTTTTCGTTCAACCGTTCAACTACTACAGCCAACTTGTCTTGTTTTGATTGCCTATCTTGTCTTGAAGGGGCAGTCTTTGGGCGATAAGACAATGTGGAACTGTGCAGCCTAGACATGCTTGATGACGGTCTGTGCTGCCTAGACATGCTTGATGACGGCCTGTGCAGCCTAGACATGCTTGATGACGGTCTGTGCAGCCTAGACATGCTTGATGACGGCCTGTGCTGCCTAGACATGCTTGATAACGGCCTGTGTAACACAGACGGTGCCTCCATCTCATCAACAGAGTCAAGCTCTTCTTCACCTAAAATTGTGGCAAATAGTGGTTGTTTTTTTCTTATTCTTTTTATATTATGTATTGATATTCCATGGATTTTCAGCCATTTTGAAATGATATATTCGACGAACAGTCGACCAAACTATATACCTTCCCAATAATTATTAAAAACTAGCATTGAATTCATGTTTCGTTTGCAACCTTCCAACTTTCAGAAGACATGACAGAAGAACACAACCAGACCAACCTGGGTAGCTGGCGTAAATGTAAATGTTCGATACTAGTACTGATGATAATAATAAAATTAATTATTTTATGCTAACTAATGTGATACGGTTCTGAGCGCTATTAGTAAAATACATTCCGTGTCCGGCATTCACTGGTCATTACTCATGCGGGTAAACTTGTCTCTAACTTTGTTATTATTGAACGTAAACACCTCATACTTCGGAGTATACTCTGAATCCGGGACCAGCGTTTATAAGTACTTACTTGGCTTTTGTCTTTCCTTAAACCTATTCATAGCAGCTGATTGTTGACTAGTCGACTCTGGTGGTGGTGGTGTCGGTGGCCGGGGTGGAGCAGTCAGCTTGATTCTCAACCTCGCAGTCTCTTCTAAACCTGTATCGGTCTTCTTCGATACAACAACGTAACCCACCGCCTTCTCCGCCTCGTATATATTCTCTTCTAGATGTATATAATACGGCTGCCAACTAGATCGTACTTGGTAGAATTGTAATTTACGTTCGGTGGAGTCAGACTGTTCCTCAAGATGAGCATTCCCCTGTATAAACATGGAGGATACTTTTAATACCATACCAGATGTGGTCAAGAAAATCTTGAACGGAACGATAGAGAGAACTACAAACTAACCATGCTATGTCATTCTCATAAACACTAGTGCCAAGCTTAACTAATCAACTATGTCATTCTCATATACACTAGTGCCAAGCCTAACTAATCAACTATGTCACTCTCATTTACACTAGTGCCAAGCCTAACTAATCAGCTATGTCATTCTCATATACACTAGTGACAAGCCTAACTAATCAACTATGTCACTCTCATATACACTAGTGCCAAGCCTAACTAATCAGCTATGTCATTCTCATATACACTAGTTCCAAGCCTAACTAATCAGCTATGTCATTCTCATATACACTAGTGCCAAGCCTAACTAATCATGCTATGTCATTCTCATATACACTAGTGCCAAGCCTAACTAATCATGCTATGTCATTCTCATATACACTAGGGCCAAGCCTAACTAATCAACTATGTCACTCTCATATACACTAGTGCCAAGCCTAACTAATCATGCTATATCATTCTCATATACACTAGTGCCAAGCCTAACGTATCAGCTATGTCATTACCATATACACTAGTGCCAAGCCTAACTAATCAACTATGTCATTCTCATATACACAAGTGCCAAGCCTAACTTATCAACTATGTCACTCTCATATACACTAGTGCCAAGCTTAACTAATCAGCTATGTCATTCTCATATACACTAGTGCCAAGCCTAACTAATCATGCTATGTCATTCTCATATACACTACTGCCAAGCCTAACTAATCAGCTATGTCATTCTCATATACGCTAGTGCCAAGCCTAACTAATCAGCTATGTCAGTCTCATATACACTAGTGCCAAGCTTAACTAATCAACTATGTCATTCTCATATACACTTGTGCCAAGCCTAACTAAACATGATATGTCATTCTCATATACACTAGTGCCAAGCCTAAATAATCATGCTATGTCATTCTCATATACACAAGTGCCAAGTCTAACTAATCAGCTATGTCATTCTCATATACACTTGTGCCAAGCCTAACTAATCATGCTATGTCATTCTCATACACACTTGTGCCAAGTCTAACCAATCAGCTATTTTAATCTCATATACACAAGTGCCAAGCCTAACCAATCATGCTATGTCATTCTCATATACTAATGTCAAGCCTAACCAATCAGCTATGTCATTTCATATACACTAGTGCCAAGCCTAACTAATCAGCTATGTCATTCTCATATACACTTGTGCCAAGCCTAACTAATCATGCTATGTCATTCTCATATACTAATGTCAAGCCTAACTAATCAGCTATGTCAATCTCATATACTAATGTCAAGCCTAACTAATCATGCTATGTCATTCTCATATACTAATATCAAGCCATGATCCCGATCTCACTAGCTATATTTACCCAGGTAGGGATGACGTTAAATAACAACGGTGTACTTTGTTATCAACTTAAGTAGGGATTTTATTTCGTTGAAGAGTTCAACCAAACATGTATATCAACGTGACTAATGGAGATTTCGTTGAAGAGTTCAACAAAACATGTATATCAACGTGACTAATGGAGGCTACTAAAAAGACAAATTAAACGGACAAGGAGGGCAGCACTCAGCAAAAACAGACGAGTACGAAAGACATAAAAGGGACACACTACAAAGAAAACACCTGACCTCAAGCACATTCTACACTATCTAACAAAATCGGCTTCCGAAATAAAATTGGGTTTCTTGTCAACGTGCTGAGTCCATGATTTTGCGATTTCCACAAAATTGCAATTTAGCAAATCTGCAAAAATATAATACATGTACATGTACCAACAAAAAAACTATTTTATTTTAATTTGTTTAATGAAATAGGCTTACAGAAATGACTTAAATGGTGTTTGTAAAGTGGATAGAAATAAGTAAAAAATACCTCAACGTTAACATAAAATGTGTCACCAGGTGTCATCATGATTTCACTGGCTTCAGGAGGATTCTGTATTTCATACGCTTCCTTCTCCAACCAACGTCGACGGCGTTCGTTGCTCTTGTTAGAAACAACACATTCTACCACCATAATATGCCTCAGTCCTGCAATAAAAAGAATGAAACTATATAAAAACATTAATTTACGCCAATAAAATGTTAACGTCAAATAAGAAGACTTTTCTATCATATAAAGTTGTTTGTGGGAGATATAAGCGGATTTAGCTCAGTGGTAACGCACTGGGCTGTCAATCAAGAGGTCGTGGGTTCAATCCCTGGCATCGGAACTTGACATTTCTGAAATATTTATAATAGTTCCCGCTATATCTGGCCGTGTGGTCTGCAAAGTATCTGGAAGTGCCAGGAAGCTGTGTATCGGTGCTATACACAAATCACGTGAGTGTACGAAACAATTAATGGATCGATAAAATCGTCACTGATGAGTGATTTATTATATCGGAATAGTCGGTAATTTAGTCAAACAACTTAAATTATAATTTCGAATCCAAAATGTTCGAGAAAATCTACATTGATAGATGTTGAAATAGAAGTGCCCCGAAGTGTATATAGATGGCCGGTTCGTTAAAATAATAGTAATAATAATAATAATAGTTTATTCAAAATATCATAGGCCACCGGTCCAAAATACACAACAGTACACAATGATAGCATATACGATATCAATGAGTTAGCCCAATATATTTACATATAAAAGAAAACATGAAAGGAAAAGGGATGTAACTCATGATCATCCGTAGAGATGAGTCAGTAGATTAAACGAAAAGCTTCAAGAAAGGTCTTCTTATTCGTACTGTCTCTTACCCATTGAAAGAGGTTGGATGATTAAAACATACGAGTAATTACAAAACACAATTTCGGCATTCCGTGAATACACGGTGTGTTTGAGCGTCGACATCATTTGTTCACTTCTAGAAATACTCTTTCATGTTTGGACGAGACCAAACGAGCGGGCCAAGAAAGGCAGTATGTGTGCACACGTGAAAAGAAAGAACCACGTCAAATGTGAAAATGTGATAATCTGATCCATGAAAATGTGAAAACTTATAAATTGCTGAACATTGGACTACCCAATCCGTGAAAATGCTCCATACTCATAAATGAATCTGCTCTCCGTAAATTTGAAAATATGACAAAATGTGATAATTGTGACTAATCAAACGAAACGTGACTAAATGTGAAGGGTCTGACGAAATGTGAAAGAGGAAAAGACCAACGACAAAATGTGAAGGAGGAAGACACCAACGACAAAATGTGAAAGAGGAAGACACCAACGACAAAATGTGAAAAATCAAGAAGACTTGGACAATGTGATAACTCACTATACTCGGTGAAGAGTTGTACTCATGAGCGACCTAAATAGGACAGTAACACATGATCTAAAATAACAAAAATGATACAGAATGATTTCAGAACTAACCCACGTACCTATTTAAACAATTATGTACTATCAATACGTTCGTCTATATAAGCGAAGAAGGTTTCAACATGATATCAAAAATATATGAACGTTTTACCGAACGTTTGTCTAACTAAAATAATACGGCTTGCTGCTAATAATTGTTCCACATATTCAAATATAATCATTATTCTCTGAAATCCTAAGCAAGCATTTGAACATAATTCAGGGTGTCCCAAAAATATTGGACCTAAGTTAAACATTCGTTAATTTGTCCCTTTTATCTATAATACATTGTCAAAACATTAAGGGGTGAACACAGTTCAAAATACTAGCATAGTGGTACAATACCCAGCGTTACCTCCCATGTTTTCAATCATTTTCAGTATACTAGTATTAGCATAGTTAACACGGCATTTCAGCGTGTTCATATAAACAGATTTACATGCTGTCCCTAAATGGTCATTTCAGATGTCCCTTAATCAAGGATAATAGATTTGCTTACAATTGTTCATCATGTCGGGCAAAAGTTTTCACTATATGGCTCATTTCAGAACTATATCTAGGCCACTTGCCATTAGGTATAAGGTCAGTACTTTCTTGCGAACTTGTCCTATTCTTGCTGCTGAATATTGTTGTAATAAGTGGTTTCTGCTTTCTTATAAATGCTGAATAGTTGGAAATAACTCGAAGACAACATTTTTTTATAAATGCTGACACATTCAATGACTCTGATATATACCAATAAACTGTTGAATTGGACATCTTACTAAGCTTTTTTGTTGATTCTTCTCAATAATAATAATATAATAATTAAGATTTATATATATCACATAAATACCGTGATATCCCACCTGAGAACAAATGACGAAACAGTGTGATAACAAATACGTGACGTCACCAGCTTTTCGGCGCGAAAACGTAACACCGCCGTTCTTATTGACGTTGCATTGACTCGGTAACTATGGTAATGTGATAAAAAACATCCGTCATTCGTTGTCTTTGATATCAACATTTCTTAAACTCGTCACGAAAACAAATTATTATTCGCTTAATAACCTGTGTTTTCTAGACTCGTTTAAGAAATGTTGATCTCCAAAGACAACTCATGACGGATCCTATATATATTTTGCTTCATTGACATTTATTAAGGAATATTTTGAATGTATCAGCTTCCCTTTTGTTTAGTAAATTCAATGCTTTCTCACCTCTTTCATTATTTCATTGCAAAGTTCTTCAATTTTCACAAGATTTTCGTCACATCTGTGACTTCAAAACCTTATTTTTTGAAAATGAACGCTCGGACAACAATTTGTCTTTTCTTATGATGACATTTTTAAAATGAGTCAGCAATAATAACAGGAAATGAGGACATAAATAAAATGATGACGTCACTTCCTGTTTTAAAGCACAACATATTAACAAGTATCTTTTTTAGAAGTAGAAATCACTTTAATACACTCTCACAAAAGAGAAGTCACATTCATTGCAAATTAAATAAGTTATAAGGGTTTTAGGTAGGTCCCTTTTTATGGGACACCCTGTATACATGTACAAATGTATCATAATGGACGGACGTAAATACCTTCGACTTGTTTTATCACAGCAAATAGTGAGGCAGGCTTCCTTTTGTCTCTTGTCATCGATATCTGTCTCTGTAACTCTATTTTCTCTTCCTTAGTACCCACTTTCTTCTTCCACGAGGCAACATATCTAAACAACAATTAAAATCTGATTACTGTTGAAGTTACTAGTGGGCTTCAGATGGCAAAAAAAGGCGTTGTCTACAATCTCTTGGAAAAATCATTTAGATGTGTACCGAACACTTCTTCTTTATACCACAAGACTTCATTACAGGCACTGTCTAATACCCTATATCAACACCAATAACCGTATTCCGTATCTGTCAACAAAGAGGCCGGGTAAAAACGACGAAGAATGTCACAATCATTGTACATTGATATATGTGGGAGGTTCAACAATAAAAAGGACTATTGTCACAAACCCGCATGGTCAAACGAAATAAATTAAATTATATACCATCAGAAATCAGAATCTTTTTTCTATATCCTTTCCGCTACCATAGCGTACTAATGCAGACTCGCCTTTGACCATTTCGGCCTTCCGTAGTTTTCGACCTAAATGCACAAATTCGTGAATTTTGCTGTCATGGGTACACAGGCATCCCAGACTAAAGGATATTACGGGCCCAGGGTCGTGGTTTTTGGGCCCGCTGGACCCCTTTAAAGAGGGCTTTGAACGTAGATTTTACAAAACTGAAATTACTGGTCCTACCCGCCATTGCGGTACGATTCCCTGTGGAATTGCATTAACATTTAGCGCCAAAAAGTTTTTATTTTTCTATAGACAGAATATAAGGCTAGACAAAGGGGTCAGGATCAATGCCCTAAAGGGGCCCAAAAGTAGGCCTGTCAAGCTAAAAAAAAGTTTTTCGCGCAAGGGTCACCGTCACATCGTCATTTCCGGTGACCTTTAGTCGAAATCTTGACAAGTTTTCCTACTTTCAGTTTGGGGCAGGTGCGTAGCATCCGGATGTTTCGAGTTTTTATCAGTGCTGCAAGTCAATAGTGTCTCAGGGACGGGGTATAGGGACCATATGAATTTCTCATAGCCCCCCAAAAAATCGTGGTAGCTGAAAGGATATACTGTAAAAGTATTAACTAAAACAAAAACGCGGTCCGAGAGTTACAGGTGACTAAACAAGGTCACTAACGCCGACCCGGCGCATAAATTGACGTCGCGCTATTTTGCACTTAGCGTTAATGCTTCGCATAGGGCTATAAAATATGATGTTTAAGTACCACACTAAGCCACAAGTAAAGCGTTGGTGGGAATTGTATTTTTCCTGATCTTACATCGATATCTGGGCGAGAATCCGTACCATGTAACGTTGGTATTTTGAAAATGTCTCCCTCACTGACGTCACAAACGTTCTTATGATTTCCTATAACTTCCCTGTCTTACAAAGCTGAACGGTTATCATTAAAGCATTTGTGCCATTCAAAAACTGATTAACGACTCAGAACTGGTTCCAAAATGTATCGTAATCATACGATTCAGAGAACATAATCATCTTGCTGTTGAAAGAACTTGGTGAGTGTCCGTTTTTCCTTACGTTCTGGTGACGTCACTTTTGCGTCACAAAGTTGTCACTCTTGGAGTACAATTTTTGTTCATTTCAGTATCCAACGTCCAAATGTCGTCATTTTTGCAGACATCGTCCAGCATGTACCATGTAATGTTATGGCAAAGTGTGAAACCAACAATGTGATAGTATTAAAGATATACCTCATTACATAGTCGCCATTAATGGTAATTGGTGGGCTGCGCCGGGTGCGTGTTACCACGGTTTCAAAATGAATCAGATATCGAATTTTCGCAATTGAATTCCGATTCCATATGATGTAATAATATAATTTATGTATAATATTGAAAACTGTACCCGTGAGGGCCCCAGTCCTGTTTATTTTTGAACGTCCCGAGTACACACCCATAAACCACACGAGTATATAGGTACAATGTATAAACAAGTTATGATCTTTTTTCAGCCATGTGTTCGTTAATTCCCGGGCAGGTTTTTCCACAATCATTGAGTGGCATGCCGTCTGTTAACATGGTGCCGCTGGCAGCCACATAACATTCATACACCTGGGGAAGTGGAGCAAGAATAACCACTTGCCCAAAGAAATTGACCAGTGGCACAGATGGTGATCGAGCCAGGAACCTCTCGACAATGAAGCGCACCCCTACCCTAGGCCACTCCTCCCCGTGATCTAGATTTTTTTTCAATAATTTGATACCATTTAATTTTTTTCCCTATCACCAATGCTTATCTTCTCGCAAAGAGAAGAGTTCGTTTTTAATCTTAGATGCAACACTACAAGGTCAGCGCTTCAAAAGTCGGTTTAGCAGACGGTTTCTCGTAGCAGTGGTATGTGACGCTGTTCTTGAAACACTAGTACATTAGTAAACAGTGTCTTTCGTTATATATGTGATGCATAATCTCGTCATAAAAGAGAGATTGTTGGTTTTCAGGGAGATTGGACTAACCTTGATGCATAACATATCCGGGAGTGGCCATACGATGGACCCGGCGCACTGCGCATCGGAAATAAGTCATTATCAGTAATTTGAGGAATTTCCTTTTCGTCGGGAAATCTCCTTTTTTGTATTTTAGTCATACCCTTGATTTTTAAATTTGTGTATATATAATTGTATGAGTTATGTATATTGTTTTAACCATGTCTTAATTGTGATTGTACAGCACTTTTGAACGTGTAAATACATGAAAAAAGGACTATATATATAAATATGGTATAATAATAAATAAATAGCAGCCAAGAGTCACTGGACACTCTGGTGAGGATTAATATGTTTACACAAACAACATCGTCAGTTACTAAGTGTTAATAGATGTAACGAACCTACACAATTTTTGACATGTCAACAAATCCCACGTGTTTCAGTTAAAGGCTGTATATATAGAGAGAAGGTTATGCAGCAGCCATTTTTGCCGCAACTAAACATGGCCGCTGCACAGCATTCTCTCTATAATAGGATACACCTATTTACATAATTTTGACTCAGACAATTTGAAACCATGTGCCTATGCTCGTACCTTGTCAAAATTTACAATAAAACATCTTACATGCAAAACTGTGTGACTTCGAACACAAGATTCATGCCAATAACTTGTGGTTTCACTGGTACAATTTCTAAAGCATCGTCATTATCTAAATCATTTTCATCTGCATGTACAATCGCAATCTCATCATCTGGATTCATTCCTTCACATAGAGGTATCTGTACTTTGATCCCTTTCTTCGGTTGTTGACCTGTAATACATTGTAAAGACTAGACAGTGGACAGACTAGATTCCATAAAGATACTACTAAGTTAGACAGGGAAGGCATCAGCTGAGCATAAAAACATAAATAAATACAAGACAAAATGCCCAACTGAACAAGTAAATGATTTGCCCAAGTCCAGGCTGTCGGAAAGCCATGTTTCACGCTTAACAAGACACATCATTCACTGGTGTGAATTTGTTTGGACAGGGAGCAATATCTAGATACTCTAAATCCAGAATATCCTCAAACCTTTAATTGTATTTATTATAAAAATAAGTACTTCATCTAGGTAGTAACAAGGATACACGTGTCTCGTATTAGTGACCGTTACTCAGTAGTATTGTGTGTAGTAAGCCAAATATGGTATCATTACGAATGATGAACAGGATACATATACATGTACAATATACATGAACATGTAGTATTAAAAAGTCTCTTTGTAAACAACAAACACAGAAATAATAAGCTTTGGACTTCTTTACTAAATCTTCATCAGATTACATTGGATAAATAACGGCTTTACTAAGTCTTCTTCATCAGATTACATTGGATAAATAACGGCTTTACTAAATCTTCATCAGATTACATTGGATAAATAACGGCTTTACTAAATCTTCATCATCAGATTACATTGGATAAATAACGGCTTTACTAAGTCTTCTTCACCAGATTACATTGGATAAATAACGGCTTTACTAAGTCTTCTTCATCAGATTACATTGGATAAATAACGGCTTTACTAAGTCTTCTTCATCAGATTACATTGGATAAATAACGGCTTTACTAAGTCTTCTACATCAGATTACATTGGATAAATAACGGCTTTACTAAGTCTTCTTCATCAGATTACATTGGATAAATAACGGCTTTACTAAGTCTTCTTCACCAGATTACATTGGATAAATAACGGCTTTACTAAGTCTTCTTCATCAGATTACATTGGATAAATAACGGCTTTACTAAGTCTTCTTCATCAGATTACATTGGATAAATAACGGCTTTACTAAGTCTTCTTCATCAGATTACATTGGATAAATAACGGCTTTACTAAGTCTTCTTCATCAGATTACATTGGATAAATAACGGCTTTACTAAATCTTCATCAGATTACATTGGATAAATAACGGCTTTACTAAGTCTTCTTCATCAGATTACATTGGATAAATAACGGCTTTACTAAGTCTTCTTCATCAGATTACATTGGATAAATAACGGCTTTACTAAGTCTTCTTCATCAGATTACATTGGATAAATAACGGCTTTACTAAGTCTTCTTCATCAGATTACATTGGATAAATAACGGCTTTACTAAGTTTCTTCATCAGATTACATTGGATAAATAACGGCTTTACTAAGTCTTCTTCATCAGATTACATTGGATAAATAACGGCTTTACTAAGTCTTCTACATCAGATTACATTGGATAAATAACGGCTTTACTAAGTCTTCTACATCAGATTACATTGGATAAATAACGGCTTTACTAAGTCTTCTACATCAGATTACATTGGATAAATAACGGCTTTACTAAGTCTTCTTCATCAGATTACATTGGATAAATAACGGAAGTTCTTTTGGCACATAGTATTACGCATACCAGGATTTGCTAAGGAGAGCATCATACATTGCACCAGTTTCTAATTAAAATTGTGTAAAGATATTAAGTACCGTAACTAAACTAAGGGAACTAATGCAATATATAATACCTTCAATGTTTATTTGGTAAACATCTGTTAGTAAGTTTGACTTCTTTTTAGATTCTGTTAAGTCATCTGGCTGTTTCAGAGTGTCTGTGATTCGTTCCTTATCGTTACCATCAGTGTCAACAGACGCCTGAACTTCATCAACGACACTATCACGTCTATTTGTCTCTGTGTTAGAAGAACGCTTATTTGGCGATTTGACTTTCGCGTTTCCTGATTCTGACTTGATGTCATCTTCCAGGTCATCGTCCAATTCTACATAGTCGTCTGCGTTAGTCTCAAATACCTGTAAAATAAAAATGCATTTTAAAGTTCAATGTTTTTTTGTTTTCAGAAAACTATTAATCTTAATTCGCTTCATGACTTCTAATTACGTTATGTTACAGTGCAGAGTGGATAGCATACACGTCGGGAGTGGGAAGATGCGGTTTCGATCCAAAGCTGCAATACTAGTATAAAATTGGTAAAGCTCTCGTGCGTATTGCGTAACATTCAGTGAATAAAGGTACTTCTAGAGAATGTATTGGTTAAGCATCAGGATAATGCGACAGCGCAAAGTATCCAAATGACTGTCAAATTCTAGAAACTACAGGTCAATAATATATGTATATGAAATAAAAATGCCATTTATCAAAAAATCGGGAAATCAAAAACATTTCCGTTTAACTGCTCATGTTTCAAAGAGTAAAGCGTATGAAGGTTCAGTTTTTATCATCATATTGCTAAGTCATTATAGGGTGAATAGCTTACTTAACCGGTTTTCCGAGAATCAACGTTCACTGTCCGTCGTTTAGTATTTACATGCACTCAAACTCATGTCGTCTTGGAAACAGTTTAACTCACTACCTACTACGCTCGCCGGGCGGCCTTAAAATATATTAAGCTTCATATTATTGCATATCCGTCTCTATTGGCCTAACTTACCGTCAAACTCAGGACAGTCTCTCCTTCGAACGACCCTGCAGGAACTTCAAGAGAGAAGTCCTTTTCAATTTCAGAAGTTATCATAGCCCCTTCTTCTGTCACTTTGTTTTCCTCCTTCTTGGGTCTCACATAAATGACACATGTACACGTCGTTTCAGGTATAAGTTTCGTCTCAAGCAAGCAATAATTGACCTATAAAAGTGAAAATATGGATAGCTAAGTTCTATATTTAAAGCATATTTTCTCATTTGCGTCCTTGTCAACAGATAACGCTTGCATAATCACAATATTCAATAATTATTCCAAATAACCGATCATTGTAAAATGTGTTAATTTCTTAAACACATGTGTAATCTTGAGTGCCCCACTTTTACCTTTTTGTGACTATCTAGATTATGCTTTCATTATTAGAAAATCTAGTGTCAACATTCAAATTCTAAAAAACCGATCAATGTCAAAAGTTTGTTTAATGATTAAACATATAAGGTTGCCTCTTTTTAAACTTTTTTAAGACTTGCCCAGTGTGTTTCATTTTAGAAATTCTTAAATATCCACCAAGTCATTCACCTATTTGACAGTTGAAACTAGGGTTTTCATTGTTTTGATAACTGAGACTTGGACTTCCAGCAGTTTAGTTCTGTCGTGTATACGATGATGTGTCGTGTATACGATGTTCTGTCGTGTATACGATGATGTGTCGTGTGATTGTGATATGTGTTATTTCTGTTGATTTCAGTTGAGTGCTGCCTTCCCTGTCCGATTTTTCATTGTATTTTAAGACGTTCAAACCAACAAAGTGAACAAATTAAAGGACATACATGTACCTTGTTTGTAGTTTCATACGAGTCAATGATTTTGACTTCATTTTCTGGTGTTACTATACGAACAACCATTTGCTGTTTATCACTTGGTGCTTTATACACCGGCAAAGATATCTTTGTTTTACAATCTCTATTTACTTCAAATATTCTTATATGAAAGACGTCGCTAAATATGGTTTCCTCTTCGTGTGCTGGTAAGGCAATTGTGGTGTTCTCTGACTTCTCCCTGCGGCAATAGAAGCCGGTTGGAAACTCCTTAGGTATATCAATAGTTTCAATAATTATACCAACACGGTCTATCTTGGTTGGCTTGGAAACATCTTTTCGATTTATCTTCATACCCTTCGCCTTGATATTACTGAAATAACCCGAGTTAAATATATACATGTGCTTACATTCTGACACAAGTATTAGCTAGTTCATAATCCGTGTTGTTAAATGAAAATCTTTACTGATGGCATGTGATTTCTTAGTTGCATTGTGCTTGTGTTTAGCTGATGATAAAAATAACTACCCGCACAGTCCATTATCAGAAGAATTCCCTAGGCTACATATCTGCGCTTAATGGGTAATGTGAGCTTCATTTACAGTGGTGATAAATTTACTGTGAAGTTAGTCTCGTAACAAAGAGTGTGTAAGCAAAAACAGTTTAAAATATCACCTATAGTGCTTTATATTGAGTTTGAGTGGACCATATTGTAAATTGGCTCTGCCAAATATGTTATCCACTATAAATAAAGTTGTTACTTACTTACTTACTTACTGGGTTGCCTCAAAATAAACGCTATATTACATAATAGACGTTTTATTATTTGTCTGGTATACATTATATATAGGTTGATCAAGCTATACATGCTTTGAGGGAAAATAAAGGGTAAGGAACAAGACCAATTCAGCATACTCCTTCTTTCACTTTTTACGAAATTAAACATGCAAAAGAATAAGACAATAGTCATATTCTAATCCAGGACTTCTTGAAGTTTGCATGAAAAATGCCTCCAGCTCCAAAGCTTATTTACAAAAATATAAGACCCATTCAGCATACGTCCTCGTTTAGTCGCCTTTTATGAACATGCAAGAGAGTCAGATAGAGGTTCAATCTAACCTGGAAATCCTACGTGGTTCTATAGAGATATAAAGACTAAGTATAAAGGTGACATGCATATACATGAACACGTTACAATGAAAAAGATGAACTAGCGCTAACTGATACTGTAACAGCTTTTAAACGAAGGAAGGAAGAAATAGAGAAAAGCTGCAAATACATTGGTATAAATACTAACCCTTGCAATGTTCTGAAACATAGGCAGCAAACGTAAACAATAACAAGGATTTTACTTACAACAATTATGAAATGGATTAAAAGTAGTGAGCAGAACACTGAATATTTTGCTAATTTAGGAATTGACAAACTTTAATGACATATTAAAAGTAAGGATGGCATAGTTCTAATAATACTAGGAGACAGAAGCAAATAGACATATTAACTCTTTATGGAGGTTATTTCGTGCGCTTTTTTATCAAAATAAGGAAATATACTTAAAACGATGCTATTTAGTGGATAGTTTATAGTCTGGACTAGATACGGCAATTTTTTGATGAACCTTGCTTCGTGGTATTTAGTTTTTTCTCTTTTGATTATGCTTTAACACATATTCACTGTATAAAATCAGGTGGGTGCATCGGGATTACCCATGGGCAACTTTTTTTATTGACGTTTATTGGTCTAAGGGTCAAACGGCCTAAAAGACCTGAAATATAACACATTTTAAAGATTAAAACTCGTCATTTATTATCACTATAGCATATTATATTTATTTCTTGTACACAGATACATAGAAAAGGATATAAAGTACTTGTTTGCAACAAATTAATTACTGTAGCCTATGTTTCTCTTAATAGTTATTGTATTTTACGATACCAAAGTAAATTTGGTTGTAAGACAAATTTGTATTTTCTCATTACTAATATGTTTACTTTAAAAATGTATCGTATCATCTTTAACATGCAAGTAATCCTTTAGAACATATTGGTATATCATTACGTTTTGTACACCACCATAATAAAAAAAACCTCCGTCACCACCCTAAGAAAATTTCTTTAAAACAACAAAATACCAAACGACACAAATAATTGTGTTGTATTCTCAAAAGTTATTTTCCGAATGTAATACCATACAGAACTCAAGCAAATAAGAATCTTCTTATACATTCATTCTGATTTATAATGTCCGTTACTGTAATAATTATTCCTATATTTATTGAGAAAAATACCCAAAAAATGTCAAAACTGCGTTTCATAATATTTCTCTTCATGTTGCACTATTTTCAATGAATGGTTACAGCATGTATACTGGCTTTGACTTCTCCTTATTACAGTCAATACCTTGTAACATTGTCAGATGATGACATTTTGACACGACCTAAATGTGTACCTACTACGACCAGACCTAAATGTGTACCTACTACGACCAGACCTAAATGTGTACCTACTACGACCAGACATAAATGTGTACCTACTACGACCAGACCTAAATGTGTACCTACTACGACCAGTCCTAAATGTGTACCTACTACGACCAGACCTAAATGTGTACCTACTACGACCAGACCTAAACGTGTACCTACTACGACCAGTCCTAAATGTGTACCTACTTAGACCAGACCAAATACGATGACTGATTAAGTTAACCACATTTATTGTCATTAACCTAAGTATGTCAGTATAATTTCACATAATAATAATAATATCTTTATTTAGAGAAGGTAACATGTACAGACATATGCAATAGACGAATTCACATACATCTTAATTAAAACAAGGCCTTCTATAAAACAAACAACAACAAAACATGTTATTTTGACAACACTCAAAGTACACACATACTATAAATAAATAATTTAAATATTCAATTTCGTTATTTCCAACAAAGAAAATTGAAGTCATACATAAATGGTATTAATATTTTTGTTTGTGTATTAAGAAATGTTTTACTGATTTTTTGAACGAATTGAGTGATGTAAGTAGACGAATGTTTGTTGGGGTTACATTCCACATATATGCAGACAAATATGAGAAGGACATTTTCATGTAGTTTATGTTGTGTTTAGGTGTCACTAAGTCATTGTTACTAACTGATCTAAGGGTGTATGTATTATTACTGGAAAATGTCAATAAATTTGAAAGATAATTAGGAGCAAGATTCTTATGGACTTTGTAAACCATTACAACTGTATGATAATGACATCGATTAGTAAAAGATAGCCATTCGAGCTCATTTAGTAACTCTGAGCCATGTTTTTTTGAGTCCTTAGTAATGATCAATTTCGCCATTCTTGTCTGTAATTTATATATGAGATTTTTGCTCTTAGTGCCTGTTCCCCATACCGTGCAGCAATAATCTAGAATCGACAAAATGTATGCGTTATAAAACATCTTTTTCATATCTTCATTTAGAAAATAACTTATTTTCTTTAACAGGGCAATCTTATTATTTATTTTAGAACATACTTTTTTAAGCTGTAAATTCCATGACAGCACATTGTCTACATATATTCCTAGTATCTTTTGAATAGCTACATTTTTTATATATGAGTCCCCTATTTTCAATTTCAGATGTAAGTTTGGTTGATTTCTTAATCTTTGTTTGGTAGTTATTATCATACAGTTTGTTTTTGTTAGATGAAGTGACATATTGTTTGTTTGACACCAGTTAGTAACAGCGGTTAAGTTTCTTTGAAGTTTGTTTTGTAGGATATGTATGTCATTGTCCGATTCATAGAGAGTAGAATCGTCAGCATATAAATCAATATTGCATGTTTCAGATTCAAATGTAATGTCGTTTATATAAAGGAGAAATAAAAGTGGTCGAAGTATAGAGCCCTGAGATCCTCCTGATATAATTTTGAGTTTCTTCGAAGTCTGATTATCAGATTTAATTATTTGAAATCTATTCGATAAATAAGATTCAAAAAGTTTGATAGATTGACTAAAAAAATGATACAGTTTAAGTTTGTGTAAAAGGATTTTATGATCCACCAGGTCAAATGCTTTCCTTAAATCCAAAAAAACAGCACCAACGTATTTCCCAGAATCTATATCATTCAGCCACGTATCGATTAAATGAATTAGGGCAGTATGACATGAATGTTTCGGACAGAAACCCGACTAAGTTGAATGAATTATGTCAGTTGACTTGAAACAATTTTGAAGTTGAGCACCAATGTTCCGTTCAAATATTTTAGACAGAGTTGGTAAAATAGATATTGGTCGATAATTATTGGGATCTTTTCTATCAGCATTTTTGAATTTTGGAATAACAAATGCCTCCTTAAATGCATCAGGAAATATTCCCAGACGTATACTTTGATTTATGATATGTGCTATGGCAGGAGTAATATAGTCACCACACTGTTTGATAATTTTCGGCCCAATTACATCAATACCTGTTTTTTGTTAGGATTTAGTTTGTCAATAATTTTCTTGACTTCAAAAGCTGAAATATAGTCAATATCAAAGATGCTATACGCAAGTTTTTCATTGAGAATATTTTGAAGCTTGGAATAGTCCTTTTTACAAACTGAGTCTTTTCAATGATATTCGAAATATTTGTGAAGTGCTCATTCATTGCATCAATTATTTGCATTCGGTCTGTAAAAAGATGATTATGGTAAAATAGTGTGGTAGGTATCACACTCTGCTCCGAGTCACCGGCAGAAATAGTCTTAATACTTTTCCATAAATCACTAGGTGATGTATTATTTTCTATAGCGTCGTCATAAAAGTTCTTTTTACTTTTCTTTATCATACTGTAAATTTTATTTCTTTGAATTTTATATTCATCAATTTGGTTATTTTTATGTAGTTTGTTTCGTTCATTTATTGCAGACTGTATATTTTCTGTGAACCATGCAGGTTGTATGTCACGTTTAATTCTTTTTTCTTTAATAGGTGCATGCTTCCTTAACGTAGCATTCAGTATATCATAAAATATTTGAAGTGAAAAATTAGGATCCTCATATATTTCAACCGTATCAAGACCCATATTTAATAAATCATTCCTGAACTTGTGTTCATCAAACTTTTTGTAGCATCTATATTTAATTGTTTTATGAGCTGATCGACTGAAATTTTGACTCTTCGAGTATGTAAAGCAAATTGGAAAATGGTCACTTATACTATAAAACGGAACCTTTACTTCAATAATATTATCAGGGTTGCTCGAATCAATATGATCAATTATAGACGAAGAATGTTTAGTTATACGAGTTGGTGAATGTATCATTTGCCTTAAACCATATTTGTTAACAAGATCGTTCCATTTAGTATTTTTAAAACAACTGGTTTCACTTTCAGTTAAGTTATTTATATTTATATCTCCGAGAATATTAAAATCAGAGTTTGTTCCATCCATTCTCTCAATTATATTTTCAAAATTATCAATCCATGACTGTGCTGAGTCTGGAGGTCGGTATATGAAACTTAGTATGATCGGTTTGCTATGAGAAAATAATATCTCAATGCAAATGGACTCAATGTCAATATGTTCGAGATCATGTCTACGAGTGTAATGTATTTTGTTGGATATGTAAACTACAATGCCACCTCCTTTTTTATTTTTTCGATCGCGTCTCTCTAAGTTAAAACAGTTAAAATGGAGAGTATTGTTATTTATTTGATCCGTTAAAAATGTTTCACAAAGTCCAAGTATATCAGTTGAGTGAGGTAAAGATAAATGATATTTAAGTTTGTCTAGTTTGGTAATAAATGATGAATGTTCAAACTAGCAATATGAAGGCCTTTTTTATCATAAGAAAATGAATTCAACTCGTTATTGTTATATGTTACACTTTATTAACTCGTTATTGTTATATGTTACAACGTTTGTAATATTGTTATACCCCTTATGAGCCTATAAGGGCGAAATGCATTGGGTTTTTAATTAAATTATGGAGTTTTAATTACCCATTTCGTTATTTTTTATTTTTTATATATATACATGTCCGAACATAATACACATTTATTGCCTTATACGTAAATGATACAATTCACTCTCTTGTATGTTTTAAGAAATCGTGCTAGTCGTCGGTACCCAGACATACATGAGTGTCAACAATAACATGTTGATGAACTCCTCATTATGGATATACGTGACCTGGTCATAAGTGCAGACCGGATATAAACTGGGGGATCTGGATACTCTGGACGAGAGAGGCCTGGAGGCTCTGACTACGTGTCTATTTAAATGTCACTTATTTTTGAGTTGTTGCTTTTAAAATAAATAAATTAATGGAACTTTAATAAACTGAGTTGGTTAATAATTTAAGACTACTAGTATACGACAACGTCCATAACAAGAACAGAATATGTATTAATAAAATTTTTATATTTAGTACTTGTTTTCAAAGCATTGATCAACGAATTCTTAGTGTTTCTTACTAGTTGCGCTAATTTTTGTTACCTAAGTTAAATTTATTTTCTGTCGGTTAAGCGAAGCGCATAAGACGGAAAATGCTTTCCTGTGATTGGTTAAGATCTTCTGATTGCACGGAGCAGGACTTGTTATGTTGGTAACCATAGCGCACGAGTTGTTGTGCGCAGTGATTGAAGGTATGTGGTCATTCAGCTTTGGGCACTTAGAGCTTACAAGACGTATAATTTTTGTAGGATAGTGAGACCACACCTAACGCAGTTATTCAGCAGACTTTATGTTTAGTGTAAGAACAATTGGACTCAGTAAAAATAGTGTTTTGATTAACATTATGGACGATTCAGTTGAAATTCGAGACTGTCTTAGTCAGCCAGTTTGACGAACAGCTACGCACTTGACTATGGAGTGCTGACAGTGCAAACGTTCCATTTATCCTGTTGGGGAGAATTCTACAGAAGAACCCGTTCGGGCCAGATATTGCATGCCTACCATGAGACGTGGACAAGAAACCACTTCGTATGGCGAGAGTTTTGCATGGCCGTGTTGGACGATTTCCATAAGCAGAACGAGTCGATGTAGATGAATAAACACCCGCACTGCAGAATAGAAGATGAGTATTTTACGTGTTTTATTGTTTTGATAGTTGTGGTTTTGATTTACGCACAAATATTTCGTGCAAAGAAATCTGTTTAAAGTCTCGGTAGTTTTACACATCTAGATTGATTGGCTTTTTACTTAATTGTAAGAAATGTTTGCATTTAAAATCTTTTTAGATAAGTTGCGACAAAGTATAGATATGAATACTATCATAATCTCTGTCATCCGTATGGGTTTAAAATGGAAATATTTACAAGCTTTGTACATGAAAATACAGAAATGTTGGCTAAAATATATGACATAATGTTTTATTACTGCTATTGATACTTTATAACAGGTGCTGCACGTGGAAAGTAGATTTTGGTATGTAAACATTGATGGTAGGAAAATACAAATGTCATACTTATTTATGTTCTACCCAATTGATTTGATAATCGAAAAGATAATATATTTGTTAAAAAATTTCGACCTAAAATTGATTATTCAGGCTTTTGTGGATGGTACGCCAAGGTATGCCACTGTAAAATCCAGTTAGAATCTGGTGACAGTGAGGGATCCGTTTGTGTACACAGAAGATTGAAACCATGGTCTGAAAAGGTAGTGCGAATATAGTGTGTTGGTTTAGCATTGAATATAATTTTATGGCTGTCTGTTTAAGCCTTTATAATTGGTTTTACACCGTAATAATGGACCCGACCGCTGCGTCACTGTATTATTACCCTGACTGAACTATATGTATATTGTTTATACTGTATTATAATGTCAGTCACGGACATGCTAACAGAATACTAGTACGATGTATAATTCAGTTGCAATGTATAAGGTATGCATATTATGAGAATCCAAAATGTATATCACATAACTAATGCATTATTAATCTTGGGAAATGTAACCAGACTGATTGTGTAGCTTTAAATTCTAATTCTGGGATAAAGAACAATGGAACGTATTGGAGTATTTCATATCTATATTATATCTGATTGGCAAATTCAAATGTGCCGCATACATTTATTTTACAATGAGAATTGTTAATAGCACATGCTAGAGCACTTAGATTAACTGTACGTGTTAATTAATGGATAACTCAGTGAAATGATAGCTATTGTTGGTGTACATGATCTTTGTAGAAATTATTCACGTTTCAATAAGTCATACAGTGATCGAAATCACGGGTGCTTTTGCTCACGGTGGGTCATAAATTTTGAAATGTATAGTATCCCAATAAGTCATACAGTGGTTTTGTTTATACGCTATGGGAACTAATGTACAAATATAGTCTTGTTTAGATGAAGGAAGGACACAAAGGTAAATTTAGAAAACTGACAAATCAAGAGTTCTTGTATTAGTAAGGACCATTGTTTGGTAATATACCAACTTTGAATTAAATATTGGAAATTGAAGGTGGTAGAGTTATCGAAAATACTATTGGCTATTGGCACACCTACGAATGGTGAAGTTAGAATCGGTATGATCGGTATGATCGGTATGATCGAATCGAAGTGGGTAACGGTTGTTGGACGGGTAGCATTGACCGAGTAATTTTCTGAGAAAAGAATTACCTGATGCGAGGAACAATTTTGTTTTGGTAGATTATAAGTGATAGCATTGATATGGTTACGTTTGAACTGTTTCAAGTTTTAACCAAGTAATGCACGATATGAAACGGCGTGGCTGCCTTTAGAATTGCTAGACATTGAATAGTATGTCTAGGCTGACAACCCTAAATAATATGTGTGGCATTGTCACAAAGTTTAAAGACGATTGAATGAAAACTGTTTGAGTTAGAGCACAGACAACCAATTTCATACTTATTTGGTAATTAATTTAGGCCCATAACCAAATGACGCCTAGGCCGATTTGGCCTATAATCAAACATGATCTAGATATTACGCCCATAAGCATTGGCAGCAAGTTTGAAGATGATCGGATGAAAACTGTTAGCGTAAGAGTACAGACAAGGCCAATTTCATACTTATTTGGTAATTAAAGAACCAAAACCCAATAAGGCCTAGGCCAATTTGGCCTATAATTAAACTTGGCCTAGATATTATCCCCATAAGCATTGTCAGCAAGTTTGAAGATGATCGGATGAAAACTGTTAGCGTGAGAGTACAGACAAGGCCAATTTCCTACTTATTTGGTAATTAAAGGACCATAACCCCATAAGGCCTAGGTCGATTTGGCCTACAATTGAACTTGGCCTAGATATTATGCCCATAACAATTGTCAGCAAGTTTAAAGATGATTGGATGAAAACTGTTTGCGCTAGAGTACAGACAAGGCCAATTTCATACTTATTTGGTAATTAAAGGACCATAACCCAATAAGGCCTAAGCCAAATTGGCCTATAATTGAACTTGGCTTAGATATTTTGCCCATAAGCATTGTCTGCAAGTTTGAAGATGATCGGATGAAAGCTGTTAGCGTAAGAGTACAGACAAGGCCAATTTCATACTTATTTGGTAATTAAAGGACCATAACCCAATAAGTCCTAGGCCGAATTGGCCTATAATTGAACTTAGCCTAGATATTATGCCCATAAGCATTGTCTGCAAGTTTTAAGATGATCTGATGAAAGCTGTTAGCGTAAGAGTACAGACAAGGCCAATTTCATACTTATTTGGTAATTAAAGGACCATAACCCAATAAGGCCTAGGCTGATTTGGCCTATATTCGAACTTGGCCTAGATATTATGCCCATAAGCATTGTCAGCAAGTTTGAAGATGATCGGATGAAAACTGTTTTACAGACAAATTACTGGACGCCGCCGCCCGTACGCCCGCCCACCCGCCCGCCCGCACGCCCGCCAAGGGTGTTCACATAATACGTCCCGTTTTCAACGGGCGTATAAAAATCATAAAGACATAAGCTTAATGCATATAAATGGGCATTTATGTCATAATTCCTTGTCATGGAATATTTTGTTTAGGCTTGCAGGCCTTGATAATATGTGTACTGGTAGACACTGAAATGATAAGCTTGTTTACGTATTTGTTTATAAGTTATAAAATATTTAACTTGGCATGGTATAAATTCGATCTTATGTTAAGGTGTTTACTAAATTTAAATTCAATTTGGCATGTTAATTTAACTATAATCCAGTTAGGATCTGGTGACAGTGACGTAGCCGTTTATGTGTACACATACGATTACAAGCATTGCCAGTATAGGTAGTGCGAATATACAGGGTGTCTACAGAGGTGATGAAAATATTGTAAAAATCGAAGAACTTTGCAATGAAATAATGAAAGAGGGGAGGAAGTGGCAAGTTTATTAAATTAAAGGGAAGCAGACAACCTTCAAAATATTCATTAATAATCGCCAAAGAAGCAAAATATAAAGATTCATTTTTATTATTGAGAACAATCAACAAGTAAGCTTAGTAAAAAGCAAAAGGTAATAAGATGAACTTATATCCAAATCAAAAGTTCATACATGTATATCAGAGTCATTTAGTGTGTCAGCATTTATAAGAAAGTAGAAACCACTTATTAGAACAAATCCACAGCAAAATCTTGATATATTCGCAAGAATGTACTGACATTTGACCTCATACCTTAGGCCAATTGGCCTAAATTTAGCTCGGAGATGGGCCCTATAGTGAATCAGTTTGCCATACATGATAAACAAGTGTATGCAGGTCCATTATCCTTGACTATGGGACTCCTGCAAAGCCATTTTGGATCGGCATGTCAATCTTTTTATGAACACGCTGAAATTCCCTGTTCACTGTATTCTAATAAACTGAAATACGTGATTGAAAACAAGGGAGATAACTCTGGGTATTTGGACTAAATAATCACAATTATGATGTAGTAATTTTGAACGGTATTCATCCCTTAATGTTTTGTCATAATGACATTGTGTTATTAATAAAAGAGAAAAAGTAACGAATGTTTAGCCTAGGTCCCCATTTTTTTGGGACACCCTGTAGTTTGTTAGTTTAGCAATGAAAATATTGCTGTCTGTTTTAGCCTTTATATTGGTTTAACACCGTAATTTAAGTGGACCGACCGCCGCGTCACTGTATTATTACCCTGACTGTGCTATAGTAATCAGCAATTTTTATGTATTGCACGTGTTTTGCTTGTTTTTGAGCATTATTTCTAAGCGGACAAAACTTCGATGACATGTTTAAGCATAGCACATTTACAGTTGTTATTATTTTAAAATCAATATACTTAGCCAGGATAGCAATATTATTAACTTCTAACATATGTTTTCGTTAAAACTAATTGTTTTAATCAGTAATGGACAATAAGCATGTTTATGAATCAGCGTGGCTGCCTTTATAATTGCTAGACATTGAGTAGTATGTCTAGGCTGACAAGCCTTGATAATATGTGTGACATGGTATAGTTCAGGTTGACAAGTCTTGATAATATGTGTGACATGGTATAGTTCAGGTTGACAAGTCTTGATAATATGTGTGACATGGTATAATTCAGGTTGACAAGTCTTGGTGATATGTGTGACATGGTATAGTTCAGGTTGACAAGTCTTGATAATATGACTTTGTGTGACATGGTATAGTTCAGGTTGACAAGTCTTGATAATATGTGTGACATGGTATAGTTCAGGTTGACAAGTCGTGATAATATGTTATGGTATAAATGATTTGTGTGTATATGTTAACATCTGATATGTTTACGTTTGAACTGTTTTAACAAGTAATGGACGATATGAATCGGCTTGGCTGCCTTTAGAATCGCTAGACATTGAATAGTATGTCTAGGCTGACAAGCCTTGATAATATGTGTGGACATGGTATAATATAATACCGTCGAATATGTTTATAAGTTGGGAATGTTATTATTAACTTTTGGTACAAGTAGTGCGCCATATTAAATGTATATATGTATCAGTGCATCTATAAAATTTTGAATTTAGATTGACGTCTGGTTTGGGTAATATTGCGGACTGTAAGCAATACACACACCAGTACAGTATATGTATATATGAATTTAACAAGCAATTAACATTTGTGTTTGATATGAATGGGTATGTCTGTCATTTTATATTTGAGCTGAAGAGTATAATACATAGGCTGTCAAGCTTTGATAATACGTGTAGATAATGAGTTATTGACCTTTATTAGCGGTGTTTATACGAATGTGTTTGTTCATACAATCTGTTTATTTCAGGATGATTATAACGGAATTGATGACTTGACTGAATTGGCTGCGGATTAGATACCTCGGATCCCGGAATTACTGAAGGACGCTCGCACAGACAGCACCACCTAAGTGACAACAGTGGTTTTTATTGTGTAGTAAGTGGACCTGAGGTAATTGTGGGTGAAGAGGATATCATTCCGATCATGAGCAATTCTTTTTCTTCTATATGTGTAATTCTAATTCACTCAGTTTTACGATGAAATCAAATGGATACGTGTTTGGTTTAATATGAAAACCCCCGAGATTCAGTGTTAGTGATCAATGTGTACGTTACGGTTTTCTATGAAGAACTTTTTGTGAATGCTGCGAACTAACCAATGATTAATGTGCTGAAACTCTATACGTTCAGATATTGTATTCAACTTCGAAAGTGAAACAATTTAAAACAATATTAACTTTTGAACATGTTGATTCTTGATGTTTCGTAATTTACACATGACAATGCGAATTTAAGAGACACAACAAGTGTTGCTATGAATATGCATACGGTGGTTATGTGAAATGTCTTTTATTATGATGTTTCACAATGAACAATTTAAAGATCGATTTTAGTATTTGATTGTTACTGTTTATAGCACTCACGTATGGTTTTCCCGTTCTTTTAGGTTCAGCTTGCCCAAGTGCTTATTACAATTATACTATATAATAAGTTATAAAGTGTTTGTTGTTTAATGTAGTAGATCTATGGTATAGATCTGTGAAGATCACAGGAAATTTATTTTCTGTCGGTTAAGCGAAGCGCATAAGACGGAAAATGCTTTCCTGTGATTGGTTAAGATCTTCTGATTGCACGAATCAGGACTTGTTATGTTGGTAACCATAGCGCACGAGTTGTCGTGCGCAGTGATTGAAGGTATGTGGTCATTCAGCTTTGGGCACTTAGAGCTTACAAGACGTATAATTTTTAGTTCATAAAAATGAGAAAAGATGTGTGTTATGTGCTATAAATTTGTTACATGTACTTTATTTATATGAGATGATGTTGGTATATTAATGTGTATGCATATTTATGAGATGAACTGTTGCTGATAGAATGATGAATGTATTGATAATAGAAAGTAAGCTAGCTTGCCCAAGTGCTTATTACAATTATACTATATAATAAGTTATAAAGTGTTTGTTGTTTAATGTAGTAGATCTATGGTATAGATCTGTGAAGATCACAGGAAATGGTAATGTAGAGCTTGATTTGAATTTTCTCGTAAAAATATGTTTGACTATTACAATTTATCTGTTTGTGTTTTGTATAATTGTTAAAATACATTTTTACGTGTTTAAGCCTAGGTATAACTGGGGAATTCCTCATCTGCAATCTGGAATTACACTTAGTTTCTCCCGATACTCCAAATAATTTTGCACAAACTTCCCTGAAACTCCTAATTGTCATAGGGAGTACATCCATGAGGCAGTGGGACCAATGCACACTGTCGGTTAAATCGAAATAACCCTATCCCTGAATCATCCCTGATAAATATCAGCGAATATTCGAGGAATATATCCCGAGAACGTGAATGAGTCACCAAAATATCGCCGAGTATTCGCAAAACATTTAAATATCCCCAACGCTAATTTAAATCTTAATCATGCTCATATAGTAGTTAGAGCAACATATGCTACAGTAATCATGCTCTATAGTAGTTAGAGCAACATATGCTACAGTAATCATGCTCTATAGTAGTTAGAGCAACATATGTTACAGTAATCATCCTCTATAGTAGTTAGAGCAACATATGTTACAGTAATCATGCTCATATAGTAGTTAGAGCAACATATGCTACAGTAATCATCCTCTATAGTAGTTAGAGCAACATATGCTACAGTAATCATCCTCTATAGTAGTTAGAGCAACATATGCTACAGTAATCATCCTCTATAGTAGTTAGAGCAACATATGTTACAGTAATCATGCTCATATAGTAGTTAGAGCAACATATGCCAGGGGCGGATCCAGGATTTGGCGTTAGGGGGGGCGTACATTCATGTATTGATACCCCCCCCCCCCCCCAAGAAAATGCGCGAGCAAAGCGAGCAAGAAAAAATTGTATCTCTGAGAAGCATTCCACACAATTTCGTTCTTTATCTTAAAATATTCATTGATGAAGTTAATGTGAGAGCAAGGCGAGCAAGAATATATGTATTAATTATTTGAGCAGCATATCCCTCATACTCATTCCCTTCTTGACAAAATTAACTGATAGTGGTTGTGTGAGCGCAGCGAGCAAGAAAAAATGCAATTATCTATTTCAGCAGCAAACACCACATCCTTATTACTTGGTTATATTCACTGATGTAGTAATTGTAAGAATTAGAAAAAAAATCAGTGTTTATCTGAGCAGCATACCCAACCAACTCATTGGTAAATCAAAACTTGGCGGCTTTCATTGAATTTACGTAGTTCTACAGCGAGCGAAGCGAGCAAGAAAATTCGTTGTTTATATGAGCAGCATAGCCAGGACTAACGATTATCGACTGGATAATATTCACTGATATAATTATATATATATAGCTTCTGTAAATTCGTCACGAAGAAAAAATGCAATGTCTATCTGAGCAGCATACTCTGCGAACTCCAGGGCTTCAGTTTTGTTTAAGAGGAAATGTGAAATACTTGGGATCCAGCGACTAGGGAGACCAGTGGCTTTCTGCCTCGTGACTTTTTAAATATAACCACGGAATTCGTCAGCTGCATTTTGAGATATCTTGTTTTTAATGAAAATGACAGGTTTATAAGAAAATCAAGCCAACTGTAATACTGACTTGTCGGACATTTTTAATGTGCAAGAATCTCGGCAATTCTGTAGCTGATGTTTGGCATTATGCTACCAATCAGTCCCATATTTTGTTTTTTGCATAGAGCATTAAGTTCACTTAAAAATCCATTAATTTATTATTGTGTTATTGACGCGAGCGAAGCGAGCGAAGCGAGCGAAAAAAAATTGCATATCAATATTGTTCTTACATCCAATCTATGATTAAATTACCTAGGCTCCGGCGATTTTAGGGGGGGCGTACGCCGGGTCCGCCCCCCCTTGGATCCGCCTATGTATGCTACAGTAATCATGCTCTATAGTAGTTAGAGCAACATATGCTACAGTTATCAATTTGTTGTAAACTAGTACTGTACATGTATATCATTTCCTATCTATTTGTACAAGAAATAAACATAGCTTATGATGCAGTGAGTACGAATGATGAGTTTTAAATTGTGAAAGGTGTCACATTTCAGGTATTTATGCTGTTTGACCATTAGATCAATAAAATCAATAACATGTTCGTAACATCCACCTCTACCAAGGGTAAGCCCGATGCACCCACTGAGAATCAAAAGAGAACAAAACTATATACCAAACTTCCAGGTTCAAGTCTACCTGGCCCAGACTATTAATAAAACGTATCGGTTTAGATTAAAGTTATAAGTAAAATGTTAATTACCCAGTCTGCATTGCAAACATCATGGCAGAGTGAATCTGTAAATGTTCTCTGATTGAGGCATTTTTTGCAACATCTTTTGGTTTACGTCCAGCCTAAAATAGTCATAGGCTTGCTAATTATACTAACAACAAAAAAGTTATCACCAATTTATTTTATATCATCTTACACCTTGGTCTCTACTTTATCAAAGTGGAAAGTTGCGTTTTTAATCCAATCATAGAACGCTTTATGGTACTATTTTATCAAAGCACTTACGGTTATCTTAAACTTATGTTCATTAAAATTCTTTATAATTATTTAGCAGATGCACATTGTGGCGAAGGATTGTTCAATATCAGTTAACGAATTCCTAAAAACTCTATTATCTACATGTATATCCCAAATACGTAGGTCTTGAACGTCTACAAACATACTACAGTAAAATGTTCCTATTATTTTGAAATTATGCAAAGTTTGTTACCATTGAATCTGTTTTAATTTCACTCATATCATTTCGAAATCAATTTCTATACTTACATTATCTTTAGCGTCAGGGTTGGCCTTCTTAATCAACAATGCTTCCATTGCCTCGACAGCACCGTACTTCAAGGCTGTATGAAGTACTGTTTCACCCTCCTAAACAACAAGAATAGCATTACGTGTGTATGTAGGGCATTTAGCTTTTTGATTGCTGAAACTAATTCATTCTACTTTCGCCAGCTTGGACTTGGGAGGATCTTTACTTATTTAGACGGGCGTTGTGCCTTTTAAATGTTTTATGTTTTCTGTGCTCGGTTGGTTCAGTTGAGTGCTGCCTTCCCTGTCTAACAAACTATTATCTTTTTACCATACACGGTAAAATATTAAGTTAATTATCACTAATTAGACTCAAAACAACGTTGCGCAAATCAATTGTTAACGAATTTACCAACAGAGATTACAAAAGTTGTACAGTGTATTAGTACATTAAGAAGGTAAGAATGGAAAAATTGTTCTAGATACAGTAAAACCTCGGTAAGACAAACAGCGGTGACACGAGTAACCGGCCTATGTCGAGCTAATTTTAAAGTCCCAGCGAATTTGCTCTATGTTGTACATTAATTTATCGCTCTAAGTCGCGTGTCATTATAACGAGCATCCGGTCTATCTCGAGGGCAGATGTCAGTCCATTCAGCAATTTTCATCGATAATCAGTTGTTTTATCTCAATAAGTGCTACTTGAGGTGGTTTATAGTTCCGATAGCGAACTTATTGTACTCGCAGAAGTAGCGATAATGTAACAACAATATAAAAACGTTATACGTTTAATCACAACATTTTATTAATAACATCCACCTCTACAACGTATTATACTTCTCCACGTCTACAACCTCTACAGCAATAACAAACTTAATGATTTATAAAGGATGTTGCTCTGGATTGGAAGTGCATTATTAAATATACTCTACGATCATTATTTTTCGAGGGATTTCGTAGTTGAACTTGACCACAAAATCTAATCAACACGATTAATCGACCTCTCAAAGTCAGAAATGGGTTCAACCTTTCATAATCTGTAATCCACAAATTAACGATCCCACGATAATGCATTTTTATCAAAATCCACGAAATTTACTACTCACGAAAATATGTGAATTTACAGTACCGGAATATTATTATTGTATTTTTAACAATTGGTATTTAGATACATGTGGTTCGATGTGCCTAGCATGTAAGTGTGTTGTGGCTCATAGCCTTAGACGTCTCACCTTATTGCGAACATTTGTGTCCATACCAAGATCTACCAAGGTCTCAATAATGTCCATAGTCTGTGTTTTAACTGCTTCATGTAATGGACTTTCACCATCCTGTAATGAAAACAAATAATAACAGATCGGACAGTGAAGGTAACGTCCATATTATTATTATTATACCATATTTATATAGCCCTTTTTTCATGTATATACACGTTCAAAATGTGTCCAACAGAAAGTAGTTGAAAAATTATGTTAAAAACTGGACAATTGTCAACGTAGTTACATAGTAACGTGATTCTTTCATTAGCAAACATGTCAACACCTCCTTTTCTGGGTTCGCCATTTCATTTGAGGTTTATACATTATCTTTCATACATGGGTTATACATTTTTTAATATAATTGTACAATACAATAAAATGTGGTTAAGACGAGCATCGATATTACGAACATCAGGCCTATGTCGAGCATCGATATAACGAACATCAGGCCTAGGTCGAACATCGATATTACGAACATCAGGCCTATGTCGAGCATCGATATAACGAACATCAGGCCTAGGTCGAACATCGATATTACGAACATCAGGTCTATGTCGAGCATCGATATTTCGAAGATCAGACCTATGTCGAGTATCGATATAACGAACATCAGGCCTATGTCGAGCATCGATATAACGAACATCAGGCCTATGTCGAGCATCGATATAACGAACATCAGGCCTATGTCGAGCATCGATATAACGAACATCAGGCCTATGTCGAGCATCGATATAACGAACATCAGGCCTATGTCAAGCATCGATATAACGAACATCAGGCCTATGTCGAGCATCGATATAACGAACATCAGGCCTATCTCAAGCATCGATGTAACGAACATCAGGCCTATGTCGAGCATCGATATAACGAACATCAGGCCTATGTCGAGCAACGTTTGAAAAATGTACGTATTTATGTCAATATATTAATGATATCATACTACATCCGTCTTTTTTTCGATTTGAATTAAATTTCTTCACAACTTGGATTCGGATCAGTAGCTATAATATCAGACATTATATTTATGTTTGTCTTACCAGATTGGCTGAGTTGAGTTTGGCTCCATTTGCTTTTAAATATCGCACTAAGTCTAGGTATCCTCCTTTTGCAGCATAATGCATAGGGACATTATGTGCCTGAAACGAAAGTTAAATACATATATGTATACTCATCTATTTTCGTCACATGTACTAGGCATGGAACACGTGAATATTGTTCGTAGCATTGGCCTTGCATCTATGAATATTGTTGGTAGCCTTTGTCCTTGCACCTATGAATATTGTTGGAAGCCTTTGTCCTTGCACCTATGAATATTGTTGGTAGCCTTTGTCCTTGCACCTATGAATATTGTTGGTAGCCTTTGTCCTTGCACCTTTGAATATTGTTGGTACCTAGCCTTTGGCCTTGTACCTATGAATATTGTTGGTAGCCTTTGGCCTTGCACCTATGAATATTGTTGGTAGCCTTTGTCCTTGCACCTATGAATATTGTTGGTAGCCTGTGGCCGTGCACCTATGATTATTGTTTGTAGCCTGTGGCCGTACAACTATGATTATTGTTGGTAGCCTGTGGCCGTGCACCTATGATTATTGTTGGTAGCCTGTGGCCGTGCACCTATGATTATTGTTGGTAGCCTGTGGCCGTGCACCTTTGATTATTGTTGGTAGCCTGTGGCCGTGCAACTATGAATATTGGTGCTTATCTGTCGGTTTATCAGATTTTTATTTCAACCAGTCAAAATATTCTTACGCAACAATGACGACAACCCACCATGATTACTAGGAATGAGTGTTTTGTAAATAGTGTTCTACAAGATCATATTATCAGGGGTCGTATTCAATATTGATCTTATTTAATTTGAAAATAAGGATAGCCAATCTTATCGCCTGTTACTAAAGCAATGCCCAATGTGATCACCCATTTAAAATTATGTACATGACGTTGTTGCTTTCATCTTAGGTAGATAACCAGTCTCTTTTCCCGATGAATCAAATGTTTCATTTCATTGGATGTATCTAGCAATATTCCTTCTTAAAGCCACATGTGTACATGTATTTGGACACACTTTGCAAGCTTTCTTTTCACTAAAAATGCAGATTTTCTAAATTCATGAAATCGAAAATCTTGGAAATACTGAAGTTATATGACGTCATCGATGAGGTCATGACGTAACTTTGACGGCACAATTAATGTCTAATACTTTTTCATTATAGCAGAAAATTGTATTTATTTATTATGACCTTTCCAACAATACCAAATGTATACATGTAAGTAAAGCAGACAGTGAAGTTATAGGCATTTACTAATCATGATGCAGTATTAATGGATCACCATGTATGAGGCGGTGTAAATAGTATAATTATACTGTAATATAGGCGGGATGCATCTTTAGTATCATTAAATTAAATACTTTAGAATATAACCTACATTATGAGCCAATGAAAACGCCGCATTTTCGCGGTTAAATGAAAATTTAATCATTAAAATTTTCTCTTAACAGACTTGACGTCTTGCGTTGGCGCTAATTTCTATCGGCCAATCAGAATGCAGAATGTTATATTCTAAGTTAGTTAGAACATATTAAGTAAATTTTAATGACTAAAAAGGCCTCGCTTCGCTTCGCTCGCTCCGCCCTTTTTAATCATTAAAATTTACTTAATATGTTCTAACTATAACGTAAATGCCAAGACAATTGGAACCCTCACACAAACTGTGGCCGTACATGGCAACCGATGAAAGAGACGGACACAGAACGTATCACCCATAGCTGGTATGTAGAGTAAAAACTGTTGTAGAATTTTACACTCACCATATTTTTCTGTCCGAGGTCGGCACCTTTCACTTTCATTGCTGTGATGACATTGACATCGCCTCGTCTGGCCGCTAAATGCATGGCATAATCACCTTTCTGAAAGCAACATTGATATTGTTTAACAATGGTGAACAATTAAAATCTCTAGTCGTGTCATTTTATCGATGCAGCCAGTTTATTACCTATAATATCGGTGCTAGCCTATACACAGGGCACATTAAAGAACCCGGCTGTTTATTCGAAATAAGAGCTAAGCGCACTTCTGCAGCGCCGGAAATGCCTGTATCTAATGCCTCTCTCTCCCTTCAGGGGCTTTCTCTCAGTATGTCCCTCTGGTCAGATCACGCTGTAAATGCACTGGAAGATGATGCACCTGCGCCCTTGTGGCTGTAACACTATAAAGCGCCTTTGAACATGTGTTCGCATTAAAGGTCGCTATATAAATCTGGTACATATTTTTTTAATTATTTATATCATTGAATATCAAATACGTACATCTACAAAATATATTATTACAAGAAATGTTCTGATAAAATATCAAAGGGCGCTATTTAGAAATTAAAAACATCATTTTCCGAGCACAATTGTTGATCATACCACTACCTTAGGAGCAAACCAGCTTAGGTAGGTAGGGAAAAATAGATAACACGACAGCAACAATGTCATTTTTTAAAAACCGATTTCTGCACATGTCGTTTTATAACGAGTATTTTAATATGGAGAATAAGGATAGCCAATCATATCGCCTGTTACTGACAAAAGTTTAAGATGGTGTGGTCTGATTGGTTCTCCTTATCATTAAGTCAAGTAAGATCGGTATTGAATACTACACCAGGCCCCGGTCTCCCGAAGCTTCTAATTCTAAGCTATAATATGGATACGTTGAATTGACCCTCGACCTTCTATAAGCAGAATTTAACTATTCATATCTTGTGATTCTTGTCTATATATGTATAACGTATATAACCTGGACGAGCTCTACTTTCAGATTCAAAATTTACTTGAGAACGTAAAAAGTTATAGTCTCTTATACATTGTTATCAAAATAATTATCAGCATAAACAACAAGACACCTAGATCAAACAATTCCCTACAAAATGATGCCTTCCTTTCTTGATTAAAATTAAGTACAAACAAAACGGTTTTATAAAAATTACTAATGTCCCTGCATGAACCAAATATCATACATTTTGTTATTTTTCTGCTATACCAGTCAAATTTAAGTAATAATGTCAATGGATTTTCTTAACACATATTAATGGAAATATTTTCTTAGGACAAAGAAATTATAACCACTCAATGAATTGGCTGAAAATTCATGAATAAGTTTTTTAACATTTCTGGTAGTTAAAATATAATGTAGCATCTTCTACAGGTTCGGTAATGGGAATTTCTTATCTATATGATATATACGTGTACATGACTTGGATTATTTTAATTTTGATTTAGCCTCTATATCAGTAGTACAAGCATTCTATGACAGGAAAGTCTTACATTTTCTATGGTTAAATCCACGTCTCCTTTGTCTTTAAGTATCTTGACTGCCTCATCACTGCGACTTCTTAATAGAGCATCCACAAGTTTCAAACCTCTATCCTGAAAAAAGAATACATATTGATGTCTGGGCAAACTGGGACTAGAATCTACCCACAGGTCTGGGTATCGACAAACTTGTATTCAATGACATAGTGTTCAGGTTTAAAAATCCGTTTCGGTATGTTTATAGAATGTGTGCTATTAGATTGTAATAAAATCAATTGAATTGTAATTCCACATATCCAAGCTACATACGTTGAAATATTCAGCAAGATCAAACAGGTATTGGCCGAGCTATGGGTAAATATATGCATGCACACTTATAAGATTTGTTTCAAGATTACATAGATAGGAGCTGTGGTCCTATTTAACGAACCACGCGAGTTGTACGTACATGCTCGTCTATTGTACCAAGTTTTGTTTATAATTTTATAAGTTAAACAAATTACCTATCTTTAATCGATACAAATGGAATGTCATACAATAACACAATAATTTACGCTCCCAAGTTAGATAAGTGAATGCAGATATATGCGCAATCAGCACTTAGCAAACTCAGTGTGGGCAACCCACGTGGTATGTTGACGTATTGTTTTACCAAGAACGGACTGAAAAATATATCAACACAAAGTTAAAAACAACCGTCAGTATTTCATTCTTTGATCGATTTTAAGAAGACATCCTCGACCCGAGGCGAAACCAGCGATACGGACATACGCATGTGCGTTACATTTATTTCAAAAGTTAAAATATAAATATGGCCAAAATGCCAATAAAGTTGCTCAGTTCCACAATCGTAAAGACCCCTCCCCCCCCCAACCATAACTTCAAGGCATGTGAGCGTAACACTAATCAAGTCTGTATATACCTATGTCGACGCTCAATGTTAGAATATGTACTATCCATGTCGCTTAATATTTGTGTGCAAGTGATCACAGTTTTTGTCTGAAACCGACTCATATAATATGCTATTCAGGCAATTGTGTCGGTTTCAGGAAAAAAACTGTGACGTTATGTTGAAAAGTATTAAGTTGTGTGGATAGCCTTTATTCTCCGTTTGAGCATAAGGGGTGTCTAGTTATAATCAATCAAAGAATAAAATACACACAATTTGACAGTTTGTATATGTCGAGTACATACTCCAGTTACAAAAGAACATAATGGTTTTCAAATAAGTATTCCGGGATGTTAGACTAACATTTGATACATGATTGATTATGACCTTGCAGATGACATTGTTATAACAAAGTAGATATGCCTGCTCGCTAGAAGATATACAAAACTTATTCAGGTATTTGGGTCAGACTTTAAAACCCACACCTTTTGCTAAAAACGTAAGCTTTATAAAAAAATGTTTGGCAAGATGTCAACTTGTTGCGACTAAATACAAAAATGTAAATGACATAAGATCCAGTGTATTTTGAGCAATGTGGAACGTGAATGCGATAAAAATTTATGATTGAAATGTCTGAGTGTGTTTCAAATAAACCTAGAGGTAAAATAAAACCTCAACATGTGCTTTACAGTCCTTATACAATAGTTTTGACGAATACATCAGCTAATGTGAGATTAACGTTGAGCTAACATCTGAAATATATGTCGATTTTCCTCCACCTAATGTGGAGAAGTTGCTGACTGCTAGTGGAGGGATAAGTTACTAAATGTTAGTAATTATATATATTTATAGTTTACCCTACTTCTTTGTCCAATCAAAAGCCAGGGATTTTCAAATTTCTGGACCTCTAATCCATTTATTTGTGCAATGGGCACAATATCTAGTAAGTGGTTCATGAAGTAAATCCATTTATTAGGACAATTTGGCTGTTTCCATATATGAAAAACTAGACCCGCCTTCCCTCTAAATTATACTGTTATTCCTATATCAGCATATTACCAGCTTATATACGAGGGGTGATCAACAAATACAAGGAAAAAAGTCCTAATTTCTTTATTGGTGATTGTAATTGGATGAAAGTTTCAATACATGAAGATAAATGTATTTCAAGTTGATTCACCGCTGATCGTCAATATTCACCAAAGTCAGAACGGATGCGATTTCCTATAGCAACAGCACTCGACGTTATGCAGCCCAAATGTTGATAGTTTGCAACGTTGAACGTAGCAAACGATGACGTACCATTGGTGCATTCAATTTTTTTGTAATTTTCTAAAGGATGGGTTATGAATATGTATTATGTAATGATATAATATTACATTCATGAATTCAAAAACAAGTTTTAATGTCAAATTCCGTTTAAGAACTATTTGCATCAAAGTCGTTGTCAGAAAATGAGTGCGATACAGAAATCGGCGATGAAGTGTTTTTGCCATTGAAACCTCATAACATACAAATGGCAATATTGTACTATGCAACAACTACATGTATGTGATGGCATACAAAACAGGTGTATGTTTGGTATAATTATGCTATCATATGTAGTCGTGTGAAATCAATGCCGACATGCAAATGGGCTAAACGACGTCAATAACAAATTACGTCATCAATACTAATGATCTCCAATAGCGAATTCTTATAATTTACATGCAAGTTGGAAAAGAAAAACTGATTTTCGGTTTACAGGTCTATGAAGTGTATCTAGTTGTACAGCTATTTTTGAGAATGTTTTACTGCATTATACATTATGAATTGTGCCACAAATGAGTATGTATACTGTTATATGTACCAACTCCGCGATGACGTTGGGCCAGTGTACCCATAGTTACGTTACAGTTTCAATGTTTTTTAAAAAAAATATTACCTTGAATTTAATGTTTTATAGTTATGTACATTGCGTATTTGTAATACGTCAATCTTTTATATGACCAATTATTTTAAGTATTGGTCAATGTTATAAGGATTTCAAAGCATTTTCCCGTGTATTTGTTGATCATCCCTCGTACATACAATCTTGCCTTATTTTACTCTCATTACTCCATCAATGGGCATGCTATTGTTTGCAAACAAAAGCATTGGAAATGACACCAAAAAGTGGGCGGGTAAACTATAAGCCGGTTATAGATCACATATTAGAATAATAAACGAATTCAGTACGGCGTTCGCTTCGCTCACTTGTACTTAATTCGTTTATTATTCTAATATATGATCGATAACCTATACATATAGTTTTCCTGGACTGTATTGTAACCATTACTTTTTTTACATTACAATTTATATATCGCTGGCTTAGACGCATGCATATTTGAAATCTGCATCTCAATGCGCTTCTTATGAGACTGTTTTATTATTATTATTATAATTTCATACTACTGAAATTTGTAAGTCATCATGTAGTTGTTTCTATGTTAAAATAATGTCATAAAAATATGTTAATATGCTATATCTTTCTTTTTTTACTAATCGTTATAGAAATTAAATTAATCTTCTTAAATAACCGAAAACATCGCGAAAATACTCAAATTGAGGGATGCGATTAATGAAGATGATGATGATGATGAACACTTACCCTCGAACTCATTGTTTCGTGTTGTGTTTACCTGAAAATTAAAAAATTAAATATATAAATAACGCCCGTCTACGTTTTAGGAAATTGCGATATCACGGAAAATAGCAACATGTCGATAGGTGAATATCATTCTGATCACCTCGGCCTTTATGCATTGCACTAGTATTTACCGACAACAAACGGAAATGACCGATTGTCTTGAAAATATGTCCCGGTAAAAGCATCAATATCGAACTTATATGAAGATATATGTAATACGGAAAATTTGACCTGTTCCTCAACCTTCTATTAGCATAATTTAACAGCTGACATTTTGTCTATATTTATAACCCCGGTTATATGTTTTCTTTAAGCGGTGAGTATCTCCGTACTATACATTTCAATAAAATATGGATGAATTAAAATACATGTGTACGTACCTTTAATGTTAAAGGTTTAGCTAACAAAAAGTGGTGATAGCTCCAATAGTCGTGAAATAGGTTTGGTAAATTAAAACTTAGAATACAAACTAATACAGTGTAGCAATACCACGTGACTTTTGGCTACAGGTCCAAGTAGAAGTTTATCAGCATTGGGAAACAAAAAAACCTAAGTGTTTTATTTCTTCATCGATTTCTATTAAATATACGCCAAGCTAAGGGGGAAATTATTTGCTTTCCATGAAATACAGGAACATTTTCAGCAGCTTGACCGTTTTTCCCAGGAAAATTCAGGTTACACAGGGTTTTGGACAAAACGGCACAGCTGCTGAAAAAGATCTTATATTTCATGATAAGCAAGTAATTGTCCCCTTAGCGTGACGCATATTTCATAGAAATCGATGAAGAAATAAAATCCTTATGGCTACATGTATAGTTGTATTACAATTTCTACTTGGACCTGACTTGTTGATGAGGTACTTGTCAGACGAATACAAGGCTTACAAATAGTATTGGAAGGTCACGAAATTGTTATTTGAAGTATACATTGTACACGCGCCTAAACACTGATGATACCGCATTCTGAGACTTTTTAGATTATTTGTAATGAGAATAATTAATTGAGAATTTCAGTTTTTAATACTCATTCAGAAAAATCTATCATAATAGAAGGAGATTTCAATGCTGTCAAAGGTTATAAATCGGTTTAAAATAAATGAAAGGTCAGATACACACACAAAAGCCATACAAGCATTAATTATTTAATAACTCATTATGATATTGAGGATAGTTCGCGCTAAAAGAATCCAAAATGAACGAAGATACACAAACATGGAACTCAGATAACAACCCGCCAATCGCCTGTAGACTCCATTACTTTTTATTGCCACCAAAATTAGAAATCGATCACCAGAATACATACCTGAATGAGTATTGAACAAATCTCTAAAGTTTACATTCAATGATGTTGTGTTCAAACATTTCGGACATGTTGCAGTGACAATCGTGAAAGCTCGGCCATTTCCGTTTGTCTCCGGTAAATACATTGCAATGCATAAAGACCGAGGTGATAAGAGCGTTGCAGTGAGTGCAATTTGTTGCGTCGTTGTTTGGTTTCTGCTGCTGTCCCGAGTTAACTTGTGGACCTAACTAGGGCCTAGTAAAGTGTATTTTGTTCATGCAGTGGGTTTGTCGGAACCCCAACAGACATGTCTTTGTTAATGTTACCATTTGAATCCCGTTTTCTTTTGCATTACTGTTTGATTTAATGTTTAAAGGCAGTACTAGTATAAGCTAAGACTGTTATTTTGAATTTATTATAATATGACTACAATGTTTGAAGTGAGAAGTTCCGCATATTGACATACACATTTGACATATATATTATATACATGGTCTAAAGTTTCGAAATATGCACAAACTAATACTACAAAACAACATTAACTACAACTAAGAAAAATAACAACAACTTAAAGTTATATTCTAACGCAGACTGAATAATCTAGAATAGGAATAAACAACATAATAATAATAATCAAATTATCAGAAATAACGTGTAAAATAAGTTTAGACGAAATGAGATGTTTTCGTCTAAAATACTTTTTAAATACTTACTAGTAGTAGACGAAATGGGATTAGATGAAATGGAAATAAATCATTCTTGTAAGAATAACAAACGCCATGTCCTTTACTTTGCCAGTCATCATGGTCATTACTTATCTGATTTTACCGACTAGTCTTAGTGTTATATTTGTTTGAAAGTTGAATAAGTTCCACTTGTCAGAGTTAGTTTAAACAATATTTATTTGTTTATAAACATATAATATGATAACATTCATGCCAGAGTTGACACATGTCAAGTGTTTGTCCTTGTTTTTACTAGTGATCAGCTGCATGGCACTTGTGAATATTTAATGTTATTATTGAAAATTGTTATGTTAAAGATTCTCTTTAAATACCTATATTTATTAGAGTTAATTTTTTTTTATTATTTATTTATAACCTAAATATATCATTGATGTCACAGACAACATTGTGAGCCGCGGCCTTAGTCTAGTTGTTAGTGTCAGTGTGGGGAATCACGTGACTAAAATGGTACTAACGGGCTAGGGCACCAACCGTCCCTCGGGACGCTGCAGATGTTATAGCTCGAAGAAGCATACATAAACCCTACATTATACTTATTACTATCAAGTATACCGGGAACCAGACTATTTCATGGTACATCTTAAACTGTAATCGACAAGCAGATCCTGCAATTTCGAAATATTGTATGCAGTGCGGGGTCTTGTGAGCAGATAAACTTACATAAATATATTGTTTGTGACTTTACATTGTCTTCGTTAATACATTTGTTTTATATACCTATACAATGATATAATGGTTATATATACAGAATGCGACGGTTGTAATCGTTTCTAGACGATGCCTCTTAGTCTAAACAATGCCGTGGCTTGGGAAATTGCATACGATTTATTTCATAACAGAGCATAATGTTACAAAATCTCAATATTGTCAATGTGTAAAACTATAAAATCATTGATATTCGTGGAGCATTCGATGATTACATCAACCACGAATTTTAAATCCCGACTTGGTAATACCTTCATCGCACTAAAAGATCTTAAACATATCACAGAACGGGCTGACAATGTCGGCAAAATGAAAGGACATTTACTGGTGTCCTCAAATCAACCTTTACTGGTGTACAATTCAACGTGTTTCTTTTATCACTTTTATTGGTCCATATGAACGTATGAAAGTAGGATTTTGTAGCTGTTTAGTGTTTACTGTAAAATCATTATTTTTCGAGGCACTTTTCGTTAATTTTGTTGTTGAACTCGACCACGAAATATAGTCCCCTCGATTATTCGTCCTCTGAAATACAGAAATTGGTTTATCCTTCCATGTTTTAAAATCAACGAATTTACGACCCCACGAAATTGCATTTTTTTCAATATCCACGAAATTTAAAACCCACGAAAATATGTGATTTTACAGTAGTTGATGTTTTACTTGATCAGTGTTGTGTTTGTCATTGTGACGTGTACTTGCAATCAGTGATCTTCCTGGTCGTGCTTTTCGTGTTCTGTGCTGTTTCTGTAGAGTGTTGCTGTCACGTAGTTACCGTGACGGGCTGAATAACTCAACAAACAAGATCTTCCAAGTTACTAAGTATTTAATTTACAAATTTATGTAATGAAACTGATGAGATATTGAGTTCTATCAGTGAAATAAAACCTATATCAGTCACTGGTTATCACCTACAATGTGACTGATATAAGCTCCGCCCCCTCACAGGGACTACTTTAATTTACCAAAAACTCAACGCTAAACTGTCCGTAACTTTTTTATTACTGAACCGAAACATGTCAAGCGGGGGTTCACATTCTTAGTTAGACCATTTCCTACTAGTTGGTGTATGATTTGATGCAAAATTCTCAAAAAATACGTTTTCACGCGCTCTTGAAAATATTGAATTTTATCACTACACGATGAGATATAAACCATATTCATTAAAAAAAAAACACATATCCTCTATGTAGTAACTAACGTGAATTTTATAAGTAGCTTAACAACCGAAGTCCATTCAATAATTTAGAAACCGGCGTTTTGACGTGCACAGCTGTTGCCTAAACGTTCTTACAATCTGTGTGGTCTTATATACAATTCTCAGGGCTCCTTGCAGACGTTCGGTGCAATTCGAGTCCAAACAGATATATTGTTCATGTTATAGTCGACATAGGCTATTCATCATAGATTATACAAAACTGTCTGGATACACTGAGGCTACGTATGGCTTATGATAATACACTCATGCCTATTTAACCTTACTCAACACAACTTTATACATGTATATATATCGGAAAGTATCTATCAATCTGGAATGACCTATTTCATCATCCATCCTACAAGTATTATGCTACAACTGTGAACTATTTCATCATTCATCCTACAAGTATTATGCTACAACTGTGAACTATGTCATCATTCATCCTACAAGTATTATGCTACAACTGTGACCTATGTCATCATTCATCCTACAAGTATTATGCTACAACTGTGAACTATTTCATCATCCATCCCACAAGTATTAGGCTACAACTGTGACCTATTTCACCATTCAGCCTACAAGTATTATGCTACAACTGCCGTCCCTGACCGATTTGTTATCTATCTTCTTTTCTTGGAAGACGTACCCGGTATATTTTTAGATATTAAAATACAGGTTACTACCTACCTACCAAAGTGATTTTATTTAAAATAATTTGATAAGTGATATTGTAATGTACCGATTCCTAAAATTCACACTTTTTGTTTATATGTTTTAATGTTTTAACCCCAAAATAGGAAATATAATGCTTTTTTATAGTTTTTTTGGTGTAAGCACATCAATATGATAACAAACAACAGTGCTTAAAAATGTACATCAATGTTTTATTCAGAATGGTTGGGGAAAAAAGGTTTTGAAATGGTTGCTATGGCAACTATGCAAATTGATTTGAGTGGGTCTTATGAATTTTTTTTTAAAATGGTTCAAGGAATGTTTGTACCAAGTTGACATTATTGCTGGACTAGTAGTTGGACATGATCCTAGAGTGGCGGATTTTAAAGCGTAATTCGGAATCGATTTATTCTTTGGGATTCGTAAATGCGCGAAATCGATAGAAATCTATTGATATGAATGAATTGACCGCATTTGATATGGCAGGCTATACCAAGTTCATTGGATAATATACAAAAATTTACATGTATTAATCTTTATGACTTCCGGGTATAGAAAATCAACCAATCAAATTAGAGATAAATACATAATACGGTAGAACCAATACAGGTACGTCACAATCTTACAACAATCGCAATTGTTTACAATGTATTCAAAACTCTTTAGAAATATTCCATTTGTCCATAACAATGAATACATAGATACGATCATCAAATGTAGATCAAAGTAAATAACCGCACAAAAAATAAACCAACAAATAAAGTTTATACTCAAAGACCTAAATATACAAAGATTGGAAAAATCTACCAAATCTCGCAATATCTCGCGGCAGTCTTCTGAAATCTCGCGAAATCTCGTTTGTTTTTAATTCCTTATATCTCCTGTTTTCGTGTACATAGGAAAAATCTAATACGTTTATGCAATAGATTTATTATTCTGCTTTAGAATGAAACCTAATTTTTTGAAATCAGTCAAGGAATAAAACATTAGACCCCAAAGAGCCAGACCAAAGACCTAAATATACATGTATATTTAGGTCTTTGGCCAGACCTACTCTCATTTTAATGGAAATTCCAATTTTATCAGAAAATACCTAACTTGCCTCATTCAAACAATAATTTTCTGAATTCTATAAGAGATAGAAAAAAATAAGTTACATCATGCAGTAGATAAAACCTAGCTCTTCAAAATGAGATAGTGTTCATTAAAAAGGGATGACAATTAAAAGCGTTCATGCAAAATATCAGCATCTGCTGCATGCCATTTTGCATTTTCTCCCCGTTTTCAATTCAGTGTCCAATCTGTGTATTTTTAGGTCTTTGTTATACTGTACAAAAATTTGGTGCCACATACCTTGGTCATGACGTCTTTAACTTTTTAGGACTTCAGACAGCTAAAACTAGGTATTTCACTTTTTAACAGCTGGGACTTGGGTGGATCATTGTCTCGTTCGGTTGTGTGTTGGACATTGAGTCGTGTATGTTTTTTATGTGTTCAGCGCTCGACTTGTTAAGTTGAGTGCTGCCTTCCCTGTCCGACTTAATATTATCTTTTTTATACAAGCAAGGTTAGCAGGCCAGGATCCACCGGGGGCAGAGGGGGCCATGCCTCCCCCAAGTTGGCCTCGCAGTGACCATTTTATACATTCCAAAAATGTTAATATCCTTAAAATATTACCAATTGATCTGGCTAGGGATCGATATTTTGTGATAAAAGCCTCTGTATATTAGATATAACGGAAGCGAGTGCAATAAAATGGCCCCTGTTGTTTATTCAGGCCCTAATTACTCCCGATCTGTATCAGTCAGATGCTTTAACAAATGAGTGTAAAGCGTTTGAATGATCAATGATTTAGGAGATCACTTGTGTTTGATTCACTGATCTATGTTACTACAATGTGTCGACTGATCGATTTAATAATAGTGACACGATGGAACTTAAATAAATTACATTTCGAAATATTCTTGTTGGTATATTTATTACTGATTATGTAACAGTGCAATTTTAATAATTTCACGTGAGTTTTTAGAACATAAAAGCTATAAAAACGATTTTAATTTAAAATGGACAAAAATCTTCGCAAGGGGGGGGGTACATTTTTTAAAGGTAATGTGTCTAGCGTTGAATTTTAATATCTTTAAAAGTTCGACGGCAGGAAATTTCATGATTTTATGAAAATGTTACAAGAAAATCGACCGGAACGTGTGGAAACTTTCAGTTATAGATCTAATATTGTTATTTCATGGGTTATGTATTTTGATTTGTAGACCTACACTTTTAATAATTTAACGTCTCACTCAAAAATTTAAAGTTCTTATTTGAAAAAGTCTTCATTGGGCTAAACATTTGTTTAAATAATTGCATAAAAAATTTACGTTGTCTGATTATGTAGCGTGAATTTTAAAAATTTGACGCCTGGTTTGTAAATTTTAGGGAATTGAAAGAAATTATTTTTAAATAATTGTTAAACTCATCGTATTTTCTGTTGATGTAGAAGTACAACTTTAGTACCTTTACTTCTGATTTTAAAAGCTTAAAGTGCAGGAAATTGCATGATTTTAATTCGAAAAGGGAAAAAATCTTCCGACACCCCTCCCGCACACACCCCAACATAACATCCCAATAGCTAGCTGTGCCCCCCCCCCCCCCCCCCCCTACTAGAAAATATCTGGATCCGGGCCTGGTTAGTGATGTAAGTCGTACAAAACTCCACTACTTTCATCAATATGACAACCTAAAAGTTTGTAAAACAACTGATTAGGACTATTCCCTTTGCTCTCTTCATTGTTAAACAATAGATACTAGTAGTAGATATAGTACCCAATTTGGTGCGAGGTACCGGTACTAGTATTGGGCTCTGTAATGACCACGTGCTTGGTCATCAGCTCCACAGTCATCAAACTGAGAGAAACACTGAATTACCTTCTTTCAGCAATAGAAAAAGCTAAATGCCCTAGCTGAATGACACAGCCTTAACAAGCCGAACGTCTTTGCTGAACCAGCTAGCTCCAACAAGCTGAATGCCCTGACTGAATACCAAGTTTCAACAAACTGAATGTCCTGGCTGAATACCAAGTTTCAACAGTAAAAAGGCCGAAACACCTAGTTTTAATAGCTGCCTGAAGTCCTAAAACGTTTAAGAATAACAGTTAACGGTGTCCCTGCAGCCACACAAATAATATTTTGATGGTATTTAACAAAATAATATAAGCAAGAAGCAGTCACAGCCAGCCATATCCCCCGCCGAAGGGAAAATAATTGTGCCAAACACTACTGAATACAAACAATATTTTTTACATTAGCTAAGATTTTTCTCTGTATCCAAATTTATTACATACAAAAATAAACAAAGTCAACAAGAAGCAGACATTACACAAATCTAGGTTAGCGATGACCTTGATCTAACCAGTATAACTTTCAATCCCAATTCTTGTCTTCACAAAAGCTACCTACATAGCTAGATTCATCATGATATTGCATTCCTTACTAATGTTATTTAGCAAAAACAATTTACCCATTTTAGTAACTGTGACCTTGACCCCTATTAGCCCACTGCCAACTGCAAGTGATGTCAGTCAAAAATGGCCGAAAAAATCCTGACGATATGCGCTAGGGCACCTCATAACGGTACGTCTAAAAAGGTTATGACAAAATTCCTTGGGAAATGTCGGAAGAGTTGCACACGGAAGAGTTGATATGTAAAATCAACAAAGGGCCATAACTCTATCAAAAACGGTCGAACAAACAATCCTGACAATATGCATTGGGGGACATCATAGCAGTAATTCTGTGAAAGTTTCATTAAAATCCCTTAAACAACGTAGGAGGAGATACATACAGAAGAGACGGGCGGACGGAACGGACGGACTCCTACCATTACCATTTCGACTTCGGCGGGGGATAAAATTAGATAGGGGGGTGAAAGGGATGAAAAAACAGCAAAAAAACTACGTCCATTATATAACACTACAGCTGCATATTTTAAAATATGACATTTTGTTGATTATATAAGATTAAAAAAACTCCACTATAAACGGCATTGGAGCTAAAAAATAAATCCAACACCATAATTATTGTAATAATTTAAACAAAAATACGAAACTAAAGATAGAAGCAACACCCAACTGAAACAGACACATGAAAGCAAAAAGGCACCGATAATGCTCAACGTAACTCAAAAGGCGCAGACAATACCCAACATAAATCAAAGTACTGAAGTAAATATTGGGTTTCATCTTTAATGGTAATGGATTTCAAAAAAATGTGAATATTGTGACAAGGTCTCAGAGACGCGATAGCAGCTGACTCATTAAATCACCCCACAACGGACCCATCACAATAACAACGCTGAGCCTTTTGAAGGCAATACACCTACTGTAGTCCTAAGTAATATGCAACAGTGTGTGTTCGATTCCCCGTATTTTCCTTTTTTCACTTACTTTACTTCATAAGATGCTCTTTAAATGAATTATCAAACATCGAATTTGCCTGTGGACATCAAAACATACCAGTCGTAGTTTACAGTATTGCAGGTCAAACTCGCGTAATAAAAAGAATAAATACATTAATTTTGTTAAAACGTCTCCGCGCTAATTATTTAGTACAAATGTAGTAAACCTAAATAATATAAGAAATCTGATAGGGGATGAATGAAAATGAAAACAAGAGGGTCATGTGGCCCTAAAGCGCTCACCTGATGACTAGCAGTAAAGGCAGAATCAGTATTTGTTATGATATGACATTTATTAATTTATTTGATGTAGATTTTACTAATGCACACTTTATGGCCATGTTTTATAAAGATGAGGTAAAAAATGTGACCTTAAGAGTATAAACAAGGTTTTCTTTGATGTGATCTTGACCCCAGATGATCCAATTACGAACTTGACCTAGATTTCATTGACACAAACATTGTGACCAAGTTTCATAAAGATTAGGTAAACAATGTGACCTCTAGAGTGTAAACAAGGTTTTTCTGTAATGTGACCTTGTGACCTAGATGTTTACCTTATGTGACCCAGTTGTGAACGTAATCTAGATTTTATAGAGGTTCACATTGTAACAAAAGTTTCATTAAGATCATTGAAAAAAATGTGACCTCTAGAGTGTTAACAACGTTTTTCTTTGATTTGACCTAGTTACCTAGTTTTGGATCCCAGATGACCCAGTTAAGAATATGACCTAGATTTATTAGAGACAAACATTGTGACCAAGTTTCATAAAGATTAGGTAAAACATGTAACCTCAATGTGACCTTGTGACCTAGTTTTTGACCCCATGTGACCCAGTTGCAAACTTTGCCTAGATTTCAAATCGGTTCACATTGCAACCAAGTTTCATTAAGATTATGTCAAAAATGTGACATCTAGAGTGTTAACAAGATTTTCTTCAATGTGACCTTGTGACCTAGTTTTTGACCCCATGTGACCCAGTTGCAAACTTGACCTAGATTTCATAGAGGTTCACATTGCGACCAAGTTTCATTACGATTATGTCAATAATGTGACCTCTAGAGTGTTAACAAGGTTTTTCTTTGATTTGACCTTGTGACCTAGTTTTTTACCCCAGATTACCCAGTTACGAATTTGACCTAGATTTCATAAAGACAAACATTCAGACTAAGTTTCATAAAGATGAAGTAAAAACTGTGACCTCTACAGTCCAATTGTTGACGACGGACGGTGGACGACGGACGCCGGACAAAGGGCGATCACAATAAACACATTTAAACATCCAGCGTCTAAAAACTTCAAAAAATCCACAATTTTTCAGCTACATGTATAAATTATAAACCACCCGGACAGGGTACGATTAGCGAGAACGAATAAAATAGGGATCGAAACACAAATGCACGAATGGTCTCGACTTTCGGCGGGAAAAGTGTATATGCAGCTCAGCGCTCGGAAAAGAGTTGTTCTATCGACAGACGCAAACGTTTTGCTGATAATCTGTGGTAGTAGTTTAATGGATCAAAAGTCGATCAATACAATTAACATGGGCGCAAAAAAAAAAATATTAACTGAAAACTACACTTTTTTCCATAATTCTACCTGCATACGAACTGGATAGAGAATAACGCGAACGAATCCGATGGGGACGAAACACAAAGAACTGATATGGTCTCGACTTTCGGCGGAGAAAAAATTATATAACAGCGCTGGGAAAAGGGTCGTTCTAACGGTAGACCCAAACTATTCAGCTGAAGATCTCTGGTAAATTAATGGAAGAAACGTGGATCAATACTACACTGTATCAACAAATGCAAAATATTGTAAATAATGAAAAATAAGCACACGTTAGATTAGGAGTTTCAAGCTAAACTATAAAACCATAAATTGTGTAAAGTTCGTCTGCTCAACGGGTTAATTTTAACAGTGACATTTTTATCGACCCTCAAAAAGCATTAGTCATTTTACAGCGCGAAGGAAGTTTATTTGCACAAATACATTTATTCATCGAAAAAAACTTTCAAAAAGTTCACACAATACAAACAAATAAAAGATAATTCAATTTATAAATTTTCTTAAACATGATTGAAAATTACGATATTGGTTGAGATTTGCTGGCACTTGTTTCTTGCTTGGATGAATTGGTTGTGGAGAAATTACATAGTTAAAATCGTAGTTATTTCTGAGATGGCATGTAATACGAAATCTGGGTCCCCCCCCCCCCCCCAGTAAAAACTAGCACAAGAACACGGCTTTATAACAAATATCACAGAAAATGCCCAACGCAACAAATACTAGCAACTACAAAAACACGACATCCCACCACGAAAGTCTGTGTATGTTTTGATTAGTTACCAGTAAATTACGCAAGTAAATTGATGTATCTACGTATTTTTGAATGACCCTCGTATTCGAAAAAATATAAATATGACGTTAAGAAATGCGATAAATATTTGAGTTCGGCGTTTAATCTGGCTAGAAATGCAATTATACAGAACAGAACTTTACAAATGTATTTATCCCCGGTACATAGTACATTATATATTTGCCGGTGTTATGAAGATTTAAGTATCTGTTGGAGGGGAAAAGACTTGTTAGTATTAACTACAAGGTCGGTACAATAGTTACTGTATACAATTCTATGACAATAAGAAATAAGAATAAATATTTGAGCTCTGTTTTAATTTAAATTGAAAAGAAAAGGAAAATAAAGTACGCAGTATCAGTATATTGTGTAAAACAAACAAATCACTTACCGGTTTTTAATTAATCACATAATTTATTTCATTTCTTTAAGTTTTAAGACAATAGCAATATGCAGGTTGTCCAGTGTACACTCAGATAACCTGTTTTGCTATCGATTGTAGTTCTTTCCTGTCATTTTGTATCGATTTTAAAAACCTGACAAGACGATAAGCTATAGATTGGCCTTAAAATTTGGCGCTGTACAAACATTATTATCAGAAAAGTTTACGTACTGGGGCAGATCGGGTCTTAATTTTGTGTTGGGGCGACGCTGACGTTAACATCTACTAAAGCGTTTCTTGTATTACTAGATTTAAACAACTGTTTGGTAAAAGAACATTTTTAAATTATGTGGAAACCACGGTGTGCATAAACTCCCGATAGAACACAGATACGACAAATCACTATAATACCCTTATGAAGAAGAACATAGTGCTGCGGTTACTGTCTTCATGTGTTGTCAAATATGCCATATTGATTATGTTAGAATCGAAATAATGAATACACTCCCCAAAAGTGCTAAACCGCCAGTTTATATTTCATTCCCGTTTTGTGAAAAATGCATGTATTAACCTGAAATTTCGCATACCGATACATGATTAAGAGATACAGCTAAGTATTGGTTTATTTTAACCGTTTTGTAGTTAATTTCAGTACATTCGGTGTATTGCGTAATAATGCATTTTGCACGTGCAATGCATGTGGACCAGAATTCACGCGCCCATGAACAAAATCGGCATTACTGATGACTGTTCATCTTGAAAAACAAATAAAATGCTGAAATTGACTCGAGAGGAACACTCATGAGATTACGAAAGATCACTGTGAACACAATTCTTAGTTGACATTTTTTTATTTTATTAATATTTTTTAATAATGCATTTATTAACACAAAATTTCACATAATGACATATGAATATCCAATGAAGCCACATACGTGTTTATTTTTGGTCTACATACGGTCTAATTTGCCGTTTTGGATTTGTTACGCAATTTAGAATAATTAACATGTGTAATGCATGCGCATCGAAAAGCACGTGTTCATGTACGGTTTTGGTGTAAGTGAAGATTTTCCTACGCGAAAAACACCAAACATGTTGAGTTTGGCACAAACAGAACGCGGTTGACCTGTCGGTGGTCATCAGCTTGGATAAAGTTGCGTCCCTTAGTTTTGCTTTTTATTACTATTTCGTTTGCAATTGTTATTAGAATGATTATTCCCGTTTTTAATTCACAGAAACCTTTAATTTTTTTAATCAACACCCAAGCAAAATTTGCAAAATTGACATTTCTTTGAAATAGCCTTTGTGAAATTTTGTTGTAAGATTCTTACACTTCATCCAAGTTCGTTTTGCGTCAATCTTGGTATGTTACGTGTTTTTCTGGGAGGGCAGACATCGGTTGTGCTAAATGTTAATGAATACGTGCTTGTTCATGAACAATTTGGGTGAAATTTGTTGTGATTTTGTAAAATAGACTTCATTACGCAACGCGCCTGTAACTATTGACATGGTCGTGTATCTGCCAAAATGAATCAATGATTAATTGCAAGTATCATTCAAGTATTGGTATGCAAAATTTCATGAGAGTACGTGCAGTTTTAACAAAATTATTACACATAATTACGATGGCGGGTTAGAACTTTTGGGTAGTGTATGTACCAGTCTTGTATCACTTGTTCTTAATTCAACGTCTTAATTCGTTGTGTTGCGTTGCGTTTGAGATGAGTTACGTGTGTTGCGTTGCGTTTGAGATGAGTTACGTGTGTTGCGTTGCGTTTGAGATGAGTTACGTGTGTTGCGTTGCGTTTGAGATGAGTTACGTGTGTTGCGTTGCGTTTGAGATGAGTTACGTGTGTTGCGTTGCGTTTGAGATGAGTTACGTGTGTTGCGTTGAGGTGTGTTTTGTTGTTTTTTTATGTTCCTCTAAATTCATCGAAATAAACTATCTATCGGTTTAATGGTAAAAATCCTGAATGGTTTGTACATCGCTATTTTAATACAATACATAGAGGATATTACATGAGTGTCTTTTCATATTGAATTTATTAAACGAGTTGAATAAATTTTCATATTGAATTTATTAAACGAGTTGAATAAAATAATAAAATGCGAGGCTCTGCCGAGCATTTTATCGATTTTATTCAACGAGTTTAATAAATCCAATGTGGAAAGTCACAAATGTAATGTTCTTTAACATATGTTAGCCATTTCTAGCCGAAACATAAAACTAGCTACTTATTTTCACTATAATAAACGCGCAACTTTGACGACGTCGCCTATACTTTGAGTGACGTCACGTCAAAGCTTTATTACACTAGTGTATTATCAAAAATAAATAATGGCTTTATTACGCTGCCGCGACCTCAAACATATGATAAATCGATATAATACCCTTCAAGTTATATCGACCCTTATACGCACCAGTATGTTATTGAACAATTCGACCTTTACGTTTGACCTAAAACAGGAAGTATTGAATGTATCGAATTTCTACGGAGACCATAATCGTAACATCTGTAATTATGTGCTGCTTTGGACGATAATATTATATTTGTACAGGATGTCAAACAACTTTATTGCATGGTACATTGGACATTCATTAAACACGATATAAATAATATCACCGTGTATTGTTTATGGCTTTTGTATCGTAACGCCTGTGATTAATTCCTTGACTACAACCGATTAGACATGTATGATTTGCATTCACGCGGTGTTCGATGATAAAAAAGTTCGTCACTTTGAATAAACAAAATAACATTTTGCACAATGACATATTCTATGTAAACATCATTAATACAATTTGTATAGACCTTGTATATTATACAGATGCATAGATGTATTCAAACAGATCTGTATAGACTTCTACGATGTTCAATTAGTTTTCAAGGAGGTGTAGTCCGGAGACTTTTACCTGACTCTTGACCTTCTATTACTATATAAATAACACATGGCTGCTCGGGTGACAGTATATAAATAACACATGGCTGCGAGGGTGATAGTATATAAATAACACATAGCTTCGAGGGTGACAGTAAAAATGTCAGCCTGAGGAAAGTACTGTTACCCTCGAAGCCATGTGTTATTTATATACTGTCATATAAGTTTCTTATGATTTGATGCTATTTTTAGTAAATCTTGTCGGTTGAAATTGACAAGATTTGCTAAAAATAGCATGTGAAATATACACAAATGTATAAACAGCGTACGGATACTCTCTAGCAAGGTGTTTTCCGGACTCAAATAGTACAAATTTATATAAGTAGCCCAGCCTCGTTTTTGAGAGGCTATCGCCTCTCTATACTCCCATTTCTTAATGCAACCTGAACCGCCTTTAGGCTGCTATGTGAATCCGCATTCAAGTAGTTCCAGAAACTGACAACATTCCCAATACTGCTTCATATGTTTCTTCAATTTTTTAAACTGATTTAATTCAATCAGCAACATTTGTTTATTCTAAGATCAACAATTATTGTGAAACTGTTCGTTAAATCGATATTTTTGCAGAAAATCACTACGCCGGGACGATACCGAACTTGATTCGTAATATGAAAATGACGTGTTCATCAAATGTCCCGGCTGTATTGCTATTTTTGGAAACTTCAGAACAGGGTCACGTGATGGTTTTATCAATGAATCGTATACCGTCTGCAAAGTACTGTCACAGTATGCAATCATATGGTGTCGCTATACAAGCCGCTTTCTAGAGATGTCTCACGCTGTGAGGGAAGTGATTACAAGACGGTACTGTAGAATCTGATAAATAGGCGCGTAGTATTATTTTAAAGCCACTTTTGATATACGCATTCAATACACGTATTACATATAAATTAATATGCCCCTTTTTACAATTATTTAGATACCCAACATGCCTATATAGTCACATATGCCTATTTTGACATTCAAGACAAGATCGGCAGTAAGATAACGAACATTAAACGTGTAAACTCGGTTTAAGCTTTAGTAGCAGCAACCAGTTCGCCTCTCAACAGAACTCTCAGTGCTTTGATTTTTACTAGTAGTGATCGAACAAAATATCACATAGTAATCGAACAAAATATCACACGGAAGGTCTATGGGGAAAATACATTGAGAGGTCACGTGAGGTATGATAACATAATTTAACAGCTAATATATTGTCTATATTTATAATCCCGTTGTATGTTTTCATATGTTTTGCTCGTGGAAATTTATATATTCAACGCAATAACCTTGTAATAGTATGATGCATAAAAACGCCAGGATCATGTCAAATTATCTGTGCCATATCACGCGTAAAACATGTACAAATGTTCATGTAATCGGAATCGAATGCTTTATGCGATACACCATAAAGTATTTATAGAACGGATATTTTAATAAGATCTTCGACCTTTTATTAGCATAATTTAACAGCTGATATCTATATACATGTATACATATATCTGATTTATAACCCGAGTGTGTGTTTTCATACGGTCGATGTGAACTTTTACAAACACAAATATAAAGGACCAACTTATCTCCATCAACATTTTAACCCTGGAATCCAAGTGTGGCCATTTGTTGTAACTCGTATATCGGGTTTCAATCATCCTCATACATCAGTCAAGTTCCCAGACTAGAGAGGTTGTGAAGTAAACGTGTACGACAACTTGTACGTGTAGCTAGAAGCTACCCGTACATATATAGGTACACATAGGATTTTACAGACACACGTTGTATTTCGCAAGCTTATTTTAATTACAACATGTACGTATACATGTACGGGTAGCTACACGTACACGTAGTCGTACACGTTCGCATCATAACATGTCTATTGACTTGCGAAACACAACATGAGTGTGTAATAAAGGTGCGTCTAGACAGTCAATTTTGATGTACATGTATTTATAAACATACTATGTAAATTTCACAATTTCAGTAACTTATATAAAAAAATATATATATAATACTAATATATAATTGTGAATTAATTATGGATATATATGACGTATGGCCTTTGCGGCATATCACATCTGGAAGAGAGTGCTTATTAGTGGTAGGATATCTAGAGCTGTTTTGAAGCTCTCCACAGATTTAGTGCACACTAGGCCATGTAATCATTCCCCTACAATACCTACCTACATATCCTCTTCGTGCCCGCTGGCACATAAGGCTGCAACCAGGTTTCTCCATTGCTGTCTGTCTTTTGCAATCTTCTCTATTTCTCCTTGTGTCTTTCCCATTGTCCTTATTTCGCTGTTTTTTGACCGGTGCCATGTTTCTTTTGTCTGTGTCTTTTACGTCTGATGGGGTCCATTTTAGAGCTGTCTTAGTGATGTTATTTGTGTCTTTCCTTATAACATGTCCTAGCCATCTGAATCTTCGTCGTTTTATTTGTGTTGTAATATTTGTTTGTCCAGTTCTTTGGTATAAATCGCTGTTGGAAATTAATGTGGGCCAGTAGATTTTACAGATTTTGCGAAGGCATTTTGTGTGGAATCCAGATAGTTTTTGGCCGTCTTTTTGAGCTACCCTCCAACATTCCGCCCCATACATCAACACGGAGAGGACATTGCTCTTGAAGAGTTTGATTTTTGTTTTCTAACTAATGTGGCCAGATCGCCATATCTTGTTTAGCTGGTGGAAGGATGTTCTTACCTTTTGGAGTCTGTTTCTTATGTCTTTTTCAGTTACGTTGTATTTGCTGAGTATGCTGCCTAAATATGTGAAGTAATCTACCTCTTCTATTGGTTTGTTGTCTAATGTTATTATTGTTGGAGAGTTGGTAAGTTGCATGGTCTTCGACTTTTTCTTGCTGATGCTTCATCCTACTTGGTGAGCGTATTTAGCCAGATCGTCAGTTTTCTTTTGTATGTGGTCAGCATTGCTTGAAAGTAGAGCAATGTCATCTGCAAAGTCCAGATCTTCCAGTATTGACATCAGTTTCCATCTTATTCCTCTGTTCTTGTTTCCGATAGTATTCCTCATCACCCAGTCGAAGGCAACAAGGAAAAGCGCATGGGTGACATGATGCATCCTTGTCGTACCCCACTGGTGATATTGAACCAACTGCTAAGTTTGTTGTTGTAGATGACACTGCATGAGAAGTTTTTTTATAGAAGCTCTTTATAATGTTAACAAATTTTGCTGGGCATCCATCTGCCTTAAGGATCTTCCAAAGACTTTCTCTATGAATACTATCGAATGCTTTTTCAAAGTCGATGTAGTTTATGTGAACTTTGCTATTCCATTCGATGCATTGTTCCAGGATGTTCCTTAGTGTAAATATATGATCAGTGCATCCAGTTCTAGGTCTGAATCCAGCTTGTTCTTTTCTTAAGGTTCCATTGCTTTAACTGCTGAGTCTCATGCAGATGATTTTACAGAAAACTTTACTTGGTATGGATAGAAGTGTGATCCCACGCCAGTTTGAACAATCCATCTTGTCACCCTTTTTGGAAGTTTTACGATAAGGCCTTGACACCAATCATTTGAAGTTGGTGGAGTTGTTCAGAAGTACATTTTGTGTCTGCTTTAAGTACTTCGCATTCAATACTGTCAATTCCTGGTGCTTTATTATTTTTAGTTGGTTTATGGCTTTTATTATTTCTTCTTTGGTTGGAGGATCAAAATCTATGTCGGATGGTTCTCCAAAAGGTTCATTTATGGTTGCTATTTCTACAGGTTCTGGTCTATTCAATACTTCATTGAAGTATTCTGCCCATCTTTTCAGCTGTTCATATTCTAGGGTGATCTTATCTGCAGCTTTATTCTTCACTGGCCCAGTACCAGAGTCAAATTTCCCAGTCAATTCATTCGTGATTCTATATACTTCATCCATCGCTCATCTATTTGGTGCTGTTTCTGCCTCATCAGCTTTGTTGTCATAATATTCTCTCTTGTCTTTTCTAAGCTTATGTTTATGTGTCCTTGTTGGTGTCGGAGTATTCTTTGCTGTATCGCTCTACTAGTCTTTCAGATCTTGCTTTTTTTCTCTTTTAAGATTCTTCTTTTGTCGATAAGGTTCCAAGTGTCTGTTTTTATCCATTTCTTATCGTTTTTCTTCTATGTGCCAAGTAATGTTTTACACGCTTGAGTGTACGTCTCTTTTATATTGTTCCAGGTGGTTTCCACATCTGGTTCTAATCCATCTCCAGTATCACCAAGTACTTGGAATCTGTTTCTTAACACAAGAAAGAACTTTTTGTTTATTATGGGGTCTTTAAACTTTGCTGTATGATATCTTGGTTGAATTGGTTCTGATTTGGATGAAGCTTTTCTTAGATGAAGTTTAATCTTGGCTAACAGTAGGTGATGGTCACTACCAACATCTGCTTCCCGTCGAACCACTACATTTTCTAAGGACCATTGATGATAATGTGGTCTATTTGGTTGCGGTCTCTACCATTTGGTGACTCCAATGTTTGCTTGTGGATTTCATTGTGTAGGAAGATGGTACCGCCTATCACAACGTTGTTTATACCAGAAAGGTCTGCAAGTATCTCACCATTCTCATTTATCTCACCACATCCATGGTTTCCCATACATCTTTCTCTTCCTTCTTTTAAATTTCCAACCTTAGCATTCATGTCTCCAATTACCAACATGAAATCGTGTGTGCATCGATGGCTTTTTGTAACTGTTGGTAAAATATATATTTTTGATCTTCCTCTGTGTCATTTGTTATTTATTATTATATACGCTTATACACACATACGCATACACATAACCACATACATATATATATATATATATATATTTATCACATAACCCGCGGTCCAGCAGTGCCGTAAAGCCGTGCCGTAAATATCGTTCGGCACTCCCAGAGTGTGCAATAAATATGTAAATTAGGCTGACGCGACGTAAGGCAATCCATGCCTTGATCCGCTCATGACGTCAGGATATTACCAACGTCGCCATGACGTCACGCTCATTGTACCACTTAATTTTGTCTGAAACCTATGCAGCGAGCATCATCATTTTGAACGATAACGCGCGTTCTCTTAGGTTATGTGATAAATAGAATCTTACATTCGTGGTCATTACATACGAATTTTATTAAACTCGTCGACAAAAACAACATGACACTCGGCAAAGCCTCGTGTCATATTATTTTGTCCACTCGTTTAATAAAACTCGTATGTAATGAGCACTCATGCAAGATCCTCTATATATTAAAGTTTAAGGATAAAATATGAATTTTCAGAGGACAACTTGTAATTAAAACATAATAATACTTCTATTCATATAAATATAAATGTGCAACAATATATACAGAGAAAGTGTATATAGATGTAAACATAATACAAATGACACAAAGAAAAACCCTCAGCAGTCATTTGCCTATTTAGAATCTGGAGATCACCACTATTGTCCGGATGTTGAGTTTTTTTCCTGATTTGCAGTTTCCGTAACAAGGTTCTTTTTTACAGGGTGAAGTTGTTAGCACCACGCAAAACTCCCACTCTGGTGGACCGGGTTTTCTCTCTGGGTTTTCCTTCCCGTAGATAATTACAGTTACCACTGTTTACGAGTTACATCTACCCGGATTTTCTGTCTGGGGTTTCTCCCATAGCCTTTGACTATCCCGAGCAATCCACAAGGCAGTGGAGTTATTTAACCCATAACCATGGACTAGGTTTGATGGAAACAGAGCATATCTACACGCCGGTGGGTCATGTTTAGCCATGCATCTAGGGGCCTAGACTCCTACGGGACCTTGTGCTTCTGTCTGGGACCGCAGGGTGCCCAGTTAACCGTCTACCACCTCTAGGAGGATCACATTGCTGGGCCACATAGGTCTTATTGTATGATAGGCTATAACTGGCAGGGAAGGCTTACGCATTCGGCTACCTTTTCGCAGCAAGCTGCTATCCAGTGATGCGAAAGTGACAAGCACAGACACTACAACACACATACTGTACGCGTCATACAATCATTTGGAAGACTTCCCCTACAATGTTAGTTTATAATTGAAATTGCATGATAAAATTATTTGAGAGCATCAACATATACATTACGAAACTTCAGTGTACTGTGGCTAGAGGGTTTACTAGTCTATGGCCAAAGATGTTTTTAGATCTTTTCTAGGGTCTACATATTATTCTGAAGGCTTATGCTATCATTTTTTGTCGCAAAGAATTTATCTCTAAACATTGGACCTTGCATATAGAATCTAGAACATGAATGTGTTTCGTGTTTTTTTTAATTAGATCTATACCGATCTGCAGTTAGATAAGTATAAATTATAAAGGGCCTAATGTTAGTTTTTTTATAATTTATTATCCACAGTGCTCAACATTAGGTGTTCTCTGCTTCTAAATAAGTTTTAAATGGATATATCTAGAATCTACCATAATACTTTAGTATCACCAAGGGAGATAAGCCAAGAGAGTTTCTTGTATTTCATTACCTTTCTTGTGTTTTTGCTACTTTGTGGTAATAAGTGTTATTTAGTCACATGACAACAGTATGACGTCAGCTAGAGACCCTGCAGTTTCTTTTTATAAACTGAACCTGTTTCATTATTATTTTCGAACGATTAATCAAGATCATTACAATAAAACATGATATCAAAAAACATAACCAAGAAATATCCCACAAAACAATCGTAATACACGAATTTGTTTGAGCCGTATCACACAAGAAAATAAGTGCGACAGCGAATACACAAAGTAGTTCCGCATTAAAATACTATCTAAAAAACATAGTATTGGATCAATTTTCATTATTTTACATAATTATTATTTCTTATGTTTTCTTTCATTTTATATGATTGTAATCGAAACCAAAAAAATGATTTTATCATATATTCCTTTTAATTGCACTACTTTCATACGCGTCATCCATCTTGGTGGAGTCTATTTTTACCAGAGCAAATTTCCAATGCCCAAAATAGAACACCGCTGAATATTTTGTTAACAGAATTTACTGGTCAGTAAAAATAGAAACGAAAGGATATTTATACACATCCTACATCGCTTAATTGGTAAGAATTGTGCCTGATTGTGATCATTTTATGCTAAAATCATGACTTTATTTCAGATTGTGATCGGACACTTCCTAAAAAGTGGAAATACCCCAGCAAAATGTCGAGATATGGCGTAAGCCAACGGGGAAGCCAGTTAGCATTACTGCCATTTTAGATTTCGGTCTTCAAAAGTTTCTATTATTAATTCCTTGCTTATATTTATAGTATTTGAAACTGACTGACCACAAACAAGTGTGCTTGTGCAAGATTTTGGACGTCAGAGAGACAGAGAATGGATGGTCTTAAAATTTGCTGTGCTAGCAAAATGTTGGATTGTTTTGATTCTGCAAATAAACAACATTTGCATGTAACAACGTGATAAAAGTTTCAGTAGCCTTATTTAAAAATACATGTTCTGTGTTGACCATTCTTTGTAGACAATTTTTGCATTCTGTTGCAGGCATTAAACTTGTCGGTAAAATATTTTTGTCTTAGACAAAGTTAACTTACTGTAATATTTCTACTTTCTCTTTCACAGTTGGTTGCACAGTTATGATATATTTTCAATTGATAAAAGAACTGCTCCTTGCGACACTGGAGAACATATAAATTGCCCAATGCATCAACACTGGAGGCCCCCTGTTCCAGACGACTTACAGACAATTTATATATATTAAACTGAGGAGTTCACTTAATCACTGTTAAAACTATGTTCATATTGCTCTGCAAGATGGAGAACACCACTGTTAGAATTTCACACTATCTTTAGAACTGTGTGCCGGTGTATGTGTGGTGTATTTTTATACAAATTTTATGTTCTTATTTTTAAAACAGTTAATCACGAAAATAAATTATGTTCTAGTAGTTATATAAGTTTTTTATGAAATATTTTTTATTGATATATTTTTTTTAATTCAGCTAAATAATGTTACTTTTTTTCAAGCCACACATTGTGAGGCCTGAAATTTCTGGTATCTTGTTATTATATTGGCATCAATTGGCCTTCTTTTATCAGGTCATTGGTGATGAGTCATAAATTTCCAGTTTTGGGCTATTTATAGAAATTGTGTCATATCAGTATGTTAATGTTGGTGAATGGTTATCACTGGACTTGGAGGGAACTTTGTAGTATCAATATCTAAATGTGTGAGTTAAATATTTTTTAAAAAGTATCTCTATTTGGCAGGTCCCTAGGTGTGTTCTATGCAAAAATCTTTATTGAAATTATTCTTGCTAAGATATTAATTGAATTAGATCCAGATCTGGTATTCAATAAATTAGAATTTACATTTTTCTGTACATGGATGTTTGGGTCACAGGTCGTGAAAAGTGACCTAGCCCACCTATATATACATTGTACCTACTTAAATTTAAGTAAGTATAAGTAAATATATATAGACGGTATTGGACACTGAATCTCATGAACCTGTGGTTTGGGTTATAACAATTCATTGGCATGAAGTGTACTCTAAACACTAACAGTAATTTAAGGCATGACTTTCTAAAGCTGTGCAAAAATCTTGTATTATATTATTTATATGCATATATGTAGAGGACCGGGTAGTCACTTTGAACTGAAATAGAAATTCATCCAGGTCTGTCTAGCTCTAATTGATCCTCGGTTCAGGAAAAAATATGTGTGACAATGTTGTACTTACAGGCCTGATATTATTCCTCCTTTTGGCTGATTTCCTCCTTTTTGTCTTCAAATCGACCTACTCTATAATGATGTTTTGCTAGATTGGCAGGGGTGTGGGTACGGCATATCAGCCTTTTTGTTCTTACTGCAACCAGCCAACCACAAGCCTGTACATACTTAATTAATAATAATTACGGATACGTAAAGTAACGTATGTGTCTCAACTCTAGAAGCTTTCAAGACTGCGCTCCACAACACCATAGCAGTCCAGCCTCCGTCCCAGGAGTAGACAGCAATAGGGTGTACATAATTTTAATTTGTAAATACCGGAATGGTTTTAGATGTATATAGAACAACTTTCAAGCAGTGGCTGTCTTGCTCAACATCTCACCCCGTCGTAGTACACTCCAGTTGATGGGATTCCTGTCTCGTATACAGAGAAAAAGAATTCTATCATTAATTGGATCACTGGTTAACGTTTTAGAACTTTTTTTACATGAGGACTATGTTGAAAATACTGTACGCAATTATTAAATACATGTATTTCTTTGTCCTAATTTACAGAATTACAAAGTCTGTGTTTTGTGTGCGCTAGAAAAGTTATAAATTGAGTATCAATCATGGGACGCAAGAAGATTTCAATCACAAGAATCAATGATGAAAGAAACCGACAGGTAAATCATCATTTGTTTGTCCTGTGTCTCTTTTAAATATTTTGTATTTAATTGATATATATATATAAAATAAATGTAATCGTTAAATTTTGTCAGCATTGAATTTACACAGGTCTGTGATCTCTGGATGCATTGCTCTATGACTGTTTAATACCTGTTTTAGTCCGGATTTTGATTAACAGGGGGGCATCAGAGTCATTAATACTAAGTTCTAAGATGGATACTTACATGGGTGAAAGTTTTCCGTTTTATGACGGAATTTCGTATATTAGACATGTCCCAAGACCGCTTTTTCAAATTTCGTAAATCCGCCGTAAAAATTTAGGGGGGTATGCCGACTTTTGCTTTCCGCGACACCGTATTCGTAATTGTATTAGTTAAAAATGTCTGTATTCCTGCGCAAATGAAACAAAATACACACTATAAAATTCCACGCAAGGATTAATCACATGTGTGCAGGCGATATTTTAATTTGGTATGAACCGAAAGTCAAGAAGTATATTTTGTAAACAAATCTGCTTTCCCGAAAATTAAATATGGGTCATGTTTGTTGATGTTTTCAACATCTGCATGGAAAATATAAATTATGAATGATATTTAAAGATATTTGGTTTTCTGTCATGAATTAGCTTCTTATGGTCGTAAAAACAAGAAAACTGATAGGGAAAGAAAAAATAACCTTCATTGACGGATTCATTATTTGTTACTTTCATGCGAATGTAACTGGACTTATTACTCAGACGAAACACTTTGGTGTATTACTACTGTTAGACAAGATGTTTATTTACCAGAGACAAACGGAAATAGCCTAGCTTTCACGATTGACATCTACATGTATCCTGTTAATTCACTGAACCAATCATGGCACTCTATCTATCCGCTATCCGGATGTGAGTATCGGGTTTTCGCAACAATTCTCATCAAATCGAAAGTGAAATTTGATATTTTTCCTTCATAATTTGACGCATTAGAGGAACATGTCAGGAACGATTTGCGATCGGGAAACAGTTGAAATACATTGGCGAATTGGACACGAGTGTTTCAAATCTTTAAACAGTTTTAATTAAAAAGAAATTAAGTACAAAAACGTGTACACTCGGTAACCTAGCATTCAGCGTCGTTCTTACCGTCAAAATCTCCAGAAAAAAGGTATGTAATATTTTGTTACTACAAATAAGTTCCATAAAAGCCTCTTGAAAATACACCTATTTAATACACGGGGGTAGGTAACTCTATTAAGTATTTTGTTGAAATTATTCCCCCTTTGTGACTTAGAATTGCAAATGTTAAAGCTTAGGTACAAGTTGTTTAACCTCTAATATCTTCGAATTGCAATGTCATATTGCTTTGAGACTTTGCATACTTGTTCACCATCATAACCCCAACCCTTACACAGAGGTAGGTAACTATATCAAGCATTTTGTTGAAATTATTCCCCCTTTTGGACTTAGAAATGCAAATGTTAAATTTTAGGTACATGTTTTTTATTCTCTAATATCTTCAAAGTGCATTGCCCTATTGCTTTGATTCTTTGCATACTTGTTCACCATCATGGCCCAAACCCCTACACCGAATAAGGTAACTATAACAAGCATTTTGTTGAAATTATGTCCCCTTTTGGACTTGGAAATGCAAATAATATAGTTAAGTTGTTTAACCTCTTATCTCTTCAAACTGTATTGTCCGATTTCTTTGAAAGTTTGTTTACTTGATCACCATCATGACCGTAAGACCTACACAGGAGTAGGTATCCACGCCTGTATTTTGTCTAAATTGTCTGCATTTTTCGACTTAGAAGCCTCAACCTCTACACAGCAGAGGATAATGCTGCTGATATGAAGCCTTTTGTTTTGAATATGTAATTATTATACTATCCTAGCATGGCACTGAGAATAGTGAAGCGCTCTGCTTGTGAACAGCTCTTGTGTACAGTTCTACTAGACTATAGAGTCTTAATTTATACTGGCTTAACATGGAACTTATTTACAGTAAACAAAATATTACAATTTAATGTTATCTACCAAAGGAATGTGTGGAGAGTCCTTTGTATAGATGTGACAAGTCCATGAATAAAACAAAAATGTTCACAAAACAGGCATTTTTACACAACGGTAGGTTGGGTTTTGGCAACCTGATTAAAATGGAATTAAGCTGTTTTTTGGGCAATCAAAAGTAATAATTACAAGGAGCTTTGGTGGGACCTTGCCCCTCTATATCCCCTACTCCCTGCTTTTATACTTCACTGGGTGACACTTGTTCACCATTGTGACCCCCCTCTTCCCAAGAGTAGGTAACTACCGCACATTTTTGTCCAAATTATCTGCACTTCTCGACTTAAAAAATCCATGTTCAAGCTTAAATTTAATGTACAACCTCAAAGTCTATTGTCATATTGCTTTTGGATACTATTTCACCTTTATAACCCCAACAGTCGAATATTAATTTAATGGTAAAATCAAAATCACCACCTGATCAAGCTCTTTTGGAGGCCTTTCATTTCTTTGAACATCAAGTTGAAGTGTCAGAATTTGCTTTCAGAAGTACTTTAAAATACTGTTTTCTAGGAGCTTCCGGGGGCCTCTGGGCCCATGGCCAAGGCTTTGTCCTGTACCCACCAGGGGACCTGCGGCCCCCTGGCCCCCAGCTTAATTTTGAGTATTTTGAGATTGTTCAACTTCCACCAATGTACTTACGCTTTTGGCAAATGGGTATGTAGTTTAAAGAAGACATTAGAAGGGCCCTCAAATTTTTTATGCTTTATCAATAATCAATCTATAATGTCTTAAATGGCCTTGATAACTTATTACATATTACACTTTCTGTATTTTTCAGGTTACATTCACAAAGAGGAAGTTTGGACTGATGAAGAAAGCTTATGAATTAAGTGTACTGTGTGATTGTGAGATCGCTCTTATTATCTTCACACAGAACAACAAGCTGTATCAATATGCTAGCTCTGATATGGACAAGGTACTCCTCAAGTATACAGAGTATAATGATACAGTAGTGAGTCAGACAAACAAGGATATTATAGATGTAAGTTCTAGAATTGATAACTTAGGGCATCTTAACCTCCTCCATCACCTCAGCTACCATAATATAACATTTTCACCTTCATATGAATTAATCCATCTTTATTGTTTCATTCTTACTCTGTTTTGACCCTTTGAAATTTCCAAAAACCCACATAAATATAAATAAATATACCAGATTTATATACATATTGACCCTCAGGATTTTGGTTTGAAGGGTCATTTTCTCTTAAAATCATCCATGGGTATTTTGTCAATAAAATGGTAAAATGTATTCAAAAGTATCAAATGACCCTTCAGTGGAACCCCTGATATTTGTCACAATCAAACTTTGGGTATTCCCATACAGGCATTGTAATCAACTGTAATTGATTACTTACTTACAAATAATCAAATGTATTTGATTATTACTGCAAATCTGACTACATGTTAAGTAATTTAATCGATTACAAGGCCAGTAATCATGAAAAATTATTACATTACTCAAAAATAAATCATAAGTCAAATTGAATCAAATTTATTCCCCAAGTTAATAACTCTGATCTGAAGTAACTTGTGGATGGCCATTTATCTATTGTGTCACCTGACAGGTACACTTTAGAGGTGTAGAACTTTGTATTTCACACCTGTTGACTGAAAGCATGACACTTGAAACACCATTGATTGATTTATAGGATAGAACATGAGTAGGTGTTTTATATGGGATTTATAACTCAGAGTGAAACATGGAGTTATAATCCAATATCAACACCTACAAGCGTTTTACCTGACTTAGACCATAGATAAACAATCTTTGTTTATCAGGTACACTTTGCCTATAAATCGACCAGTACATAGGTATGATAAAGCATTTAAATTTTGGTGTAATATGTTAAGTGTAGCATGATGCATATAAAGATCTAAGTGGCAAAATTAAGCTATTTACAGTCAAACCTCAATAATGAAACTCCTTGGGACTGTAAAAAACTTATCTCAATAATGTTGAGTGATTGCATCATTCTTTCAACGAGCCAATCTTATTAAAGAGGTGGCCTTTATAAAGGTGAAAGTTCACTGTGAATTTGAGGTTGAATAATGTGCAAGCTAGGTGGACAGAAAAAAGTGGTCTTTATTTTGAGGTTGTTGCACTATTGAGGTGGTCTTGAGGGTGAGGTCCTCAATTCTAAATTATTGGTTGTGATAGTGTGAAAGCCATTTACTTGAATCACCAGACACCATTGGAACCCCTAAATTTGTTTTCTAGTTTAGTTGGTTTTAACTTCTACTCTATGAAAATGTGGTCTTAGAAGAGAGGGGTAATTTTCAAGTAATTATTGAATACACAATAGTACAGAACAAACTCAGACCCTTTGCAGATATTGGTCATTGTTCATAGGTTGTTGCTCTACAGAGTTTACAAATTAAAATTAATAATAAATTAAAGGAACTTTGAAGGTGTTGTTATACAGAGATTGTTGCACTACATAGGTCCGCCAGAGAGGTTGTATTGTAGTCAGAGATGTTACCACGGCATTCACCCTCTACTGATAATGTTGTCAGCAATAAGCAGAGATGTTGGCAATACCTTAATTAGTTAATAATCTATCAAAATTGTTGTCTCGGATTATGACTGTAATAATGAACAAATGTAGAAAGGTTTAATATACATGTATTCTAATATGACCAATTAGTTACTTTTTTTAAATAATGGTGTAATATAGACTAAACTTGGTAGCAAAAAAGTTTGGCATCCACATTTCCTGTGCTAAATGCATGCATTATTATAGCTATGTTCAATTATTTTGTAGACAATTCTAAATGCTTAATTTATTTACAGATGTGAAAACCATTTATTGGTGATACATATTTGACATTCATAAAGCATTTACATACAATACAAGTATTAATTGTTGCAACATGTATGGACTGTCTTATAATCAGTGTTATTGTATGCACGGTAACAATGTGCATCTCAGTTTACTTATTGAAAAAGATCCAATGCATTTAATCATTCTCAACATGTGAAAATTAGCGCCACTTAACGGTAACGTTCAGGTCTGAATATTTTGCCTGCAAAGCTAAGCAGTCTTTCTACAGGGGCTGCCGACTATGGGATGGAGAGGTAGTTTGCTGCCATTCTTAACAATGTTGGAAAACAATGTTCCTTCTCTTTCCAGTATTGTAAAGGGTTGTATTTAATTTGGGCTGCAATTGGGGTGGGATCTATCTTGATATACTGCCCAACTCCTCTTTCCAGTATTATTGGCAGGTAAATGGCGTTCGCCAAGTGATAAAAGAAAAGAAGTAAGTAAATGAAATTGAAAGGAAACAAAGAACAAGAACAAACAAAATAACAACTGTTGTATATATATAAAAAAAACTAATTGTGGAGTTGGGCCACTGTCTGCTTGAATGGTTCTAGACCAGACAGTGTCGCAATATGCCGGGGTAACCTATTCCACAGGACTGTAGTATGAGGGAAAATGAATATTTAAAGAAGTCCGAGTTGGCATGTATTTGGCAGAGACTATAGGGGTGCATGTGCCTTGTTAACCTGGTTGGGACTTCTAGGTAACTGGGTAAGGTGACGGCTACAATACCATGATAGTATATTATATAGCAATCTATTGTTATATATACCACAGCAAAGTGTTGTATACGTGATTTATTCAACACTTTCTTCAAATTTATTCACAATTATATGTAAATTGAATGTAATCAATTACTGGTCCATATAATCCGCCCCAAATTTATTCACAATTATATTATATGACAAAACTTGTGTATGAGTTGCATGCTTACCTTCAAGCTGTAAATTCATGTTGGAGTAACTGTAAACAACTTGTATTTTCATGTTTACCAATGATTATGTGCCTGTTTTGTCGATTGCCATCATATTTGCACCTACTAATGTTCGCATGTTAAAGTTTTCCGCGAACTCTATGTGATAAAATCAAGTACAAAACTGAACAAAATGAGCCTTGAGACTGCCATGACTACATTGTAATGTTGCTTGTATTGTGTTACAGATGTTGACCCTCGAGATTGCTATGACTTCATTGTAATGTTGCTTGTATTGTGTTACAGATGTTGACCATTGAGACTGCCATGACTACATTGTAATGTTGCTTGTATTGTGTTACAGATGTTGACCATTGAGATTGCCATGACTACATTGTAATGTTGCTTGAATTGTGTTACAGATGTTGACCCTTGAGATTGCCATGACTACATTGTAATGTTGCTTGAATTGTGTTACAGATGTTGACCCTTGAGACTGCCATGACTACATTGTAATGTTGCTTGAATTGTGTTACAGATGTTGACCCTTGAGATTGCCATGACTACATTGTAATGTTGCTTGAATTGTGTTACAGATGTTGACCGTTGAGACTGCAGGGCTGGTGCTGGATATTATGAATTAATAGCCAAATTTTTTTTCTCCAAAAAATTAATAGCCAAACTTAACGCCCACGCTTTTAATTTTTCATTATTGCATGTAAAAAGGGGGCGTAACTCATAATAGCCAGCCACCAGCCCAGGGAATATATCTATATAGTACCCTTCTCAAGTGTCACCCTTTCAATCAAACCTAAGCTTCTCATTCCATTTTAATTCATGAAATGATTAAATAACATATTGAAGCATTGCATTTATTCTTCAAATAGTAAACTCTAGCAAACATAATCAACACAGTTCAGGCACCAGTAAGGCAGTTTGTATTCAGTCTCAGTTCATTATCACATGTTTAAATAATAATTATTAATCCAGTGTTAGTTCACATCAACCCACTTGTTGAACGCATGTGGGTACAAGTAACCAAAAAGTCACTACCAGCAGGGCATTGTTTACTTTACAAACAGACTACAGAATGTCAAGGTTAGCATCATCAGCACATTCATGATTCAAAAACTTAAATTAATAGATACATTTTTGCAGATGAGAACAAATCAACATACCCCTGTTAACTTTGTGTATATTAGGGTCTCTCAACATTCTTAGTGTTTATACATATTGGATCCGTCAACATCGCGAAAATATATGACATTTCTTATTTTCGTAACCTATTTGCAGGAATATCATGAAGCTTAATAATTTGAGAATATAACAAGTTTTTTTGTAATTTATCAACACGAAACTCATTCGTCAGTCCATTGTAAACTGTCAATATTATAAATGTTTACGCCCGTGAGCCGTTCGTAGTAGGTCACCTGCTGTCAATTAGAATTCAATTACTAGTACCGTTTTCCAAAAATGGAATTGTTATGTCACGCTAATAATAGCACGTGCGACCTTCAAGCAATCGGCAACGTTACGTCGGTACGCTTAGATGTCGCCGCTTTGATGTAGGTGATCAAGGTCGGCTAAAGATTCTTTCATCTCGACAATTTTCGCGCGTGTGGTCTTGAAACCGAGGCACTTTTAACAGTGAATTACGACACGCATGTTAATTAAATTCTACTCAGTGATTACGGAGCGTTTTTAGACGTGTTTAATAAAATCAAAAATGCGTTTTTGACATTCATCTATTCAGTTCTTATGGATTTACGTTTTACCAATCACAGTATCCAATCAAGTGTCGACTTTACGAATGGGGGCGGAGCTAATATTTCACTTTTGGTCTGTTGCTTATCGCTGATCGATCAATTGTGTACGCTTGTTGATAAGAGGTGTTAATTTTATGGCCTGTGGCGATAGATAGCTAGGGTATGCGGACGTCCTGTGTACTGATTTTCAGCATATGACATAATTTATGGCTGTACTTGGTTTACGTTAAGTTTAGATGGATTTTTTTGAAAACTATTTTTTTTGCCGTTTTATTAATTTATCGCCACAGCATATCGTCAAAAATGAATTTTTATAGCCATTTGAATAAAAAAATGGCGATAATGGCGGGTCACAGCTCTAGCCCTGAGACTGCCATGACTACATTGTAATGTTGCTTGTATTGTGTTACAGATGTTGACCCTCGAGATTGCTATGACTTCATTGTAATGTTGCTTGTATTGTGTTACAGATGTTGACCCTTGAGATTGCCATGACTACATTGTAATGTTGCTTGTATTGTGTTACAGATGTTGAACAAGAAAGGTGATAAAGCTGAATTAGATGACGATGATGAACAATATACACTTACACCCGGTACTGAAGATAAATATAAGAAGATAGATGAAGCCTATGCTAGAGTGATGCAACATAACCAGAACCAGGAGGCCAGTAGACCAAACTTCTCGGTAAGTTCATCAGTAACTTAGCATGTGCTTGTGTGTGTCTCTGGATTGGTATTCACAAGGCATGTACTTTTGTGCAACTCAGGGCTAGTATTCACAAAGCATGTACGAGGGGTGATCAATATATTCGAAGACTTTCCTTCTAACTTTTTAAATATTGATTCTAGAACAATGAAATTACCTGGCAATATAGATCTATCAATTGTCTTGAGTTTTTAATTGTGATTGTTTTTTGTCCGTCGTCCGTCGATCTGTCAGTCCGTTAGACAATTCACTGTTAACACTCTAGCACTTTCAATTTTGCTTTGATCTTCACCAAACTTGGTCAGTAGTTGTATCTCAATGAAATCTAGGTCAAGTTTGAAGTTGGGTCATTTGGGGTCAAAAACTAGGTCAAAAGGTCAAATAATAGAAAAACCTTATTAACACTCTGGAGGTCACATTTTTGCTTTGATCTTCACCAAACTTGGTGAGTAGTTGTATCTCATTAAAATCTAGGTCAAGTTTGAAGTTGGGTCATAAGGGGTCAAAAACTAGGTCAAAAGGTCAAATAATAGAAAAACCTTATTAACACTCTTGAGGCCATATTTTTGCTTTAATCTTAATCAACTTTAGTAAAAATGTTTATCTTGATGACCTTAAGGTCACGTTTGAAGTTGGGTCATGTGGGTAAAAAACTAGATCAATATGTCAAACAATAGCAAAACCTTTTTAACACTCTGGAGGCCTTAGTTTTGCTTTAACCTTCATCAAGTTTAGTCAATATATTTATCTTGATGACCTTAAGGTCAAGTTCAAAGTTTGGCCATGTTAAGCAGGTGAGCGCCCCAGGATCTATGATCCTCTTGTAATTAATTATATCGTGACGTCACAATGTTCTTGATGACTTCACTTATTGTGACCAAGGTGCAGCGCGCGCCGCCGAGAGTGACGGACAATAAATAATCACAGAGCAACGGCTTTTCATTAAGATTAATGCCTAACTTGGAAAATCCTTGCGATAGCTTGAAGATGAATAAACCAACATGTAAAGGGATTCTTTGCTCCCCAAATCAGTGATCTACACATGATTGTGTTGTTTATGTGATTGTAGGGACTGTGTCCAACTGACACCATGGTAAAATAAGAATAAACGGAAGAAGTGAGATTAGTTAGGGATACTCCTCCTTAATTTCAGAGAAATAAGAGGCATATTTCTGAACGATATGTTCCTGGCCAACTCTACGATCAGTAAAGATTACAAAACATTAAATCTTTTATTCCATTTGAAAGGAGTTCTTTAGAAATTGCCCCCTAATCTTGTAAGCTCGTGATTCCTTCTTCATCGGGATGATGCTACCTTGTAAAGCCAACTGCTTTTATCAGTTTTATGCCAGTAACACAACGCGACAATTTCTATTCCGCCTAACATTCCAGAGTTGGCTATTTATGACTTATTTCTGTATTAAAAATAAATAAATAGTATAGAGTGGGTCGGATATGAGTCCAGAAACGAGCTTGGTGCTGCTCAAACGGTCACACACCCATTACATGAATAAAACTATTTTATAGGTGCATTCGGTCGGAGATGACCTACACTGAATAATGCTAATTTTCTTTTGAGCATATACTTGTGTGTGACTCCAGGCTAGTATTCACCAAGCATATACTTGTGTGTGAATCAGGGCTCGTATTCACCAAGCATATACTTGTGTGTGACTCCAGGCTAGTATTCACCAAGCATATACTTGTGTGTGAATCAGGGCTCATATTCACAAAGCATATACTTGTGTGTGACTCTGGGCTCGTATTCACCAAGCATATACTTGTGTGTGACTCCAGGCTAGTATTCACCAAGCATATACTTGTGTGTGACTCCAGGCTAGTATTCACCAAGCATATACTTGTGTGTGAATCAGGGCTCATATTCATAAAGCATATACTTGTGTGTGAATCAGGGCTCGTATTCACCAAGCATATACTTGTGTGTGACTCCAGGCTAGTATTCACCAAGCATATACTTGTGTGTGAATCAGGGCTCGTATTCACCAAGCATATACTTGTGTGTGACTCTGGGCTCGTATTCACCAAGCATATACTTGTGTGTGACTCCAGGCTAGTATTAACCAAGCATATACTTGTGTGTGAATCAGGGCTCATATTCATAAAGCATATACTTGTGTGTGAATCAGGGCTCGTATTCACCAAGCATATACTTGTGTGTGACTCTGGGCTCGTATTCACCAAGCATATACTTGTGTGTGACTCCAGGCTAGTATTCACCAAGCATATACTTGTGTGTGAATCAGGGCTCATATTCACCAAGCATATACTTGTGTGTGAATCAGGGCTCGTATTCACAAAGCATATACTTGTGTGTGACTCCAGGCTAGTATTCACCAAGCATATACTTGTGTGTGACTCTGGGCTCGTATTCACAAAGCATATACTTGTGTGTGACTCCAGGCTAGTATTCACCAAGCATATACTTGTGTGTGACTCTGGGCTCGCATTCACAAAGCATATACTTGTGTGTGACTCCAGGCTAGTATTCACCAAGCATACACTTGTGTGTGAATCAGGGCTCATATTCATAAAGCATATACTTGTGTGTGAATCAGGGCTCGTATTCACCAAGCATATACTTGTGTGTGAATCAGGGCTCATATTCATAAAGCATATACTTGTGTGTGAATCAGGGCTCGTATTCACCAAGCATATACTTGTGTGTGACTCCAGACTAGTATTCACCAAGCATATATTTGTGTGTGACTCTGGGCTCGTATTCACCAAGCATATACTTGTGTGTGACTCCAGGCTAGTATTCACCAAGCATATACTTGTGTGAATCAGGGCTCATATTCACAAAGCATATACTTGTGTGTGACTCTGGGCTCGTATTCACAAAGCATATACTTGTGTGTGACTCCAGGCTAGTATTCACCAAGCATATACTTGTGTGTGAATCAGGGCTCGTATTCACAAAGCATATACTTGTGTGTGACTCCAGGCTAGTATTCACCAAGCATATACTTGTGTGTGACTCTGGGCTCGTATTCACAAAGCATATACTTGTGTGTGACTCCAGGCAAGTATTCACCAAGCATATACTTGTGTGTGAATCAGGGCTCGTATTCACCAAACATATACTTGTGTGTGACTCCAGGCTAGTATTCACCAAGCATATACTTGTGTGTGACTCCAGGCTAGTATTCACCAAGCATATACTTGTGTGTGACTCCAGGCTAGTATTCACCAAGCATATACTTGTGTGTGACTCCGGGCTCGTATTCACAAAGCATATACTTGTGTGTGACTCCGGGCTCGTATTCACAAAGCATATACTTGTGTGTGAATCAGGGCTCGTATTCATAAAGCATATACTTGTGTGTGACTCCGGGCTCGTATTCACCAAGCATATACTTGTGTGTGACTCCAGGCTAGTATTCACCAAGCATATACTTGTGTGTGACTCCAGGCTAGTATTCACCAAGCATATACTTGTGTGTGACTCCGGGCTCGTATTCACAAAGCATATACTTGTGTGTGAATCAGGGCTCGTATTCATAAAGCATATACTTGTGTGTGAATCAGGGCTCGTATTCATAAAGCATATACTTGTGTGTGAATCAGGGCTCGTATTCATAAAGCATATACTTGTGTGTGACTCTGGGCTCGTATTCATAAAGCATATACTTGTGTGTGACTCTGGGCTCGTATTCATAAAGCATATACTTGTGTGTGAATCAGGGCTCGTATTCATAAAGCATCCATAAAAGTTTGAAAGTTAAATATTTGACTCAAGTTAAACATTTGTGCCCAACCTACATGTATGTCTTGCAGATTGATTTATAATTTCCATGTGTGTACCAAATAGGCAATATTTATCAGGATTCCAAAAATTGTGGAGCAGATCCTTCCCTGTTGTGGCTTAAACTTATAAATTCACTATATAAGTGGTAATCTATAGTCGGAGGGCTTAGTGCAAAACATTTGTAACTATATACATGTATATTTATTATATGTATCTACAACTTTTTTGCACTAAGCCCTCTGTATTTATGACTGTATATATATTCATTCTGATGAAGAGATAAAATGTTGATAATTTTGTTCACAGTTTGTACAACAACAGCAACCACAAGCAGAAGCCACTATACAACCAGTGTCTCTACCAGTACCCAACATGGCATTCAGTGCTGGTCAGGCCTTTACACAACAAGGTGCCACACCTGCGTCTAATAATATAGTACTACTTCAACCTTCGGGCAGTAATACTGCTGTAGCTGGAACCTCACATAGTCCTAATGGTTTGTGTTAGTTACATTTCTTTATTCCTTGTGTATACATGACAACTTCATCTATATGGTCTTCTAGTATGATCCAGGCCTGGTATTTTTCAGACTTGACTCTGATTTCAGGTTTTGCTTCCTGAAATTCCCTTCTTTGTTTATGTTGAAAGGTATATCTTCAGGCTTTAAAAGTTTGGTTTCCAGGCCTGAGAATGAAAACAAATTACAAGGCCTGATGATCTTTCTATCTATATAATGCCAAACCTCTCTTTAGAGAGTTTTTGGTAGATGGCACTGACATAATGATAATACTAGGGGCAGTACAATTTCAAAATAATACAGAAGTCCAAATTTCCTGTTCTGGATAGAATCAATTATTCTGCATAACATAATAGTTATTTGATGAACATATACAAAATATTGACAACGTTACGATCATTTGAAATTTTGTTAGCTGAATTTTGATCATAGAACAATGTTTGAACCCGAGTATGGATGTAGAAATGTGTTTTAATGGCACCTGAAATAGACTTGCATCTTTTTATCAGGATTACTGTTTTGTAGCATTATTTTTGCGGGAGTTATGGCCTTTTGTGGGAGACATGTGTTTTTGTGTCATAAATTATACTAGTTTGTTGGTTATGTTGCTTATAATACCTTCTATCATTTGGTTTATGTTTGTAGTTAACTTGAGCCCAGCCCCAGGACACAGAGTGGCAACCAGTCCCCAACCTCAGCCTAGTACATCCCCTGTTCCTGTTGCTATACATCAAGCCAGAGATTCTACAGACGAGAGTCCTGGTGGATCTAGAGGTAGACCCAATCTTCGTGTTGTCATTCCCAAAGATTCTGGAGGTGGTGGATCAACGCAGGTTGGTATTTCTCTACATTATCATTCTCATCCAGCAATTCAAATTAGATTCAAATTGTGCATGTGCAGAAGTTGCAAGTTTCTTGTGCATGTGTTAGCAAGTACTGGTAATGATAGAGTCGAGGAAACTTGTTATGTAGATTGGCCATTGTGTGTAGCAAGTACTGGTAATGATAGAGTGCAGGAAACTTGTTAGGTAGATTGGTCATTGTGTGTAGCAAGTACTGGTAATGATAGAGTTGAGGAAACTTGTTATGTAGATTGACCATTGTGTGTAGCAAGTACTGGTAATGATAGAGTTGAGGAAACTTGTTATGTAGATTGGCCATTGTGTGTAGCAAGTACTGGTAATGATAGAGTGCAGGAAACTTGTTAGGTAGATTGGTCATTGTGTGTAGCAAGTACTGGTAATGATAGAGTTGAGGAAACTTGTTATGTAGATTGGCCATTGTGTGTAGCAAGTACTGGTAATGATAGAGTGCAGGAAACTTGTTAGGTAGATTGGTCATTGTGTGTAGCAAGTACTGGTAATGATAGAGTGCAGGAAACTTGTTAGGTAGATTGGTCATTGTGTGTAGCTGAAATATGGTTGAGAAACAGCATTAAACCCCAATAAACAATGTACTTAATAAATGAAAGTATTAATCTTTATTCTAACAGAGCACGTGAGATTTGCCTTCTTTGCGTATATTGAGCTTACCATATATTTTATTACCGCGATAAAATATAGCTGATTGATGACGTCACGTTTGACGTCATATAGTATGAAAAATGACGTAAGGTGACGGTAACGTTCCTAAGAATGAAAGGAGTTTGACGTCACCCTGTCTTGTTGTGCTATAAATGGTAAAGCATTGGCGATGTTAGAATCGAAATTATAAATAGGAGCTGTGCTTTGTTGTGTTATAAAATATAGGCACTCGTTTGAATGCGTACATTTAATCACTCGTGCTACGCACTTGTGATTTAATTACTACGCATCCAAACACGTGCCTATATTTTATTACGCAACAAAACATAGCTACGTATTCATTATTTCATAATTAGCTATTTGTTTTAACAACGATCCTTTTGTTTTATTAGCTCACCTGTCACAAAGTGACAGAGTGAGCTTTTGTGATCACACTTCGTCCGTCGTCCGTCCACAATTACTTGTGTAGACACTAGAGGTCACAGTTTTAGCTTAATCATTATGAAACTTGGTCACAATGATCATCTCACCTAAAATCTAGGTCAAGTTCGATATTGGGTCATCCGGGGTCAAAAACTAGGTCACAAGGTCAAATCATAGAAAAACCTTGTGTAGTCACTAAAGGTCACAATTTTGGTCTAATCTTTATGAAACTTGGTCACAATGATCATATCAACAAAATCTAGGTCGAGTTCGATATTGGGTCATCTGGGGTCAAAAACTAGGTCACAAGGTCAAATCATAGAAAAACCTTGTTTAGTCAGTAGAGGTCACAATTTTGGTCTAATCTTTATGAAACTTGGTCACAATGATCATCTCAACAAAATCTAGGTCAAGTTCGATATTGGGTCATCCGGGGTCAAAAACTAGGTCACAAGGTCAAATGATAGAAAAACCTTGTGTAGTCACTAGAGGTCACAATTTTAATTTAATCTTTATGAAACTTGGTCACAATGATCATATTAACAAAATCTAGGTCAAGTTCTATATCGGGTCATCCAGGGTTAAAAACAAGGTCACAAGGTCAAATATTAGAAAAACCTTATGTAGTCGTTAGAGGTCACAATTTTGGCCTAATCATTATGAAACTTGGTCACAATGATTATCTCAACAAAATCTAGGTCAAGTTCGATATTGGGTCATCCGGGGTCAAAAACTAGGTCACAAGGTCAAATCATAGAAAAACCTTGTGTAGTCACTAGAGGTCACAATTTTGGCCGAATATTTATGAAACTTGTTCACAATGATCATCTCAACAAAATCTAGGTCAAGTTCGATATTGGGTCATACAGGGTCAAAAACTAGGTCACAAGGTCAAATCATAGAAAAACCTTGTGTAGTCACTAGAGGTCACAATTTTTGTCTAATCTTTATGAAACTTGGTCACAATGATCATCTCAAAAAAATCCAGGTCTAGTTCTATATTGGGTAATCCGGGGTCAAAAACTAGGTCACAAGGTCCAATCACCTCAATATGTCATTGGGTCTAAATGTGATGTAAACTATAAAGCATAAGACAATATGAAAACCTTGTACATGCAATAGAGGCTACTATTAGGGGTGCATGAACTACTAGGACAGGTGAGCGACCTATGGCCCTTTGGGCCCTCTTGTATTTTGTTGTTGTGGTGGGTATTGTAACAAACTTTAATTAATTAAAGAAGATCTGAACATATCATCTAGTTTTAACTACAACATACACTGCACTAGATCATATTTCAGAATTGCAATTCGGGGTGTGTGTAGGCTTGCACAGTCTATATCATTAAAAAATGTGAAATAATCCACGAAAAAATTCAAGTAATCAATGTGATTCAAATCATTCTTAAACTGATTTTACATTTACACCGTCAACAGCTAATATAAAAAATTGCAATTTGAAAAATGCCACACAACACAGTTCCCATGTATCTATTTAGGTGTCCCTATGAAAACATATTAAAGTGAACATAATTAACACATCTTCCAGAAAACTAGAACTCCCATAAAACCGGACCATTGGCCCGGTCTCCGGTTTAGAGGGAGTTTACTGTATATCTAAGCAATAATTAGAGCTGAGAGATGAGTGCTCTATATAGATAACTGCAGGACAGGGGAGGTAATTGCATAATGATTAAATGACTACTTCTATGATATTACTTCCCCTCTTTGTGGAGACAACATGTATGAATGCAAGAAATTTGTATGTATATCATAAAGTCACCCAACTGATCATTTTACAATATGTTTTCAGTTACAACAGATGAAACAACCAAGTACAGCACTTGAGACACCTGTTGTATCTATAGCCACGCCAAGTGGAGGTGCCCCAGTAGCCAACTTACAGTCAGCCCTACTTAGTAGTAAGTCAAACGTTTGATTGTACCCCCGCAAACAAAGTTTAAGGGGGTATACTGGAGTCACCATGTTGGTTGGTTGGCTTTTTTGTGACAGTTAATATGTTTAAGATATATTGATTTTGTCAGTTTGAGCTAGTAATTAATTAAACTTTGATTGTATTGTCATAGTAGTCTATTTATCAGTGGTCCTAGAGTTCCGGAATAATCCGGAAATCCTGATTTGCTGCATTAGAAAGAACATATTAATAAAATATAAATAAAAGTTTTTGATGAAAAAGAACAATGTTTAAACTGGTATATGGTATAAGTGTGTGAGCTAATATCACCCGAAAAAGACTTTCAATATGTTTTCAGGTTTGAGCATTAAGTCCCAGTAGAACCCTTGAATCCTGATTTATCTTCTCTTAATTATTCAAAATGATTATAAAATATCACCTTTTCTCTGTTTGTCCATACATACAAAATGTTGAAACTACCGCTGCAGTGATCAGTAACGTGTTGCAAGGGTGTCAATATTCCTGATTAATCTGGAATTCTGGTTATTTGATAAAAATATCTCAAGAAATGGCAAAGTTTTAGTCAATTTAATCTGCTCTGAAGGATTGTATTCAATAAAAACTGAGACTTGTTTTGCAAAAATGGTCGGTCGCATATGATTTTCAGGATTTTTAATTTGGCTCTGTTGACACCCCTGCTGTTAGCTTTATGATGTAATCATTGTTGTATATTTGATTGTAGGTGGACTAGCTTTATGATGTAATCATTGTTGTATATTTGATTGTAGGTGGACTAGCTTTATGATGTAATCATTGTTGTATATTTGATTGTAGGTGGACTAGCTTTATGATGTAATCATTGTTGTATATTTGATTGTAGGTGGACTAGCTTTATGATGTAATCATTGTTGTATATTTGATTGTAGGTGGACTAGCTTTATGATGTAATCATTGTTGTATATATGATTGTAGGTGGACTAGCTTTATGATGTAATCATTGTTGTATATATGATTTTAGGTGGACTAGCTTTATGATGTAATCATTGTTGTATATTTGATTGTAGATGGACTAGCTTTATGATGTAATCATTGTTGTATATTTGATTGTAGGTGGACTCGCTTCATGATGTAATCATTGTTGTATATATGATTGTAGGTGGACTGAATATCAACAGTGGTGATCTGGAGACCATGTTGCAGCCTTTACTATCACAGATCAGTGTAGGACCACTAACAGCTGCTGTACAAGCATCAGGAATATTTGCAAGGTATAGTTATTGTCTGACATGTTTACCGAAATGTTTGTCGCTTATTTGGACCAATGTGTTCAGGGGTCCAACTGTTCAAGAATAATGAATTGTTCTGCAGAAAATAAAAGTTATTTGATGAAAAAAGTTAAGTATTAACAAAGTTATGGTCATTTGAAGTTTTTAAAGCTGAATTTAACAATAGAACACTGTTTTAAACGGTGTTTTGGTGAAGGACTTGCGTCTTATTTTCAGGATTGGGTAGTATGCCTTAGTAGGACCCCTGATGTGTTAAAACTGCTGTGGGGGCATACCGTATATCGGGTAATTTTCGCGTACTGCAAATTTCGCGATTTTTGGCCATATCAAATTTTAGCGATTTCCAACCTCTGTTTTTTTCTCGTTTTCCATATTGTAAGGAGATTAATCCAACATGATTGTTTTAGCGCAGGTAAAAGCCAGTATGTACTGGTTGGTACCGGCGTGCGTATTGTGTTGTCAACAGCGGGATCGGATATTATTAAAAACCAGTATGTACCGCGCATATTATATTTTGAACTGAGTAAATAAACTACCTTGTTGTCATACGAATAAAAGATATACTTGGAGTAGAACATTAACAAAACACGATTTTCGTTGTCATATGTATAAGAGATATTTTCACAGGTAAAATACAGAGATATGTAGTTCACACCTCGTCATTTATTTTCAATTGTTTCATACAATAGACGGGAAAATTCTTTTGTTAAATTACCCCTGTTTGTTTACATTCAAAACTGATGAATACGTGATAATACGCTTGTTGGTGAAATAGCATCTTAAACAACATAATTGTTTAAACTTTTAAACTTTGCACTTTATAGGTGGTTTAGTTAAATTAGTTTTACTAAAAGCTTATGTATGATTTATACGGATTATGTTATCGTATAGTACTAGTAATTAGTATAAACTATCGATTTTCATCACGCGTAGAAAAGTAGAAACATTCATATTCGGACAATCGCGAAATTCTGGTATGCTTTTTTTGCTGATTTCAATTTTAGCGAATTGGTTTGGACGCTAATAAAGCGACAATCAGGTACGCGCGAAAATTACCCGATATACGGTACGTGTTTTACAAACATCTCTTGTTAATTCATTATTAGCTCACCTGCCACAAAGTGGCAATGTGAGCTTTTGTGATTGTTTTTTGTCTGTCGTCCGTCTGTCAGTCCGTACGAATGCACCGGTAGTTGTGGGGTGTGGAACAATAGGCTATTTTTAGATTCCATTCATTCCGTCACTTGTGGGGTGCAAAATGCTACTTGTGGGTTGCAACCAAACAAAAGAAAGAACAAAAGAAAACCCCACAAATACCGTCTCGTGAGTACGTCCGTCCGTCCGTTAGACTTTTGACTGTTAACACTCTAGCACTTTCAATTTTGCTTTGATCTTCATCAAACTTGGTCAGTAGTTGTATCTCAATGAAATATAGGTCAAGTTCAAATGTGGGTCATGTAGGGTCAAAAACTAGGTCAAAAGGTCAAATAATAGCAAAATCTTGTTAACACTCTGGAGGTCACATTTTTACTTTAATCTTCATGAAGTTTGGTCAAAATGTTTATCTTGGTGACCTTAAGGTCAAGTTTGAAGTTGGGTCATGTGGGGTCAAAAACTAGGTTAAAAGGTCAAATAATAGTAAAACCTTGCTAACACTCTAGAGGCCATATTTTTGCTTCACTCTTTATTAAGTTTGGTCAAAATGTTTATCTTGGTGACCTTAAGGTCAAGTTTGAAGTTGGGTCATGTGGGGTCAAAAACTAGGTCAAAAGGTCAAATAATAGGAAAACCTTGTTAACACTGTGGCGGCCATATTTTTGCTTCAATCTTCATGAAGTTTGGTCAAAATGTTTATCTTGGTGACCCTAAGGTCAAGACTGAAGTTGGTTCATGTGGGGTCAAAAACTAGGTCAATAGGTCAAATAATAGAAAAACCTTATTAACACTCTTGAGGCCATATTTTTGCTTTAATCTTCATCAACTTTGGTCAAAATGTTTATCTTGCTGACCTTAGGGTCACGTTTGAAGTTGGGTCATGTGGGTAAAAAACTAGGTCAATATGTTAAATAATAGCAAAACTTTGTTAATACTCTGGAGGCCTCAGTTTTGCTTTAACCTTCATGAAGTGTAGTCAAGGTCAAGTTCATGTTTGGGTGAGCGCCCCAGGATCTATGATCCTCTTGTTTTAAGAACTCCTCAAGAACTTTCTGCTCACTGAAGTGTCCATGTTCAACTTATTTCTATAATCATAAAATAATAATCTTGGTCAGAATCAAATTTTACAGGGTTTAAATTTACAAATGTCAACGCCACAAGTCTTTTTGTTCACAAATTGCATGAAATTTAATGCTCACAAAAAATGGTATAGTATGGTGTAGATGATTTGTTTTCAGTCAAGGGTTTGCACTTACACCAACCAGTTCTGGCCAGTTACAGTTTCCATTGATTAACATGTCACAGTTGAAAGCATTGAACCTGGATAAGAATGTGAAACTGGAACCTCTGGATAGTGGTGGGGTGAAAGATGAGGTGAATACAGCTACAACTGTACTAGGAACTCATGCTATGACGCTACCCCAGGTATGTCATGTTGATTTATCCTCCTATTCTAGACATCACGAAAACTTGTTGAACTTATCAGTCTGAATTAGCATTGTAGTAATCATAATGGTTTTTGTACTGTTTCCCAGTCCTGTCAGAGCTTTTGTAATATTTCCCAGTCCGTCAGAGTTTTTGTCCTGCTTCCAAGTCTGTCAAGTTTTTAGGCCCGATAGATGGGGAGACATATAGTGATTCACCTGTCTGTCCGTTTGTCCTTCCTGGTTAACCAAATTTACCGTTTCTTCTATTATGGCTTGCTACAAAGCTTCCATACTTGCATAAATGTTGTATATGAACACTCTCAACATGCCTGTATCACCTGACCCCATTTTGACCTTCACCTTGTCCTAATTTTGGACTTAGACTTATTGAAGGGCCAAATTCTTGATAATCCAAATTGACCATTTCTTCTAGCATTAACATGGCATGTTACAAAGCTGTCATACTTGCATTAATGTTGTGTATGAACACTGTCCACACACCTGTATCACCTGACCCTATTTTGACCTTCACCTTGACCTAATTTTGGACTTAAACTTATTGAAGAGCCGATTTCATGGTTAACCCAAATTTACCGTTTCTTCTAGCTTTAATATGGCTTGCTACAAAGCTTTCATACTTGCATGGATGTTGTATATGAACACTCTCCACGCGCCTGTATCACCTGACCCTATTTTGACCTTCACCTTGACCTAATTTTGGACTTAGACTTATTAAGGACGTTTGATACAGTTGTTTATGCGCAGCATTTCTGCGCATATACAGTATAACCTCCCGAAACGGCAACTCTTTTATTTTCCCCCGTTCGTTTTCACTCTTATTTTAACCTCCGTAGAACAACACCTCCGCAGAGCGGCAAACGGCCGTTAAAATTGTATACCTTTTGTATGGTTTACCTCTGAGAAGCGACAGATGTGTTTGTACAACGGCATATTCACACGTGTTTACATAATCCATACGATGTTGTTTTCTATTTTTCGCACCTTCGTGGATTTTAATAATTATCGCTCATCAGGTAGCCACGGGCGCAAGTAAATTAGCGACTGTCTTTGTGATCAGTTAGACAATATGACACAGTAACACCGTACATGATGATATGCATAAAACTCGGATTTTATTTAATCAAAGTCGTAATTATCAATATCAAAATATCAATACGCGCTTATAAATCAGTATAAGGAAGGAAATTCACGTACACGTTGTGTTAATGGTTAATCACGTCGTCTAAAACTGTCAATTTCAGCATATGCACTGACCAAGTTACACGTGAGTCGAGGTAAACAAATTACCGGTCACGTGTGCAAATTGTGTAGTGAGCGATATGATGTAATAGAGATTTTAACACTTTGAAGGTAAACAATTCAATTGAATACGGCATGTGCGTAAAATAATATGGATTCGGTTTATAATGTTGAGAGTTGCTAGACCCGTGAAATGTACGCATTTTTGTATCTATATAATCATCGATCTTATTAATTAAATAATCGTCAGAATTATGTCGCAAAACGCGCGGCTACGAGTAGATCTAATTTTATGCATTTAATCACAAACAAACGACATCAATTAAGATTACCGGGATTATGTACACTCGATAGTCTATCAACGACATTCTGAAAAAGTCGACCTCTACAGAGCGACACCTCCGCAGAGCGACAGTTTTTTCTGCCTCCCCCGGATGTCGCTCTACGGAGGTTATACTGTACTTTAAACCGGAATAGAGGCCGCGTTTGGCACTGGATCTTCATGAAAATTGGGCAGAATGTTTGTCGTGATACTATGTAGGGTTAGTATAAATATGGATATTTCACTGAGCAAATAATATCGCACTCTGCGTGAAATAGCGGTTAAATTTTCATTCATTTTTAGCTCACCTGTCACAAAGTGACAAGGTGAGCTTTTGTGATCGCTCTTCGTCCGTCGTCCGTCCGTCCGTCCACAATTGCTTGTGAACACACTAGAGGTCACAAATTTAGCCTAATCTTTATGAAACTTGGTCACAATGATCATCTCAACAAAATCTAGGCCAAGTTCGATATTGGGTCATCTGGGGTCAAAAACTAGGTCACTAGGTCAAATCATAGAAAAACCTTGTGAACACATTAGAGGTCACAATTTTGACTTAATCTTTATGAAACTTGATCACAATGATCATCTCTATAAAATCTAAGTCAAGTTCGATATTGGGTCATCTGGGGTCAAAAACTAGGTCACTAGGTCAAATCATAAAAAACCTTGTGAACACATTAGAGGTCACAATTTTGACTTAATCTTTATGAAACTTGATCACAATGATCATCTCTATAAAATCTAGGTCAAGTTCGATATTGGGTCATCCGGGGTCAAAAACTAGGTCACTAGGTCAAATCATAGAAAAACCTTGTGAACACATTAGAGGTCACAATTTTGACTTAATCTTTATGAAACTTGATCACAATGATCATCTCTATAAAATCTAGGTCAAGTTCGATATTGGGTCATCCGGGGTCATAAACTAGGTCACAAGGTCAAATCATAGATAAACCTTGTGTAGTCACTAGAGGTCACAATTTTGGTCTAATATTTCTGAAACTTGGTCACAATGATCATCTCAACAAAATCTAGGTCAAGTTCGATATTGGGTCATCTGGGGTCAAAAACTATGTCACAAGGTCAAATCATAGATAAACCTTGTGTAGTCACTAGAGGTCAAAATTTTGGTCTAATCTTTATGAGACTTGGTCACAATGATCATCGCAATAAAATCTAGGTCAAGTTCGATAATGGGTCATCTGGGGTCAAAAAATAGGTCACAAGGTCAAATAATAGAAAAACCTTGTGTAGTCACTAGAGGTCACAGTTTTAGCATAATCTTTACGAAACTTGGTCACAATGATCTACACAACCAAATCTAGGTCAAGTTTGATATTGGGTCATCCGGGGTCAAAAACTAGGTCACAAGATCAAATCATAGAAAAACCTTGTGTAGTCACTAGAGGTCCCAGTTTTGGCCTGATCTTTACGAAACTTAGTCACAATGATCATAACAACAAAATCGAGGTCGAGTTCGATAATGGGTCATCTGGGGTCAATAACTAGGTCACAAGGTCAAATCATAGAAATACCTTGCGTAGTCACTAGAGGTCACAATTTTTGTCTAATCTTTATGAAACTCGGTCACAATGATCATCTCAAAAAAATCTAGATCAAGTTCGATATTGGGTCATCTGGGGTCAAAAACTAGGTCACAATGTCAAATAATAGAAAAACCTTGTGTAGTCACTAGAGGTCACAGTTTTGGCCTGATCTTTACGAAACTTGGTCACAATGATCATCTCAACAAAATCTAGGTCAAGTCCGATATTAGTTTATCTGGGGTCAAAAACTAGGTCATTAGGTCAAATCATATAAAAACCTTTTGTAGTCACTAGAGGTCACAATATTTGCCTAATCTGTATAAAACTTGGTCACAATGATCATCTTAACAAAATCTAGGTTAAATTCGAAAGGTGAGCGACCTAGGGCCCTTTGGGCCCTCTTGTTTGTGAAATTAGAAATTATTACTTGGGTTACCTGTACCAATTTATAATGAGTGTTTGTATTGCCTGGGACTACGCAGATCCCCTTTTACTGATATATAGGGAATGAATTAATGATATATTGACTAAAATTGTGAAGATTATTCAAGTGAGCGATTCAGGGCCCATCTGTGCCCCATTGCTATATGGAATGCGACGTCACAGACAAATTGAAAAAAGGGGAGATAATTCAGTCATAATAGCACAAAGTGTAGCGTGAAAACCTATGTTTTATTTTAATTTTTAGATAAAATACCCTTTAATCAACATCCTTAGCCAAGAATAAATTATGACAAGACTAGGAATTATGAGAAAAACATATGTGCAAAATGTACTAATTTGGCCTTTTTGCGCCATTTTACCACCATTATACCACCATTATACCACCATTATACCACCATTATACCACCATTTTACAACCATTTTACCACCATTATACCACCATTTTACCACCATTATACCACCATTATACCACAATTTTCATTGCGAAGAGACAATTACGACGTAACTGCGGCTAAAATAATTCTTGTTACACGCCAAGTTCTTCTAAGTTTATATTTACTATAGTTTCATGTACATAATATGCAAATGTGAGTACTCTTTTGGTATTAGAATATTTTTTAAGTGCAGATATTGCGTCGTTTTTACGCAATTTCACTAAGGTTTTTATGATATAGGGGGAAATAATGACGTCATAGCGCAAATAGTAGTCCCGTGTCCTATCTTTTTTATTTAATATTTTGATTGAGTAAACTTTTTATCAACAAAATTAGCTATAAAAATTATATTGGTCATCGAGGTAGTTTTTGAGCTACGGCCGATTTTGTGTATTTTTTTCTTTTTAGCAGTCATTTTTAAGATATTTTGACAATTCTTTTTTTGTCAAAAAATTGTGAATTTTCTTATCAATATCAAAAGTGTATAGGAATGTTTGAAAAATATGTGTTTGTTCATACGAACCCATGGAAATAATTTTAACAAGAAAAAAAAAAAAATTTAATGCACAAATGAATACATTGCGAAATATCAGAAATTTTGGTCATTTTCTTGAAAAGTGATGTTGCAAAAAGGCCCATGACCCCTTAAATAGTACCGCGACATACCTTTTTTATTTCACATATTGCTTCAGTATATATTAAACTATAATTGTGCCTATTTTTTAGTATCATTTAAAAAGAACAATAACCCTATCAAACGTCCGTAAGTGTCCAATTCTTGGTTAACCCAAATTGACCATCCTACATCATGTCCATCAAGGCGTTGCCTTCAAACTTGACATATTTGTTTACCACATAAGCCCCTTACATTATCAAAGCCATGTAACACTATCCAACATTTTAACAGAATTGTGGCCCTAGATTGACTCAGTTTTTGTGTGGCGTAAACGCCACACAATGATATTACCACTTTTCAGCTTACGACCAATTTAACGCATTAGGCCTCGGCAAATAAATAGTTCTATGATTTGAACAATATTACAAGCATGCAACACAGGTTACACGTATCATTGGACCTGATTTGTTTACATTACCAACATTTATTTATATTAAGACCAACAATTATATCAGGCTTTTATTTTTAGAGGATTTTTAAAGCAAATCATTCCGCAACAGACTATATTTTTACTACCAACGAATGTTCTCACTGGTGGCGGGAATCTAATAGTTCCCACGGTTTTCAATCGTATACTGTAACGTATGTAAATCACTCCGCCGCTGCACATTGCAGACGATGACCTAATTATGTTGTATACAAACATTGATGCTATATATAGCTGGTGGGGGGAACTGAAATAGTTCTACGTACATATCGATCGGCCGATTAACGATGTTATCGCGGTAAGCGTTAAACGCACTAGTCAATTTCTACCGTGCTTTATATAAGACCTCATAATTTTCGTATCTATTATCCGATTTTGAATATTTAAAGCTTGTAATGAAGCAGAGATATATGTCTCTCTTTTAGACAACATTCAACACGATACCCTAATTAGTTAATCCACGGCGACGAGTAAGAATCCGTTCCGCGTAAAAGTAAGTTTAAAATATCCCGTTTTATACCAAATAAACGGTCGAAAATCATCAATTATTAATTTAATATTCGATCGATTTTGTTCGTTAAAGCTTGTTTTAAAAGCTAATACTTAAAGGTTTTATAAAATGTAAAACTTGTTTTTAAAGCATTAATCGGCTGATCGATATGTGTGAGCGACGCCATGTCTACCCCTTTTACATACGTTAATATAGAGTGTTAATTAACATGCGTGGTCATACGGAGAATAAACAGTCAGTTATCTTGACACTGGTCGAATTCTCCAAGTCGTTAAAAATGGTATTTGTAAATATCCCTTCATTGATGCTCAGCATAGTTACTTAAGTAAGTTCCAGGTAACTGCTGGTTTTCTTGGTGTCTTTAGCAGCACAAATGTTTGAGTAAAGGTGAGCTTATCAGAACTGTGACATAAAATTATGATACAACCTGGATTCGATATTGGATTTAATGGCATCAGTACGCCACACACCTGTACTTTCAGTGCTTTGATTTATGGACAAGGCTTCCATGGGGGCATAAGCATTTATTGTTTTGTACTGTTTCCCAGTTCTGTCAGAGTTTTTGTACTATTTCCCAGTTCCGTCACAGTTTTTGTACTGTTTCCCAGTTCTGTCAGAGTTTTTGTACTATTTCCCAGTTCCGTCACAGTTTTTGTACTGTTTCCCAGTTCTGTCAGAGTTTTTGTACTATTTCCCAGTTCCGTCACAGTTTTTGTACTGTTTCCCAGTTCTGTCAGAGTTTTTGTACTATTTCCCAGTTCCGTCACAGTTTTTGTACTGTTTCCCAGTTCCGTCACAGTTTTTGTACTGTTTCCCAGTTCCGTCACAGTTTTTGTACTGTTTCCCAGTTCCGTCACAAATTATTTGTACTGTTTCCCAGTTCTGTCAAGACATTTTGTACTGTTTTCATTCTGCTATGATCTTGTACTGTTTTCATACTGCTATGATCTTGTACTGTTTTCATACTGCTATGATCTTGTACTGTTTTCATACTGCTATGATCTTGTACTGTTTTCATACTGCTATGATCTTGTACTGTTTTCATACTGCTATGATCTTGTACTGTTTTCATACTGCTATGATCGAACTGAAACTGGCATGATGCTTCATTAAAACTCATGATGCACAATATCACAGTTCTGTCTGAGCGAGATGATTAGCAGAGTCTGAATTGTAAAATTTTCTTTGGTGAGATCACCCAAACCGTCTCAACTCAATGCCCTTCTCAACAATGCTACCTGTCCCCTTTCAAAGCTTAGGCAACAGGTCAAACTTTTATGGTCCTAAAACAGCAAAGCCCTTTCAGAGTATGATGAACAAAAACCTGGAATTTCTCCAGGAATACCTGTAAAAAGTCAAGAAAGTCAGGAATTTTATGAGCTGAAGAATGTGTTAATTCTGACTTATGCACAGGTAAATGTATCATTTATAAAAACTGTTAACAAAAATTATTTTAAAATTTATACATCATCAAGTATATATCAATTTCTGTAAAACAAATTCTATATCAATGATACATTTATCTGTGGATTTATATAGTAAGTTTATTATGCCTCCCATCTTTAATGATAGGGTATTGTCTGTCTGTAGGTCTGTCAGTAGACCAAATGGTTTCCTTTCAATATCTCAAGAATGCTTTGCTCTAGGATCTTCAAACTTTACATGAAGGTTGGTCATCAAAGTAAATTACACTTATTAATATTGAGGTCAGTAGGTCAAAGGTCAAGGTCACTGTGACCTTTACCATTTCTGACTATTGGGCTGCAATAGGGGCATACATATTTTACATACATCTCTTGTTACATTACAGTCGTTACAGTCGTTGCAGTCATTACAATCATTACAAGGTGGAGCAGTTCCCATCATGTTAACACCAGCACAGCCTCCAGTAAGTACGAAGGTGAATACGATGAATGAGGATGAGCCACCGGAGAAACGTGCCCGAACCAGTCAACCAGATACATGATATTATCATTATAAAACATAGTCATCACATTGTATATATACATTACATTACACTTTTATTGTTGGATAAACTCTCAGAACAGTTTTAATAGACTTGTGTGATAGGGAGTTGATATGTTATTGGATTTGTTTCTTGTTTTATACTCCATGTGACTGTTGTTGCTGTATTATGTATGTATTTAATGCTCGTCATATCAGAGACTCAATATCTTGGTGATGTTGGTATATGTGTGTGACTGACTTATATGAGACATTAATGAGGTACCAAGGTTACTGAAGAACCTGCATCATCATAGTATTTCTGAGGTACCGTCTTTACTGCGGTATTACTAAAGTACCATCTTTACTAGAGTATTACTAAAGTACAGTCTTTACTGAGGTATTACTAAAGTACCGTCTTTACTGAAGTATTACTAAAGTACCGTCTTTACTGAAGTATTACTAAAGTACAGTCTTTACTGAGGTATTACTAAAGTACAGTCTTTACTGAGGTATTACTAAAGTACCGTCTTTACTGAAGTATTACTAAAGTACCGTCTTTACTGAAGTATTACTAAAGTACAGTCTTTACTGAGGTATTACTAAAGTACAATGTACCGTCTTTACTGAGGTATTATTAAAGTAACGTCTTTACTGAGGTATTACTAAAGTACAGTCTTTACTGAGGTACAACTAAAGTACCGTCTTTACTGAGGTATTACTAAAGTACAGTCTTTACTGAGGTATTACTAAAGTACAGTCTTTACCCAGGTACAGGCATTACTGAGGTATAATTGAGGTACTGTCATTATTGAAATACCAGCATTACTGAAGTTTTACTAAGGTAAAGGCGTTACTGAAGTAATTTACTGGGGTATGGCATTACTGAGCACCAAGTATTACTGAGGTACCAATTTCACTGTGGTACTGGCATAACTACGGTACTGGAAAAACTGAGATGTAACTGAGTTTTTAGAATAATTGAGGTACCAGCATAACTGAGGTACCAGCATAACTGAGGTACCAGCATAACTGAGGTACCAGCATAACTGAGGTACCAGCATAACTGAGGTACCAGCATAACTGAACGTATGAGATATCAATATCGTATTATCATGCACTGTGAATGCTTCTTATTTATATTGATCCATTATGTCTATACCATTGAACAAGTGAAATCCTATTGAGTAATGTCTGTTAGTAAGAATCGTTTAATCTGGACAGTCACTTGTTTACATAACATTGTGTACATGGATCATTACAATTTTACATATAAATGTCTAATTTTAATAGATATTTTGTGTATTAGTATGAGGCTTAGTGAATAAGGTATTGGTTTTCACTGCCCATTTCTACAAATTAAATGTTTAAAACAATAAAAATACAATGTTATGATATTGCAATGAATGTATAGAAATGACAGACCTGAATAAACAGACTATAATTCTGGTAGTTGATTAATCATGGGACAAACTTTGATAGTTACAACTATCTGATTACTATTATATACTAAGCAACTTTTCTAAGTCCTTACTTATATTTTGGATGATAACTTTGTCAACCATGTATATTTCTCAATGAAATTTGGCTATAATATGCGTGTGTTATCGTTTTGCAGAATTGTACATCAACATGTCGATTTCGATATATATTTATTGAATGAAAACAATCTTAACATAACAACTAAAGAAGGTAAAAGTCACAAATACAGATTTTGATATCTGGTATGACCACCATGTAGTCTGATTTTTCTGCTAGCAGTCACAGACGAGACTCGGAAGCATTGCTGAACATTGACTCATTGAATGTTACTGTCTGAACTCTAAAGTGGTATCACGTCTCCGGAGAAGCCCAATGTAACGTCATAACGTCACTTCAAATTGACAAACGCTCTGGCATCCGGCATTTTAAGACAGACAACCAATAAAATTACCTGTAACTGAACCCTCGAAGACATGCATGTTGTAAATCAATCAGACCATGATGTTTTTGGTAGTTATTCTGACTTGTCAACAAAAAATGCCACACTGCACCGTACCAACATCACCTCATCTTTTTTCTCACATCGTCGGACGCATATTAAATTGATTTTTAAATGTTTTTCATATGTGGCAAGTCTTTGGGCATAATTCGCAAGTGTTTGGAACAAATTCCGGGGATGTGTAACTGCGTGGAGGCAGAAAAACACAAAACGCACGTGCGTCTAACAACGGCAAAACCATGTGACATACGTCCAGTTTGTGACATGGATTAGTTAGTCTGCCGAATACAAACATCACATGGGAAATTTTATCGCGCCACTATTTATAATATTATTGATCAATGCAAATGAAGACTTAGAAAAGTTGTTGAGTATAGTAGAACTTTGATGCTCCAAACTGACTTTGGAGCGGGAAAATAGTTAAAACTATCTACCTGGTTGACACATCTACTTACACTACTATATCATCATTTCGCTGGCTTAGAATTAGAAGGTTGTAAGTACAAAATTGATATTTTGAGAAAACAAGAAAAAACTGTTTGAAAACTATTTTTCGATTGTCATGAAAATATGCTGATAAGCGCATTGTGATGCAGATATCAAATATGTATTAGTCTTATAAGGTCATAAGTAGCATTTTCGACCTTCTAATTCCAAGCCAGAGGTTTTATCCAGACTGAAAAACCTGTTTGAGGTTTCTATAGGTTTGAGACAAAACTGTTAGAGGCACCAAAATTCTACTGTGTATGCCTATTACGCTTGTTAGTCCCCTACCGGTTTTTAACCGGAGAGGACTATAGGTTTGCCTTTCGTCCGTCAAAAAATTCTGGATCCTGACATAACTCAAACAGTTTCCAAGCTAGGTTTATGAAACTTGGTTTGTGGATAGGGGGCAATAAGGGGATAATGCACGTCCAAAAATATTTTGATTCCAACCAAAATTGTGGTTGCTATGGCAACAGAAACATTGAAAATGGCCTAAAACTTGTAGGGGACTTCTGTATTGCTTGCAATTCATAATTACTTGTTGATTGTGAAATACTGATCATGTAGAGTATAATTTTCTATTTCTTTAATTTGACAACAGAATTCAAAGTGTAGTTTAGACTTTGTTTTTTATCATGTTTTGGTACCAATATAACTACTTGCATCGATAGTGATTTACACACATTATCAACTCTGATATTATTGTCTACTGTAAATCACCTTTTTATCGTGATTTTTTTTCACAAATATTCGCAAGGATGTTGATACGTGAAATCATTATTCTCGTGAAAAGTTCCCACTACAATGTTAGGAATTGGACATTGTCAATGAAGCAATTTCCAAATTCTTGCGAACAAAAAAATCTTGAAATTTTCATAATTTACAGTATATTATTTAACTTTTTTTAATAATGATATACACAATTCTAAATTCTGAAATGTTGTCTCTATGTAGTCTATTAACAAATTTTCTCGCTAATTATGAAATTGCATGAATTGTTTTAGGTTGTGTTTTCACAGTTTTCCAATTTCCTTGAAACATTGTTTTCTTGTAACTTCAAAATAATGTTATCACCATCCTAAGTGACTTTGCAGAAATTATGCACCGATTCATGTGATTACTCCCTGTTTAAACATGTGCATTTCAACAGTTGTACTCATATGAATTCAGTTTCATCCGTTTACATATCCTATACATGTGTAGTACGGAGAATTTGACGTCATCCTCTACCTTCTATAAGCATACTTTAACAGCTGACTGCTTATATGTTGTCTATATTTGTAAACCCAGTTGTATGTTTTCATAAGTGGAGAGTATCACAAAGACACTGTCTAAGGACCGATATTGCACAATATGCCTGTGGAAATTTATATGTTTAATGCAAGAACGTTATAACATATTCATGCATCAAATTCTCTGTACTATTTCTTGTGTTACCTCCCCTGTTCTAAAGGTTGGAGTGAGTTGGTATGTTTAATTCTTCTATCCGCACTTGTCTTCAGCAGTTGCTAAAGAAATGGATACAAATAGGTGAATAATTAATAAATACAGGTGGAAACATTAAAAAAAAAAAATTGGGATGTGACAATATTGGCTGTTTAGCGAAGGTAGTTGCTGAATTCAGATGACACTAACACAGGCTTAACTGTATATTACTGTTGCTTAACATGATATAATAGTACATGTACCATGGTTTGCCTTTGTTATAGATTTCACATATTGTTTATGTATTCATCAGTCGTATGGCCCTTGGTTCCCCGAAGTACTCACTCTGAGGTAAATCTCAACTCAAATATTATCATATGTCTTTGAGTTAGTTTCAATGTGAAAATGGATTAAAATATTGCATCACAAAACAGAAACATTATTCTGAGTTGATTACAGTTAAATTCAAGAGCTCAAACTTAATTTATCTCAAATTCAGACTCTGGTTTGGTCAAAATCTCAATTTGAGGTGAGATTTACACTTGAGATGCTTGGGGAGATAGAGGCCAGTGAACTCATTGTGTATAATCATGTTAGTAATACTCTATTGAAGATCACATTTACAGAATATTGGTGATTACTGTAGTCTGATCACCAATTACACTAAATGGTTAGGGTTAACTTTGTCAAACTATAAGTGGTTATTTCTGTGTCGAAAAGTTATGATTTTGGACTTGTAACGTAATATTTGCAAATTATAGATTTCCAGAGTTGCTTATAGCTTGTTACCATTAGATGTGCTATATTTTTGTTGGCATGGCTATGTTACAGATCAGTATGTGTAGATGCCAACATGTTCTCATTGATAGCCCCACTATTTACACAGTACAGGTATAGTGCCCCCACAATAATGAGAAAGGCGGGAAAATTAGGTATATTCCACAAAAGTGGAGTAATCAGATGTGCATGATTTATCTGTGATGTTTTTGGTACAAAACTATCTGTTTTCATTAGTAATTTGTAAAACCAATTTTTTAACAGTAACTGTTGACCAAACCGATTCATGTTTGTAAACATCACATTATCCTAGGTGCACTATAGTAGTAGAATTATGACCATATTTGTATACAAGTTACATTCAGTGGAGCCATGAATAATGATTTGTTACATTAAAGACATGTCATGTCAATGTACACCTGATGGCACTTATAACTGCACTATTTCAATATATTGTGTAAATTGGCGAATTAATTAAATCAGGTTTATCCACAAAACGACTTTCCATTAGAAACTGTTCAAGTTATTTTTATGCCCCCATCTTTGATGTGGGGGTACATTGCTTTGCACCTGTCGATCGGTTGATAGACCAAATGGTTTCCATTCAATAATTCAAGAAAGCTTTGCCGTAGGATTTTCAAACTTAACATGGAGGTTGGTCATCAACAGTAGATGACCCCAATTGATTTTGAGGTCAGTAGGGTCAAAGTCACTGTGACCTTTACCATTTCTGACTATTCAAATGGTTTCCGTTAGTAATGCTTTGCCCTAGGATCTTCAAACTTTACATGGAGGTTCGTCATTACCAGTAGATGACCCCTACTGATTTTAGGGTCAGTAGGTCAAAGGTCACTGTGACCTTCACCATTTCTGACTATTGGGCTGCCATGGGGCTTACATGTTTAACACATCTCTTGTTCATGTCTGTTTTCTTTTTAGAAAGATTGCAATGTTCCCCCCCCCCCTTCTGACACGTACGGTTTTGTGCCACATCTTTTGTTGGACAGATTGTACTTAGTGCCGCACCTATTGTTGGACAGATGTTTTTAGTGCTGCACATATTGGGGGATAGATCTGTATGCACTATATAGAAGATACACTCTGATGATATTGTTTATTTAATAGAGTTTTATTTAAAACTTGGGTAAAGCACACATTCATCCTCCCAACTACTTTGTAACATGTTGTTATGAAGCACTGAATTGTATAAAAAAATAATGGGAATTGTCACATTTATATGTATCATACCTACCATAAATGTTACTGGATTTCATTTAACATTATACATTGTACATTTTGTGTCTAATTTTTATGTCTTTACACTTCATCATGAATTTTTTATCAATAAAAGAACTATTTTAGAAGTTGGTTGTGTTTTGTTGAGAAATTAGTTGAAATGTCTCTCTGGCGACCTGGCTTCAAATACGGATGGAGGCACTCATATGCCTGCCATATTTCAGCACAAATCTGACTGGCAAATAAAGGCTATGCTCGGCATTTTAAAAAAATGATCTACATGTGGCATATAGAAATCAGTTGACTCTCCTAGACTTCTCGAGCACACTATGATACTGTATACGTAGAGTTTTGACTAGGAGTGTATATGTGGTGTTATGAGAAACACTGTTAACACTGGTTGTATTGTGCTAATGTCAACAACCAAAAAGGGATGCCCACCTTGTTGTTGTCAAAGATACCATATTAGGGGTGGGCCGATGCATCAAAATATCGATGCATTGCGATTCCGAGTGTCCCGATAGTATGGATCGATAGTAAAAGTCTCGATCCAATAACTATCGCCGATAGTTAGCTCAACAATTGATAGTTACGATAGTTTCCTTTTTATAAATAAAGTTTATTATTAATTTAAAACAACTTCCGGTTTTGTTAAAAAACTAATTGTAAATAACCACACGCATCAAAACAGCCACAAATTGGCACAATGGACGAATATCGCCTTAATTTTCATTTTAAATCATTTCCACAAATAGTAGATTTGTATGTTGTACAACATAGTGATATCTTACACAGTGCAAATTTCCATTTACAAGTTAATCTCTGGTTTTCAAACCTTGGCAATAACTATTGCAATAGTATCGCAATAGTTTCCAGCAATACAATAGTATCGCAATAGTACTTTCAGCAATAGCAATAGTATCGCAATAGTACTTTCAGCAATAGCAATAGTATCGCAATAGTCAAAAATGGACTCAATAGTCACCCCTATACCATATACGTTAGTTGTTGTTTACTTATAGAGATTGACCTTGAGAATTGTTCTCATACTGTATTGTCTTAACAACCGGGTAAATAAGGAAATTCTCAACTGGCAGTCTCTCCCTAATTACTTCTAGAAATACATGTAGGGAGGATGTGAACGTGTATGACTAATTGTACATGCAGCTATCCATATGTATACGTATCAGATGTAATTAACATTGACACAATAATGTGCACATTAATTCATGTGGCAGTTGAAATATGATAAAATATAATGAAATATGTGACTTTATGTACACTCAGTACATACATAAATACATTAATTTATGTATAAAAATCTCCGTTAAAGGCTGTGCCTTAGTTCATATTAAAACAGGATCCCCCACAATTCCGGATATCCGGATTTGCTGCATTAGGAAGAATTATCTTTTCTGCACAAAATAAGTTATTTAGTGAAACAATTCAAAGAATTGACAAAGGTTTGATCATTTGAAGTTCCATAATCTGAATTTAACAATGAAACTATGTTAAACCTGTTGTAAGGTATAGGGATGTGTGCTTATGGCACCGAAAACAGACTTGCGACTCATTCTCAGGATTGGGTATTATGCCTCCTATTCAGTAGATCTAGCGCGCGAACCCCTGCTATCAACTCAATGATTCTAAGGTTGATAACATCTCGAAATCCCATGCATACACATACCTGTGTGACATGATACACAAATTAATTTTCCCTGTCATTGTTCTAAACCTTTAGAAACCACACACTCACATGGATAAAGAAATGCTTAAAAGTTAGTCGTACACTTTGCATGTTGTTTTTTGCAACTTAATCCCTCACGAAAATTTCTGATTTTACAGATTTGTATGGCAAACTATTGCAGTGGATATAATAATGTCATGATACAACAATGGCAAACTATTGCAGTGGATATAATACTGTCATGATACAACAAAGCAGTGGATTTAATAATGTCATGATACAACAAAGCAGTGGATTTAATAATGTCATAATACAACAAAGCACAGAAATCTTGCAACAAATTTAAACTCTTTATAATTCTTTAAAAATTTGGGAACATTCAGTTTGTAGGTGATCATTAAGTATAGGTTAAAAGTTTGTGAAACAATTTCTTCAAGGATTAAAACCTAAAGGAACAGAGTGACTGTACCGGTAATTAAAAATCCTTAACGAAAACGGTTTCGCAAACTCTAACCAACTAAGTGATTGCTCATGCCTTTACATTGTTCTGCACATGGACAATTTGCGCGAGAAAATTGTGTATAATGGCCAAATGGACGATAACATTTAATAAAGGATATCCTTCAATAAATCGTGTGTTTTATGACTTGTTGGTTTACTGATACCAGCCGTTTATATTCCATGTTTAGAACCGCACGCTTTTGTTTGCAAGGGCTTCACAAAGAGGCACAGGCTATTTGCACATGTGCAGTGGCTTCAAATTACTTCTTGGCAAAGACGTATTATTTTGAAAATACATGTAGAACGTTGTTAAGGGATAAAACGACAGAAATCAAGCCAAATGATTGGTCAACAAAGTCGAGATAACACTACTAATATTGCACTTTCCTTTACGACAGTTTGAAGCTGTTGAAGAAGTATAAGGAATTTCAATTAAGGCATATTGGTTTAAAGAATTCTGTAAATTTGTGCTTTGTAACTATAGTACCTACTAGGGCTTGATTGTCTAGAAGCAAGTGTAAGGCTAAGCATGGTGGTGATAGGTCTCATTTGAAAGCCAGGTTTTCATGAAGTTTCTTCATGACTGTGCTATACCGGTATAATTTCTGAGAAACAAACTCTAATATTGTAGGTTGTCATCTTGTTTAGTTGGTGGGTCCCCATCAATGCTTGCAGGGGTAATGGGAGGTGCCACCATAGTGTACATCTAGTGGTCGGTCCTTTGTTTGAAAACTGATCTTTGAGCCAAGCTTATTGTCCTTCAAAAGTATCTTCCAGTCGGACAGGGAAGGCAGCACTTAACCAACCAAGCATAGAAAACATCACATACCACAATTACACGAAGCAATGCCCAAAACATCATTGAACAGAAAATAAACTGCCAAAGTCGGCACATCTGTCAAGGTATGTGATAAACAGGGATTGTCAAGGTATGTGATAAACAGAGATTGTCAAGGTATGTGATAAACAGGGATTGTCAAGGTATGTGATAAACAGGGATTGTCAAGGTATGTGATAAACAGGGATTGTCAAGGTATGTGATAAACAGGGATTGTCAAGACATGTGATCTATCCAAGTGGGTGATAGACACACAGATAATGTGTGATAAACACGTATCTATCCAAGTGGGTGATAGACACACAGACAATGTGTGATAAACACGTATCTATCCAAGTGGGTGATAGACACACAGACAATGTGTGATAAACACTGTCTATCCAAGTGGGTGATAGACACACAGACAATGTGTGATAAACACATATCTATCCAAGTGGGTGATAGACACACAGACAATGTGTGATAAACACATATTTATCCAAGTGGGTGATAGACACACAGACAATGTGTGATAAACAAATGCAGAATTGTCAAAGCATGTTGTTCATAACACAAAACAATTTAAATTAAAAAACAAACAGTATTTTTTACCACAGACTTTATTTACCAAATCATTACACAATTTATAACAAGTTGAAAGATGTGATAATTATAAGCACACTTGAAAAAATAGACACAAAACATATCTTCCAACAAGTGCAAGTACATTCTATCCATCTAGCACACACTGCGATTCTTATGTATGAACTAAAAAACCCCAACACCTAAATCATAAATATTTCAGGCAGAAACTGACATCTTTATTAAAGCAAGCATCTGAATTGAATGCATTTTAACCCCAAAAAAAGCCGGGCGTAGCCTTTATTTGCCAGTCAGCTTTCTGCTGAAATATGGCAGAAAAAGTCGGAAATTTATTAAAATTTAACATTACATAACAAATAGAACGAGGACCATAGCTCCTACATGGAGCTTAATGCTAGTTCTAGTAAATGTCCATGTTTCTGACAAAGAAATACCAATGATTTAAAGTCGCAGGAAACGAAATTCTGTGACTAATTTACAACACAGAAAATCATTTCATTCTGCAATATACATGACTGAAACAGAACCAAATCAATGCCAATGCAACATATATTCAACAAGCTAAACTTTCCACACTTTATGCCAATGTTTGCTGTATAAAATTTCCAAACATAAATTGAACCAATATTGGTGTGGAATGGAATACCTAAGATTATATTCTGATACCGTCTTGAGTTGTACATCAGTCACAAATGATTAAAACGAAGCACAGACCAACACTGAATCACATAACACAGACATTACAACTGTACAGAAGATGTGAGGTGCAAGAATGGTACAATACATCAAATGAAATCAGAAGATAAATGGACACCGTTAGTGAAATTTCTTTTTATTTTTCAAAAGGGAGATGACTCATAAAGTTATTAATTTCAAAAGGGAGATGACTTATATAATTATTTTTTTATCTGAAGGGAGATAACTCATTATTATATCAATTTTTAAAAAAGTGAGAGAACTCATAACTATTCATTTTTATCAAAAGGGAGGTAACTCAAATTATTTCTTTTATCAAAAGGGTGAGAACTAATGATTTGTTAAATGAAAACCATGTATTTAAAAGTGAATAAATATGATGGTGAATGTTTGCCATGCATCCATTGAATAGGTGACATGATAATGAATGTTTAAAGAAAAACACATAAAAAATATTTTGGCAACATTTATAATAGACCTATTCAAAAATTAGCTAGAAAGAAAGTTTCCCTCAAATTTAATTAAATGTCAAAATGACGAAATTTGGTCAAAATCGAAACATATTAAAGGCATCAGGTTTTTTAAAATGAAATAAGAAATGAACACCCTCATTCCAAAACATTAACAAACGTTTGAAAGTTGATTATGAAATAGTCAATGTCACATGTCTTTAAGTAACCTTAAATTGATAGATTGTTTAATTAATCCATGACTAAATGCCATACCGATTGAAAAAGCATTTTTCTGGTGGAAAGTTCCTTACAAAAATACTCAAAATAGTAATTGATTGATTTTGCATATAAAGCATATTTTTCTAATGATTGTCTTGAATGTATATCAGTTAATATACGACTACAGTAACTTATAGGGGTTGTACTTGGTGCTGAATCCATGATTTAGTACAAATTCCTACCATGTTAAATATAGCCAAAATATTTAAAGACAAATTGACCTGGGTTGGTATTCAGTATTGATCTTACTTGACTTAAGGATAAGGACAACCAATCAGATCACACTCTTAGCCAGTTACAATATGATATGATTGGCTATTCTTATTTTCTAATTAAATAAGATAAATATTGAATACCATCCCCAGCCTTCAGTTAGTATCCTATAAAGAGCCAAATTGTGACTTTTAAGGGGTCAATTAAAACCCTTGATATAATAAACTCTGGTTCCAGGCCAATAAAACCTTTTCCAGCGTAAGTGGCTTATTTTGTGGTTTTAAAAGTAACTACATGTATTGCAAATATATTACTGATAGAACTATATTATACAAGTATATATACATACAATTACACCAGAAAAAATAAGGCCAGAGTCTGATAGCACTCCTGTTCTGAATTTCAGATATAAACACTACGTAAAGCAAACTGAAAAAAGCACAACTTAACCATGAATCTGCATGAAAGATAAACAAACGAGAGGACCCAAAGGTCCCTAGGTCGCTCACCTGTCGTAGTAGTGCATGCAAGCCCTGTGATTTGACCTAGTTATTCTTGACCCAATATTGCACTTGACCTAGTTTTTGTTGAGATGATCATTGGGACCAAGTTTCATAAAGATTAGGTCAAAATTGTGACCTCTAGTGACTACACAAGGTTTTTATATGATTTGACCTGTGACCTAATTTTTGACCCAGGATGACCCAATATCGTACTTGACCTAGATTTTGTTGAGATGATCATTGTGACCAAGTTTTATAAAGATTAGGTCAAAAGTGACTTCACAAGGTTTTACTATGATTTGACCTTGTGACCTAGTTTTTTACCCCGATGACCCAATATCGAACTTAGGCTTGATTTTGTTGAGGCAATTATTGTGACCAAGTTTCATAAATATTCAGTCAAAACTATTATCTCTAGTGGCTACACAAGTTTTTTCAATGATTTAACCTTGTGACCTACTTTTTGACCCCGGATGACCCAATATCGAACTTGACCTAGATTTTGTTGTGATAATCATTGTGACCAAGTTTCATAAAGATTGGGCCACAATTGTGACCTCTAGTGTCTACACAAGCAAATTGTTGACGGACGATTGACAAAGAGTGATCACAAAAGCTCACTCTGTCACTTTGTGACAGGTGAGCTAAAAATGAAAGTACACACTCACTGCCAAATACTTGATTAACATGTGAAATTATAGATGGCTGTTTGACACAAAATAATTATATGTCTCTCACAAAGGGTGGTTACTCTGGCAAAAATTATCATCCCTACAATTTCTGACAATATGCATTTTAATGAAACATCACATGAATACTTTGTACCAAGTCTAGACTTGGTACAAAGTATTCATGTGAAGTGTCATTGAAATACAACCAATGGCTAAGGAGAACTAGCTCCAACAAACTTTTCGAGCTCAAAATCAGTATGTCTCCCCCCCCCACTATTTTATATTATGTGGGAGACATTAATATTGGGTGAACATTATTAGACTGATGATAGTATTTACTATATGCATACATGCCATGTTTCGCTGACACTTTCGTGTTATATTGGTGATGGAAATGCAGATGAGATTTCATAAAAATGTGGGAGCTTTTCCTTGCTCAAACTCTATTAAACTTAAATTAATCACTTATTTTACTTTTATAACAATACCAATCATGCTTTATGAAACAATTTAGACTAATATTTGTGATCATTTTCATAATTTTAATAAAAAATGTCAGGTTCCAGTATGTCCAAGAAATGGAGATTTGATAAAATATGCTTGGATCATGCGTGAGTAGTCTCATATACATGATACTCACACATGATGCGAGAGATCGCTGGCATGTATGTATATGGTCATTTGTATGAATAATGTATTTATCTTGTGTTGGACAGGAAATACACTAGTTTAGTACAGACGATGATCTAACCCAACCAATGAGTGTTCAATTGGAGATATTACGTGATAACAAGTGACATACTGGTGTGTTTATTTATAGAATTTTGATTAGCTAACGCTAACAAGCTAACGCTAACAAGCTAACGCTAACAAGCTGACGCTAACAAGCTAACGCTAACAAGCTAACGCTAACAAGCTAACGCTAACAAGCTAACGCTAACAAGCTGACGCTAACAAGCTGACGCTAACAAGCTGACCTTGACATGAAAAAATAAACAACATCAGCAAAATTGCTTAAAAACATGATACGCAAAATCAAGCAAGTGAAGTTTTTATGCTAAAATGTGGAAATGAAATTTCCAAAATGACACACTACAAAACAAGTCACCATAGCAACGACGACGACAACAACAACAACGATAACAACAATAGTGATTGCTATTTACATGAACATAGAAGACAGTAACATAAGTAACAACATCCTTCAACAAGCTTTAAAATAATTACATACACAACATTGTTGTTTTTACCAAATTCTACAATTCATAAATACAGGCTTCATCTTAAAAATGAAAAATTAAGAGAAATTCTACATCATAAAAATCACATGTGTTTAAAAAATTATACAGATAACTTTCCTGTTTAAAACTGTACAATACCATATAAAAACAAAAATAACATCTCTTTATTATACAGAAAAATGTACTGTCAACATATACAAAAATAGTGATTTGTTTTTTTTATCAATTTTAACCTGATAAATGCAATTACAATGTACATATAAATATGAGAAAAACATGTGTTGTATTTTTTCCATATAAAAAACAACAATATAATAAAACATGAGTTTTGAATGACACCAGTTACAAACTTCCATCTAACAGAATATAACGTGAACAGTAGTAGAACTGACATGACAGTAAACTGACAACACATGTGTGAAACTCTAAACATGAAGAACTACAACTAAAATATTATAACTTTCATCTACACTGTGTAAAACCTGATACTTATCATGTACCTTGCTGAAAAATATCTCAATTAATTGATCGTTAAGAGAATTAAAATTGGCATGTATCAAATACTGTCACAAATCATTAGTGAATCCTATGTTCCTGGATTATAGTCAGTTAATATAGCATGATACTGTATGAAATTTGAATTGATATGTGACTGCTTCGTAATGAAATGTTATATTCATTTATCCAAAACTTACCTCACCAATTACATGTAAATGAAATTACAAGTACATCAATCAAAAGAAAGATGGAAATATTAACTTCAGTCATAAATCAGACAACGAATACTGTTAACCAACTAATTATTTCACGACATTTATGTCCGCGAAACTCAATATCCATGAAGATGTTCCAAACTTGTAAAACACGAACATGTCTCATTATGGTAGACTGAGAACGAACATGTCTCATTATGGTAGTCTGAGAACGCAAACATTTGTAGCCAGGAATATGTCTCATTATGGTAGACTGAGAACGCAAACATTTGTAGCCAGGAATATGCCCACAATCAGAAAAACATAAAATTTGTATAAGCGCAATTAAGTTGATTTACAGTAAACTATCTGCATGCATATATGAGTTGTTTTAATCCTAGGAATAAATCTTTACCAATGTGGGAAAATCAAAGCAACAATGTCTTACTATCGAGGATACCATAACTGTTATATTCAGGCTTGCTAAGGTTGTAGTGAACCAATGTGACGTCTTGCTACGGTTGTTGTGAACCAATGTGACGTCTTGCTACGCTTGTTGTGAACTGATACAACATCTTACAATCAAGACTACCACTATTTGTTTTTTTTCACAAATTGTCTCGATTGTACTCACTACTTCATAATGTGAAGACAAATACCTGAACTTCAGTGTTTTAAATTAAATTTCTGAGACAATTAACGGAAGCTAATCCATCACAAATCTTCAGGGATTAAACATTAGACAAGATCCACGTACCTCGAGAGACATAAATCACAATCATCACCGACTTAAAGACAATCATTGCCAGAGTGTAATACATGTTTTATTTCCTACACAATCACCAACACTGTCATGGCATTTTCTCCCGATCGACTTCAATAAGTTAATCAGATTGCTTTTGTTTACGGAGTACAGTACAATCTCCCCACAGCGGCCCTCTGTAGAGCAACAACCTCTTTGAAACAACACCTTCAAAATTTCACTTAGGTAATATTTACTCTAAATTTAACCTCCATAGAGCAACAACCTCTACACAGCGGCCATTTTTTGCAGATCCTAAAGGGTGTTGCTCTACAGAGGTACTACTGTACCTTCAATGTTTGAGTTGTATAAGTGCACCAGACAAATGATGCCATACATTTTTACATTAACAAACAATAATTTTTTTGCAGTTTGGAGAAAAAGAGAACCAAAGATGGGAATTTACAATAAATAAGACATAGGTAGTGAAGAAAGACACAAAGGCGCTTGTATTGAAAAACCTATCCAAACTGTAGATATTTTGTTTGTACCTATACCATACTGTAGAATAATTGTTTATACCTACACCATTCGGTAGATACGTTGTCATACCTATACTACACTGTAAACATTTTGCAGTACCTATACTATACTGTAAACATTTTGTAATACCTATACCATACTGTAGACATTTTGCCGTACCTATACCATACTGTAGACATTTTGCCAAACCTATACCATACTGTAAATATTTGTCCATACCTATATCATACTGTTGACATTTTGCCTAACCTATACCATACTGTAGACATTTTGTCATACCTATACCATACTGTAGACATTTTGCATAAAGTAGACAATTTGTCATACAATACTATACTGTAGACATTTTGCCAAACCTATACAATACTGTAGACATTTTGCCATACCTATACCATACTGTAGACATTTCGCAATACCTATACCATACTGTAGACATTTTGCCAAACCTATACCGTACTGTAGACATTTTGCATCACCTATACCATTATGACTATAAAAAATGCTTCCAATATTAAAATTCACAGCATTTCATGCAGTTTCATTAAAAAGTTAAAATCATGTGGGAGATGCCATTCAAGTATTTATATATACAAATGTACCTAGCATACAGAAATATTAAATGATGATAATAAGATTATGTGACATTGCATTACAATAAAGACATACAACCTTCTCATATTATTACATTAAGGCATCAATGTTATTTCAAGATTATCATTATAACGAATTAAAACTTGAGACCAATTTTATAAATCTTTTACCTCCACAGTGACACAAAAATTAAGCTTCAAATAATGAACAGTTTTGATCTTCCAATCCAAGGGCAACAACTCATGTATACAATGGAAGCAGTGTCTAGAAACAGGTAGATAAAGGGATGCAGCAAAAATAAATGATTTATCTCGTATGCCAGAATGTATTTTTTCATCAGCTGAACAATAATTGATATAGTTGAAATGGGTACCGGGTATTCAATAATTTGAGAGAAATATTTTGATTAAGTAATGAAAAGTCTGCAGTCCACAGTCATTGTAATTGTAGCAAACATGTGGCCCCCAGAGTGTTAACAAGGATTTGCTATTATTTGACATTTGACCTAGTTTTTTACGACACATGACCCAACTTCGAATGTGACCTTAAGGTCATCTAGATAAACATTTTGACCAAAGTTGATGAAGATTAAAGCAAAAATATGGCCTAAAGAGTGTTAATAAGGGTTTTCTATTATTTGACCTTTTGACCTAGATTTGACCCTGCATGACCAAACTTCGAACTTGACAATAAGGTCATCAATATATTTTGACCAAACTTCATGAAGATTGAAGCAAAAATGAGGCTTCCAGAGTGTTAACAAGGTTTTCCTAATATTTGACCTTTTGACCTAGTTTTTGACCCCACATGACCCAACTTCAAACTTGACCTAGATTTCATTGAGATACAACTACTGACCAAGTTTGATGAAGAAAATTGAAAGTGCTAAACAGTTAACAGTGAAATGTTGACAGACAAAAAAAACAATCACAAAAGCTCACCTTGCCACTTTGTGAGTTAAAAAACACCAAAATCTATATATTCAACCAAAATCTTTTAATGCAAACACATGCACTATGAGTGGTTCTAAACAATAATAAAGCCAGTGAGATGTGATAAAGTAATTAAATATGATATCCCTAACCTTTACCAAACAGAATGTTGACTCATGCGATCTAGCAGTCCAGATAGATATATATATATCTTAATGCTAACATAACATGTTTATGCCTAAACAAGAAGATCAATATTTCGGACATGATGTACACACAGTGTAAGACACGGTTACAAAAACTGTTGTTAGATGAATATTTGACAACAAAGTTCTAAGAAATTACTATACATGTATTTATAACTATAATATTTCTAGTTCATCTTTCTGGTATATTTTGACACGAACTGCATGATGTGTTTTTACCACGGCAGGGTTTCAATATCCATCAGACATGTGTGGATCCAGAAAATGTTCTCAGAGGAGGTACACACAGCACTTATTTCACAAGATGGGGCCCAACCAGCAATTTAATCTCAGATGGGATCCAACCAGCATTTCTTCACAGGAATGGTTCCAACCAGCAATTTTTTCTCAGGAAGAGGTCCAATTAACTTTTTTTCAAGGGTTGTCCTCAGATCAGACACTTAGCCCTGACGAACCAGTGTAAAAATAGAAAATCACCAAATTTTGCTAAATTTCCGGGAAGGGATCAGGGGTCTGGACCCCCAACCATCCCCATCCTCTGTATCCACCCCTGATAGAACATCTGAACACTGGATATTGGTTGTGCATGTAATAAGGTACTAGGTAGAAACATATTTAAGCAGGTGAACATTTAAGTATATTCCTAACCAGACATATAAGTAGATATATTTCTAAACTAGTATCACAAAGTTCAATAACATTAACAAGAATCGCCATATACAGTGGTCAACATGTATAAACAGTCGTCAACATGTAATAAAAAAGAAAAAAATAATGTTAGAAACATTTTATATACAGTCGAACCAGTGATAGTTGTTACCTCCATTGAGCAAGCACCTGTCTTATGCAGCAAATTAAGCAGCATCCCAATTAGTCATTCTTACACTATAAGTACCTGTATTATTCAACACCCATCTTATTTTAGACAGCCCCAATGACCGTAAGAGGTAACCCAGTGATTAATCGAAAGAGAAAATACAGGGACACTGTTTTATGTGGCTTATGTAGCATCTATATACACTGTTTTATGTGGCTTATGTAGCATCTATATACACTGCTGACGTCTGTACATTGGGATCCATTTTCTTTGACTGCAGAATTAACTATCCTAAGGTGATTATTTTCTATTTTTTGTTTGTTTGTTTGTTTGTTAACTTTTGAATTTAAAATAGTAGCTTCGTTTTTTATTAGCCAAAAAGAATAATATTGAATTTGAGTACAGTATTTAAATGTATATATGTTACCATATTTCTTAAGTGTTTAAGTATACATATATGTATCTAGATCAATTTCTAAGTTTCACAAGAAACTGTACAGAATTTGGAAAATAAAGGCACAAATTTAGTGATGAATTTTGCAAAAAGTATCAAAATGTTCATTAATTTGCCTAAATATATTGCAATTTATGGTTTGATTTTTACATGCAAGATCTGGATTGTTTCAAATAAGACAGTCAGATAAAGGCCACTATAGAAACCAATCATATTCAGACATCTACAGCACTGTTGTGTAGAATTTTCCCCGAGCTTGCTACTAAAACATTTAGATTTTTGAGAAGCTTTTTATAAAAAAACCCGAATAAATCTGTAGAAAACATGAAAACTGTCTAACATATTACTTGGAATATCAGGCTTCTATACATAAAATGTTTCTACCATATAGGACAGGCAACCGTTAATACTGAGTGCACGGGGGACAGTACAAGGCACATGTATATAACAACATTTAACAAAGAAATATTAACAAAAACTTAAAAATTAAATTTCTTTTCGGTGCATTGACAGAAACAGCACAATAATAGGACAGTTCCTTAGATACAGTATAGTTCCTTAGTTACAGCATAGTTCCTTAGTTACAGCATAGTTCCTTAGTTACAGTATAGTTCCTTAGTTACAGCATAGTTCCTTAGTTACAGCATAGTTCCTTAGTTACAGCATAGTTCCTTAGTTACAGTATAGTTCCTTAGTTACAGTAAACCAGTATTGAAAGTTGCCATAGAAATGTATTGAACATATTATAGTAACATACAAAGAATGAAAAAATAAGTAATAAGTAAATTCATTTCTTCTTTGCCCTGTAAAAGTTCTAAACAAAACACCAAAAGTGGTCTTATTATTAAGGTTTAACTATAAACGAGTAGCATTTAAACTTTTATTCAATCGAAAATTAAATTGACTATATCAGTATTATGTGAAAGGTTAACAAGTCTTGGATATTAGCTAAGGGAAAGAAGCTTGTGATCTAATGATCATGTTGGAAAACTGACAAGTCTAGATGTATGGATCAATACCCAACATGCATTGCATACACACGCATGTAAGAAACCAGCATCTGCTATATAAAGCTTTAACTTAAGTTAATATATCTGTGATTACAGTGAAAATGATTAAAGTTATTTGATTGTCACATCATCAACACAAGTGGCGCCTGTATCAATCTGCAGAAGAAAGTGATAAATCAGAAATAGGGGAGTTATCTGAGACTGTTTGTATAGCGCTGTAACATAACAGGGGTTCCACTAGCTTCTGAATCTTAAGGGTCATTTTGATACTTTTGACTAAATTTTACCATTTTATAGGCAAAATACCCAAGATTTCAAGTGAAACTGACCCTTCTAACCAATATCTTGAGGGTCAAAATGGGGCTTTCTGGAAATTACAAGGGTCAAACCAAAACTCCCGAGTCAAATGGAACCCCTGACATAACACACAAGTCCTGAAATATTGTATTAATACAAGTACACAAGCATCATCAGTCGACTCACTATGCAGACTGATATATAATTACTCTGTTTTTAACAAGGTCAAACAACTAACAAACCAATAACAAGGGAGACAACTGCACTCAACTAAAATAAACAAACAAAGGGAGATCATCCAATGAGTGTAAGAGCTAGTGGAAACATGAACTTATTTATTACAGTTTTCTTTTTCTGTGTTCTTCCAGAAACAATTATAATGATCTTGATAATTGCTTCTCAAAGTCTCACAGACAATGAGATATAATCACAAAATGGCAGAGCGAGTAATTCTTAGTATATTTAAGATACATACATGTATATGTGTACATCATATTTCATTTCAAGCACTTTATTCAACAAATTTGCAAATTTTTTACTTCTTGAAAATTTTTGATTTAACAGTACCTGCTCCCCTAACAACATTTACTAAAGTCCAGCAGATTATGAACGTGTTCAACACAAAGTGAGGTATGTATTAAAACAAAGTAATGTACAGACAAAAAAGGTGTATCGATTTTTGTCATGAAAAAAAAAATATTTTACAGTTAAGGGCACAAATGTCATTCAATATGAAATATACAACATTTGCAAGTTACAAAAATCAAACATAATATATAACTGTGACAATAAATAAATTTCTCTTATAAATTGCAAAAAACTATGTTTTTGTCCAAAACTAGAGAAATCCACTTTTTTGTATCATAACAACTGAATTAACACTACTGAAAACTACTAAGAGATCCTTAGTGCAAACGTCAAAGGTCACTATGTACTCCATATGTCCTTCCTTTCTCTGGAATAGTGAATGACAAGACTATAATCAACAATATGTGCCTACAAATCTCCACCCACGTACGGAACATCAACGTGACCAACGTTAAAAACACATGTAAATTCCTACAGACACTATATTTATAACTATGTTGTCCATCCCTCTACCCTCGGTCGTTTCATCATTGGACCGTCATACTCCGACATTCCGCCTTGTTGTTGTTGTTGTTGATGATGATGTTGTTGTTGTTGTTGTTGCTGCACAGGTTGCTGCTGTTGCGGAGGTTGCTGCATATTGGCCGACGGTGATGGACAATTAGTTGGTGACTGGGATAGGTGTGGAGAGACGTGACCGGGTGAGAGATGACCTTGACCTTGTGATGGAGGTCGTAATCCCAGGTGATTAGATGGTGTGTGTGAGTCACGTGTCGGAGATATAGGCTCACTCTTTATATTAAGTCTATGATTCATTGTATTTATAAGTAAAGGTGAAACATGATTAGCACCTGCATTCCCCATACCTTGTCCAGACCTGAAATATACACTCTATATAATTATAAACAATCTGCGGTAACATGCTGGTCCTGTGGGTAATACAGGGGTCCAAAAATTCTGGAATTATCCGGAAAGGATTTGTTGCATTAGAAAGAATGAACTTTTCTGAAGAAAAGTTTTTTAAATCATGATCATTTGAAATTTCAATTATAGCAAAATTTTAGCAATAGAACAATGTTTCAACTGAGATCTAGTGTAGGGGTGTGTGCATATGGCACCAGAAACAGACTTTCAACTTATATTCAAGATTGAGAGAACCCTGGTTTGAATCTTGGCTGTGGCACTAATAAGGCACTGGTCATTAATAAGGGCTACTGGTTGGTAACCCAGAGATAGTCTCGTTCATATCGGCATGCTAAAGAACCAAATTGAACTTTATATGAAGTCTTTTTGAACGGATCGAGAGTATCACACCAGTGGATTCATTGTATCACAAAACTGTCTCTTCCATTTACTTGGGAGGTCAATAGCCAATCTGGCACGGGAAACTGAATGATTACGCTCTTAGGACTGACTCAGCCTACGCAAACAAACAATCATACAATAACATTTTCACTAAATTGTGACTAATTTTGCTACCTTTCCCATTAGATAGTGCAAATCTATATTTAATTTTTTTAATTTCCAAAAGTCACAAACTAACATTTTAAGTCATTAATTCACAAAATTAGGCATTCCCAAAAATAATAGTTACATGGCGAAATAATTTACCAATGGTTTGGATGTTTTGGCTAAACAAACTCTTCTTAAAAGGAAAAATAATTGTTTTCATACAATCACACACTTGCAGTTGACTCAAGATAAAATCCTAATTGAAACAACAATCAACTGGACTCTAATACATTGTGTAATTGTCTGAAAATATGTACAGCCGAAATTAAACTGAGTCAACTTTTAAACAAATTATTCGATTTCATTTCAGTAGGACTGTATTTTACAGAGGTGTAGCTAATTTTCAGAATGTACCCGTACACACACACCGAGGTATTGTATGTGAGGGGTATACCCAGACAAAATATGAAATAAGGAAGAAAAAAGAAAATTCTTGCATTATGGGTGTCGCTACACAGAAAAGTGCATTATGGGTGTCTCTAGACAGAATGGTGCATTATGGGTGTCGCTACACAGAAAAGTGCATTATGGGTGTCTCTAGACAGAATGGTGCATTATGGGCACCTGTAAACCAATACCAAGTTTTCATAATTATGTACCACCTACAGTCGGAACAATCATTCTTACCAAGTGATATAATCAGCCAATAATGTTAGAGGTAACAATAAGAGAAAGACAGTGAAAGCTGCTTACCCTTGCATCTGCTGCATACCCCCACCTGGAGGGATACCACTGGTCAGTGACCCCTGACTCCAGTGATGTGGACTAGGCTGAGGACTATAACTCTGCTGTAGATTCCCCCCACCCCCTAAACTATCTCCTGAATTCATACTGTAATCATCTGAAATATACACTAATATACTCAGTCTGCGAAACATGGCAATGTATAATAATGTGTTTTAGATTACTAAAGTCAATATACTATCCAGGCCCATAGGCACCCTGAGGCACACCGAGGTGTTTGCCTGAGTAAAAATTTGAGAAATTACCAAAATAAGCATGTTTTTGAAGGAAAAATGCCTCAAGTAGACCTTAAAAAATAATTGTCTCTGTGCATTTCTGTCCCTGAATACGGCCCTAACAATATTTATTTGTCAATATATCAATACAACATTTTCCACCAATGATTGCCCTACCTATATGTGTTGTTCTATACCATACAAAAATTATTAAATTAACTTCTGTTATGAACCTCACAGATCAACAGTATTTCAGTTATATGGAGAACATCCTGTCAAAAAGCCCTGTAATCGGCAGAACCAGCATATACCAAGAACTATGGGGAGCGTCAAGCAAGGGAGAAAAGATATACCAGTACCAGACTGAGAGAAAGCCCCTGAAGGGAGAGACATTAGATACAGGCTTGTCCAGCGCTGCCGAAGTGCGCCTAGCTCTTGTTTCGAACAGACAGCCTGGTTCCTTTAATGTGTCCGGTTAACAACTTTGGTATGTCTCAAACTGGGATCAAACCAGAGAACTTGAACTTGAAGCAGACCCACACATAGCGATGATCTATAATGGCAGAGCATACAAAGTAGACTTACTATTATGATATGACGGTACGGGAGAATGATATCCGGTCCCTTGTGAAATACTGGGTGTAGATATAGATACTGCAGGGACACCGGGCGAGTGCTGCATCTGTAAGCATAAATATACATCTCTAATTATGCATTAATAATATAGCTTCCATATGTACAGTATGTTCATGTAGGTCAATCACTTGTATACAAACAATGAAATATCAGACCATAGCTGTTTATTGTTTTCAACATTTTAGTTGAATAGAAAGACAGCAAGAATCAATGCATTATCAACTAAGCCACACACTCATACCAACACTATCTGTGTAATTAAATAAATATACCAGATTTATATAGCGCCCTTTTCATGCGGACGCACATACAAAGGCACTTTACATTTTGTTTAGATTAAGATACTAATAAGGGAAATAACAATGTTGTTGTTGACAATTTTATGTACAGTCCAGTTATAGTCCAGTCAGGGTAAGAATACAGTGACGCAGCGGTACGGTCCACTGTTACAGTGTAAAACCAATTATAAAGGCTTAAACAGACAGCCATAATTTCAATGCTAAACTCGCAAACTATATTCGCACTACCTATTCAGACAATGGTTGTAATCTTCTGTGTACACATAAACGGCTACTTCATTGTCACCAGATCCTAAATGGATTATAGGATATTGTGAGAGTGACGTTGTTGTCTATGTGTACACAAAAGATTACAACAATTGTCTGACTTAAGGTAGTGCGAATATAGTACATGGATGTTAGTTTAGCATTGAAAGTATAGCTGTTTGTATAAGACTCGACTGCTGCGTTACCCTATTCTTACCCTGACTGGACTATATACAGATAACTGAACTGAACTGTTTTACCCTATTCTTACCCTGACTGGACTATATACAGCCCTATTCTTACCCTGACTGGACTATATACAGCCCTATTCTTACCCTGACTGGACTATATACAGCCCTATTCTTACCCTGACTGGACTATATACAGCCCTATTCTTACCCTGACTGGACTATATACAGATGACTGACCTCAATAAACAAGTTGTATCATGCTCCAGAATAAGAGATACACAGTAGAGGGCATGTCTGCTGTTTTAGGGCATTATTAAGATTGCGTGATGCGTTATACATTTAGACATTGAAGAACCAATGAGTATTTGAATAGAGCCCGAGTCTTGCAACAAGATTCCTCGTATTACACAACTGCATCTTCCCCCAAAGGTTATTGACCAATTTGACAGGGAAAACATGGAATGATCATGCATTTATGAATGCCTCAGAAGAAACGCAACACATTTATCCTACTGTAAAATCACCTATTTTCAAGGGTTTTAAATTTCGTAGAATTTGTTCAAAATGCATGTTTGTGGGGTCATAGATTCGTGGATTACAGAACATGAAAGAGTAAGCTCATGCCAGAATTTGTGAGGTCGATCAATCGTGGGGATTAGATTTCGTGGTCAAGTTCAACAACGAAACCAACGAAAATTTAACTGCTTCGAAAAATAATGATTTTACAGTATAGAAAAGAATGTGATTTGGAGTTGTTGATGATGAAGATAGCAAGCTAAGACAAGCTGAGAAACATCTTGCAAGATGATAAATACATGTAAACAACTACTTCACCTACAAACTACATGTCTACATTATAACATACTATAATACAACATTTCCTACAATTAGAGTAACCTATAAATAGCCTTTGTTACTATAAATAGATGTTGTGTACCATATATAGTAACGCCTTGTGCGCATTGTCATCAATCATTCAAATTACGACAAGACTATAACCTTACCTGTCAACATAGCAAACTATTTAATAATATTAACATGTATACATGTTAAGTTTACCTAACAAACACAAGGACTAAAACATAACAAAATAAAACTTAGTCTTGTTAAATCTTTATTTGTCTAGCTAGAGATTCCTGTTCACAATCTGGCTTCAGACTGCCCAGTGTTCTGCAAGGCCTTTTTCCATTTTTCCAATCTGTTTTATATTGATTGACCAGCAGTACACACAAGACATGGAGCCCACTGCCAAACTAAGGAGCTACCAAGCCATTTTTGGAAGTGTTTTATTATGTCTATGCAAAGACACGCTACCAACGAGCAGTGTTCACAGATAGCATACTATTTCTCAGCACTTTGCTAGGCTCGCTTTCTTACACAACAGACCGCTTTGTAGCGCGTTGCTGTGCAACGGTCTGCTATCAGGGAGCGCTCACCGCAAGCATGTAAATTTTTCGCTTCATCCGCTATGTAGTGCCCTTTTTGAAGCAAGCCATTTCCTAGCATATATAGTACTATGGAGTGTTAATTCAGTTATCAGACCTTACACATTTTGTACAACTTCATATTATTTAGTAGTAATATGAACAATGTATAGCATATACTCCACACACATTTTCAAATCCTGCCTTTCATTGATTTTGGCCACATTCTTCACATTGAAGTCATTGCCAAGGCAACCAAGGTGTTGGCCAGGGAAAGATAGACATCTGTCTGGCTTTGGCATCAGACATCTAACATTATCTATTCATATTACTAAAATAGTGATATTCACTTTCTTAGTGAAAATATTCAACATGTATGAGTATGTTATTAGTATTCAATAACAAGAGGGCCTATTATTACTAAGGGCCCTAGGTCGCTCACCTGAGCACATTGATCAAGTAGAACCATATTTAAACTGAACCTCAATTTAGGTTGCCATGGAAACCAGAGTTCTACATGGATTTCATTTTTTTTTGCTATTTTAAGAACGGACCAATAATGGAGCATTGTTACTTATTTGTGATGAAATCCAGCTTTGAGAACTAAAAATTATTTTGCTATAGTTATATAGGGAAAAAAGAGCCGCACTCACTGGTGGCCATGTTTTTTTGACGAAATATGACAAAAATGTCAATTTTGTAACAGGGTCACTCAACAACTATCTCAGTACAGTTATTTAGAAATCTGGCCTGTTGTTGATTTTTTATGATTGTTTTTAATTTTTTCCCAATTGGTTGCCATGGCAACCAGAGTTCTGCATGGAATATGATTCTTTTAGCTATTTTTAGAAAGGACCACCCAAGGAACATTGTTACCAACTTATAATGAAATCCAACCAGTACTTTCAGACAAAAAGATTTCTAAAGATTTTACTATATAATATATATAGGTAAAAACACTCCCTACCCACTAGCAGCCATGTTTTTTGACGAATCACAACAAAAATGTCAATTTTGTAAGGGGGCTACCCAAGAACTATTTCTGTAAAACTATTTTGAAATCTGGCCAGTGGTTGATTTTTTATGATTTTCTAAAAGATTTTCCTATCGGTTGCCATGGCAACCAGTTGTTTATTGATTACAATTCGTTTAGCTATTTTTAGAAAGGACCACCCGAGGAACATTCCTGTGAAGTTTGGTTGAAATTGGCATAGTGGTTTAGGAGGAGAAGTCGTTTGAATAAATTGTTGACAGATGGACTGACGACGGACGAAGAGCGATCACAAAATAAACTAAATAGTCATTAATAAAATCAGTCACAACTTTTGAAATTTATTTTTATTACATCACAGACATGTTCCGGAAAATGCCTACTCTTCTTCAGTGTGATACGCCGGTTTATACTAACATGTATGCTGTGTCGCTATAGTGACATTATGACGTCATAAACACCTAAATAAAAGACGTTAAAACACCCCAATACAAGATACATAGAGATGTTAATTTAGATGGATAGGCATGATACCATTAATATTGGTACATACAACTGGATCAATGATCAGGCCTTGTAATTAGCATTCTTTCTCAGGCCTGAAAATCATAGTTACAAAGCCTGAAATAAAAGATTCAAAAACCTGTAGGCCAGAAAAATATCAGGCTTGATGATACAAACTGTCACTATGGAAACTGTTCAATATATTATTATTAGAATTACCTCTGAACTGATCATATTGTTTCTACCATCGGGTACCATTAGACGAGGTGGCCCTGGATGACTAGGGGGTGGCCGACCATGAATTGGTGGTGACTGTCGTGTCATCCCTTTAGATGCCATGACACCGGGTGAAGAACATGGCGATGCACGATGATATCCATTGGGGGTCGGGGAGTGGCTGATATCTACCATATTACCTGAAGTTCAATAATAAAGAAATGATAAAGGAATGATAAAGAATGAATAAAGAATTAATAAGGAAATAATGAAGAAATAATAAAGAAATATTGAAGAAATGATAAAGAAATATTGAAGAAATGATATAGAAATGACTCAACTTAACATTAAAATTTATTACTTTGTCTTGACAGTTCATTTTTGTTTTGATAATAAAAACAAGGACCATTACTCTTTCAGCTTTTTTACAGCTCAAACTACCGGTAGGCCTTTTTGGCTTTTTACAGATGAAACTTTGGACTTTCAGCAGTCTAGTTATTTTGTGTTGGGTATCGTGCCTTGTGATAGTGGTCGGGGTTATTTCTGTTTTCCGTGCTCCGCTGTTTCAGTTGAGTGCTACCTTCCCTGTCCAACTTATCATTATCTTTTTGATCTGAATTTGTATGACACCTAATTTAGCTGAACAATATAAATAGGCATATTGAGGAAAGGGTTGATGTGTCCTTAGAATCGTTGTACTGAATAAACAATAATAATCATATCGTAAGAAACAACTATTACCTGTTGAGTTGGGTCTAGGGCTGAGATTCTGGGGACCTCCAGGGGGCTGTAAGAGTCCAGGGCTGCTGATTGCGGGGCTATGTTGACCCATGGGGGGATGAAGTGGTTGATTCATAAACGGAGAGTTGTGCATTGGCATTCCTCCTGGGGACATTCCTCCTCCGGGCGGATACGGAGACATCGGTGACTAAAATAAACAAATAAAACAAATATAATCATTAACACTAAATAATGTTTGTTAAATTGGCATAAATATTCTATTGTTAAATTATATGCCATGCATTTAGCACAAATAGCAAAAAGGGTATCACGCAAAGCGAAACATAATTACAAATAACACAAGAATAGCCTAACTCTAAACGATCCCATTGGGGGATTTGGGTAAAACCTAAATACTAGATAATTATATTAGCAAAGTAGTACTATAACCAGCACAATTTCCATACAATTTATTGGCACAGAATTATAAATCTTTACTCACAGCAGGAGTCAAGAGTTGAGACAATAAATGGCCAAAAAATATGTACCGCCAAGGAGATTAACATTTGACTTTTTAAGACCACTGCTGGTAAATTAAAAACAAGACTTTTGTCTCTACAAATATGCTGGCATTTTTTATACAAGTTCGAAACCAAACAAGAGGGCCCATAGGGCCCTAGGTCGCTCACCTATGCACATTGATCCAGTAGAACCATATTTTTATGTTTTTTAAAAAAGTTTCCAGAGTTCTGCATGGATTATAATTCTTTTAGCTCTTTTTAGAAAGGATAACCCAAGGAACATTGTTACCCATTTAACATGAAATACCAGTACTTTTAGAGAAGATTTTACTATAGAATATAGGGAAATCAGGGCCCCACCCCCTGGTGGCCATGTTTTTTGACGAATCACAACAAAAATGTCAATTTTGTTAGAGGGTCACCCAACAACTATTTGTGCAAACTTATTTTGAAAAGTGGCCAGTGGTTGATTTTTTATGATTTTTTTAAGATTTTCCAAAGATCCTACACACATGGATAGGCATGTCTAAAAATAGCCCAATTATGACTTGAATACCAATAATGCATTGCGCGCGCTTTCGTCATTATAGTTAATCGTAGTAGTGTATCGAAAAGAAATCGTGTTTTTGTGTTAAAACCCAAAAATGAAGTGATTTAATCATTTACAACAGATAAAGAACATCCCATAGATTACAAAAAAATAACAATTTATAAGAATAACAGTCGTAAATAAGTTTCCTTAGGGATCAGAAAATTAAATCTTGGAAGCAATCCAAAACCCGACGATTGAAAAATCATCGACCCTGAAAGGTCACAGAAAAATTGGTTTATTTCAGAATTGACAGATGAATCGTGAGAATTATTTTTACAACAACATTCCAAACTCATGATGGACGCAATCAAAACCCACCTTCGCTAAATTTGACAAAGGGTTGCTTTAAATTAATCCAAATATTTTGCAGGTTAAAAGCTTTACATATCCAAGATGGCGGCGACTAGCTGTAACAAGAGGGCCCAAAGGGCCCTAGGTCGCTCACCTGTCGAACTTGACCTACAATTTGTTAAGATGATCATTGTGACCAAGTTTTATACAGATTAGGCCAATATGTGACCTCTAGTGACTACACAAGGTTTTTATATGATTGACCTAATGACCTACTTTTTTACCCCAGATGACCCAATATCGAACTTGACCTAGATTTTGTTGAGATGATCATTGTGACCAAGTTTCGTAAAGATCAAGCCAAAACTGTGACCTCTAGTGACTACACAAGGTTTTTCTATTATTTGACCTTGTGACCTAGTTTTTTACCCCGGCTGACCCAATATCAAACTTGATCTAGATTTTGTTGAGATGATCATTGTGACCGAGTTTCATAAAGATTAGGCCAAAATTGTGACCTCTAGTGACTATGCAAGGTTTTTCTATGATTTGACAATGTGACCTAGTTTTTGACCCAAGATGACCCAATATCGAACTTGACCTAGATTTTGTTGTTATGATCATTGTGAACAAGTTTCATAAAGATCAGGTCAAAACTGTGACCTCTAGTGACTACACAAGGTTTTTCTATGATTTGACCTTGTGACCTAGTTTTTTACCCCAGATGACCCAATATCGAACTTGACCTACATTTTGTTGTGTTGATCATTGTGACCAAGTTTCGTAAAGATTATGCTAAAACTGTGACCTCTAGTGACTACACAAGGTTTTTCTATGATTTGACCTTGTGACCTAGTTTTTGACCCCTGATGACCAATTATCGAACTTGACCTAGATTTTATTGAGATGATCATTGTGACCGAATTTTGTAAAGATTAGACCAAAAATGTGACCTCTAGTGACTACACAAGGTTTTTCTATGATTTGACCTTGTGACCTAGTTTTTGACCCCGGATGACCCAATATCGAACTTGACCTAGATTTTGTTGAGATGATCATTGTTACCAAGTTTCATGAAGATTAAGTAAAAAATTTGACCTCTAGTGACTACACAAGGTTTTTCTATGATTTGACCTTGTGACCTAGTTTTTGACCCCGGATGACCCAATATCGAACTTGACCTAGATTTTGTTAGGATGATCATTGTGACTAAGTTTTATAAATATTAAGTCAAAATTGTCACCTCTAGTGACTACACAAGGTTTTTCTATAATTTGACCTAGTGACCTAGTTTTTGAGCCCAGATGACCCAATATCGAACTTGACCTAGATTTTGTTGAGATGATCATTGTGACCAAGTTTCATAAAGATTAGGCTAAAATTGTGACCTCTAGTGTCTACACAAGCCAATTGTTGACGGACGGACGGACGGACGACGGACGAAGAGTGATCACAAAAGCTCACTCTGTCACTTTGTGACAGGTGAGCTAAAAATAGCGTCATCGTGAAAATCACTTACAAGTTCGCCGATCGCCCGATTTCTTTCCGATATGGCGGCCTATATAGGCGATATAATGGGGGTCGAATGAAGTTACTTTTCCATCTATCGTATTCTTTGGATTTTCATATCGGTTGCCATGGCAACCAGAGTTCTGCCTGGATTATAATTCTTTTAGCTATTTTAAGAAAGGACCACCCAAGCGAGTTTCAAGAGCATACCTTTGATAGTCATTTTAGTGAAAAAAGGCAAATGAATATGTCTTATAAAATGCTGGATAGATTTGTTCCTCTTGTCAGTAGATTGACTGACAATAAACTTAACCAACACAGAATCAGAAGCAGACAATAGGTCGTCTTTTTCTTCCAAAAGTCGAGCTTAAAATTGCTGAAGACCCAAGTGTGTAAACTTGCATAAATATGCAGGTAACAGCCTTGAAAGTCATTGTGCATGTCAACACTATCATGATGTGAGTTTTGAGATAAATCATATGGTCTTTTTTACATAACATATTTCACCTGATTATATACATTATAAAACATGCATGAACATATGCCGTGACACTGTCTAGTCTATTTATCATCCTTCACATGTCCTCACCCTAATTCCAGAAGCGTATAAATTCATTTTTTCAGTTTTGAGAAAAACTCATTTAAAGATTGTGCCGACAATAGAAGTCAGTGAGTTAAACGTTTCTGGTACATAGTTTATTCCTCTTCATGTTACAGTTATAACTACATGTATATAAGTTAGTGCATCCTGTACGCTGTTTCAAGACAAATCCAACGATACCAACAACTCCATTTTGCCAAATATGAAGTTATATGCCTCTGGAAATAAGGTGATGATGTGCTGGAGATAAGTTCCATAGTCAACTTCAAAGTATAGACCGAAGAATTGGCCACGACTCCACCTTCTATTAGCATAATTGAACAGCTGGTAAATTGACTACATTTATAACCCTGCTTGTATGTTTTCATAAGCGGGAAGTATCACTATGACACTAGAGGTGTAATACCAACTTAAATCTAAAGGACCGATATTGCACGAATTGCTCGTGGAAATTAACATATTCAATGCAAGAACCTTGTAATATATTCATGCATAGAGGTCAGGATCATGTCAAATTCTCCGTGCTATACTATAGTCAAGTTCATGATATTGTGTGATATAGTTTACCTAGACATCATGAATATTGTGTGATATAGTTTACCTAGACATCATGAATATTGTGTGATATAGTTTACCTAGACATCATGAATATTGTGTGATATAGTTTACCTAGACATCATGAATATTGTGTGATATAGTTTACCTAGACATCATGAATATTGTGTGATATAGTTTACCTAGACATCATGAATATTGTGTGATATAGTTTACCTAGACATCATGAATATTGTGTGATATAGTTTACCTAGAGATCATGAATATTGTGTGATATAGTTTACCTAGACATCATGAATATTGTGTGATATAGTTTACCTAGACATCATGAATATTGTGTGATATAGTTTACCTAGACATCATGAATATTGTGTGATATAGTTTACCTAGAGATCATGAATATTGTGTGATATAGTTTACCTAGAGATCATGAATATTGTGTGATATAGTTTACCTAGACATCATGAATATTGTGTGATATAGTTTACCTAGACATCATGAATATTGTGTGATATAGTTTACCTAGAGATCATGATATTGTGTGATATAGTTTACCTAGACATCATGAATATTGTGTGATATAGTTTACCTAGACATCATGAATATTGTGTGATATAGTTTACCTAGAGATCATGATATTGTGTGATATAGTTTACCTAGACATCATGAATATTGTGTGATATAGTTTACCTAGACATCATGAATATTGTGTGATATAGTTTACCTAGACATCATGATATTGTGTGATATAGTTTACCTAGACATCATGAATATTGTGTGCTAAATGTTCATCAAACTAAATCAGGTTTTGATATTTTTACGAATTAAAACTTCCTTTCAGCAGAATAATGGACTCAGATAAGGCTAATGATATAAATAATTACAAACGAAAATGGTATTATTAGGTAAATCTGTTTGCATGGTATATGACTAAGAAATTCTAAAAATATAAGATTGTATTTCCTGATGAAGGCAAAATGCCAAAACGTTGATAATACAATATAATTAATTTCAACACGTGTTATTGTTGACATTTATCTTTATAAGAAATTCTAAGAAATTCTTGAAGAACACCAAGAAAAGCTGATTAAAAGCATTTCAAATCAATATGACTAAATAATTTCAGATAGGAAACTTGAGCATATAAATATCTTTATGATTCCAGATGCCAAAACTTTTATGATAATTTACTTGAAGTTTGCATAACTTTTATAAGTTCAATATATAAGTTAATGTAATCCAGTCTCATCCATATGGTATGTATTACAATGTCACGTAATAATAATATGATAATATGCCTAGATAGCTTACTGTATGTACATTATAAATTGTAACCTACAGGGGAACTTCAAGCTTTGTCCTTGAATAATTAAATTTGTTTTAATGAGTTCATTATACTAATTTATTACTGTCAAACAAGCCTTTAAAATACAAACTACACTTCATGGATAACATTAAAATCATTTAATCACAGACATGCATATTTTGAAACATTTTCAAGACACAGCATGACTTTTACAGAACTCTACATTCTGTGGCTGTATATAATTATAAAATAATTAAAATTTGTCGACAATTTTGTCAATGTCAAAGAACGACAACTGAAAATGCATAAATTAATGATTAATAAAGCACAATTATGCCATGTACATGCATGTATCAATGGCTCATTATTTAAAACATTTTGCAGTCAGTATAATTAATAATAGTAAACACTTGTAGGGCCAAAATATATATATTGTTGTTACCCTGATGAGCCTTGTATGTTTTTTAATTAAATTATGGAGTTTTAATTACTCATTTTATCATTTTTTAGTTTTGATATATACAGTATACGTGTACATGTATGTTTACCTGAAGTATATGAAATTTGTAAAGGGTTATGGTTTTAAACCAAACAAACCAGTTAATAAGGATTTTAATAGTTAGCAGAGAAGTAAAGGTACTGGCTACACAATGTCTCGGCGCAGCGCTTAGTCGTTAAACTAGTTTCGTGCTATGTTGCACTCGTCAGTAACAAAGACTGACCTTGTTTGGTCTGTCCGGTATTTATACCCGAGACAGGCAAACATTTTAATAGTTACCTAGCTATAATATTCATTTACGTCAATTCATAGAATATGTCTATGTTTATATATTACACATAATTATATAAAATCTAAATCACTTATATATTTGCATTTGCATGAGTTTGTAATTAAATGGGCAATTTGCTGTGTTACAATTAACCAATTTTATCTCATTTGCAATTAAATACATAATTTTGCTTTTTTTTTATCAATTCAATGTCACATTTTTTTCCTATGTGAAGACGAGTTAACGTCATCAGTATTTGTTTAATTACGTAATACTGAATCTTCTACAAAACTTGCCAAGGTCACGAAAACAGGATGACGCGTGTCATAAATGAAAGATGGTATAAGGGTTGTATGATAATGACTGTCATCAGCACAGTCTACGTCATATAGCATACAGGAAAATACACATGAAAAACACACAATTAATTGACAATTATAATAATAAATTATCTGTCATTGAAGAAACCCAAAGTTCTCTCCCCTTCAAATCCTTAGTGAACAAGACTGCATTCAATAAACGCTTATGCCCCAATGGAAGCCTTGTCCATAAAAAAACTAAGTCAATCAGGGGCCACAATCCTGTTAAAATGTTGGATAGTGTTACATGGCTTTGATAATGTAAGGGGCTTATGATGGTAAACAAGTATGACAGTTTGAACGCCTTGATGAACATGATGTAAGACGAAACGGTCAATTTGGGTTAACCAAGAATTGGACGCTTAGTAAGTCCAAAATTATGTCAATGTGAAGGTCAAAATGACGTAAGATGATATAGGTGTGTGGAGAATGTTCAAATACAAAATCCATGCAAGTATGAAAACTTTGTAGCAATCCATCTTAATAGACAAAATGGTCAATTTGGGTTAACCAAGAATTTGGCCCTCAAATAAGTCTAAGTCCAAAATTAGGTCAAGGTAGAGGTCAAAATGGGGTCAGGTGATACGGGGTATGGAGAGTGGTCATATACAACATCCATGCAAATATGAAAGCTTTGTAGCAAGCCATATTAAGGCTAGAAGAAACAGTCAATTTGGGTTAACCAAGAATTTTGCCCTCCAATAAGTCCAAAATTAGGTCAAAATAGGGTCAGATGACACAGGCGTGTGGAGAGTGTTCATATACGACATCCATGCAAGTATGGAAGAAAGAACGAACGGACGGACAGGTGTATCACTATATGCCTCCCAATCTATCGATATGGGGGCATAATAAAACCTTTTTTTTTCATAAATCAAGTTTAATATTGGAACTCTTGAGATATACAGAAATGTCCATGATCACAGTACTGTAGACAAAATCAGTAGGGGTCATCTACTGTTAATGACCAACCTCCATGTGAAGTTTGAAGATCCAAGGGCAAATCTTTCTTGAGTTATTGAATGGAAACAATTTGGACTGACCAACAGACAAACATGTGCAAAGCAATATACCCCCTCACCTAAGATGGGGGGGGGGGGGGGCATAATTAAAGTACAAACATTTGAACATACTGCTCTTCATGTTCTTGAACAATAAGCTTTCTTGCTAAGTGTAATAAAGTTATAAATTACACTTGGGTAAACAGAGACAAAATATCTGTAGGCAAATTACAGTCACACCTCATGGACCACCAAACTTCTCCATCTAATATAGCACAAAGACTTTGACCAGATCCTGACCTTTATGCATGAATACATTACAAGGTTCTTGCATTGAGTATATAAATTTCCGCAAGCAAATCTTGAATATCGGTCCTTTAGATTTGTGTTGGTATTACATCTTGAGGATCTTCGTGATACAGATTATGAAAACATACAACCGGGATCATAAATATAGACTATATATCAGGTGATGAATTATGCTAATAGGAGGTCAAGGGTATAGTCAAATTCCCCGTACTATACCCACAGCATATAAACCTAATCACAAGAGCACCTGCAACAGAAAGTCACTGTATGACATATTGGGAGACTATATAATTTAATGTGTATGACTTCTTGTGATAACTGGAAGTTGCCTTGTTTATATATACATCATGATGTATCCCCTACACAAAATGTGCGAATCATAAATGTACTACTTTATCTATTTGTTCATTGTTTACTTACTTAAACTTCATACACTCTACAATGTTCTCATAACAAACAAACCAACGTGTCATTTGAAGCTGCAAGTTTGAATAAAGTGGCTCTGATTAAGTCAACTTCTGAATTGGATTATCTCCCCTCCATTATTCATTGGAAAATGATAGGTGATGAACAACATACATATGTGATTTGAAATATCAAAGATCTAAAAACACAGATTGGACACTCAATTGAAAACTGAGAGAAAATGCAAAATAGCACGCATCAGATTCTGTTATTTTGCATGAAACTTTTTGTCATCCTTTTTTATTGACCAATGTCTCATTTTGATGAGCTAGGTTTCTTTTACTGCATGCGATAACTTGGTTTTGTCTCCTCTTATATAATTCAGAAAATTATTATTTGAATGAGGAACGTCAGGTATTTTCTGACAAACTTTAATTCCATTAAAATGAGTGAAGGTTGACTCTTTGCGAACTCCTGTTTTATTCCTTGACTGATTTCAATAAATGAGGTATCATTTGCTAACTCCTGTTTTATTCCTTGAATGATTTCCATAAATGTCATCAGGTATCATTTTAAAGCTGAATAATAAATATATTGTATAAATGGATGAGTTATTGCCTATGAATGATAGAATACATACCCTCATTTGATTCTGTTGTTGCTGCAGCACTCTCTGATAGTCTTCATTCATTCGGTTATACTTTTCTTCAAACGTCATTGAGTTCATATAGGGATCACATTCAGGGTCAGGACTGTCACATCCTTTATGTTCTTTCTTGTTCAGGGCCTGAAAATATAAATAGTTTAACATAAGTTCCATAGGTAGGTAATCAGGAAAGCGGCAAAATTTTGCTCTCTCATTTAAGTGCCGACTCTATATGCTGTTCCGTCATGTGTGGATCCAGGGGGAGACCTGGGGGAGTCATTATTTTTTCATTATATTTATACTGGTTTGTCAGGGCTTTGACTCTGATCAGGACAACCTTCTATGAAAAAAAGCTGGTTGGACCCCCACTGAGAAAAATAGCTTTTTGGACCCCTTTATGAGAAAAAATAGCTGGTTAGACCCACTCTGAGAAAATTTTCTGAATCTGTACATGTTCTGGTATGGGTCTAAAAGTGAGAGGCTCTGGTTAAATCCATGGAAGCAACAAAGCAGGAGTGTAAAGCTTGTATCATAGTTCTAATATAGTTCCCTAAATGCTCGGGTCATTATGGTACTGACTACATTATCCAAATGACTAGAATCCTGTTGGTGGTGTAGTACCGAGAATTCCACACAACTCTCAAATAAGCATAATTTAACAGCTGATATATTGTCTATATTAATAATCCTGGTTGTATGTTTTCATACAAGGGAAGTATCTCGAAGACGCTTGATGTGTAATACCAACACAAATCTAAAGAACCGATATTACACGACTTGCTTGTGGAACATTATATATTCAACGCAAGAACCTTGTAATATATTCATGCATAAGGTCACTTCAAATTCTTTGTGCTTATATATGTAACAATTAAGAAAAACAAGATTCATGATGTTTCATTGAAATATTATAGAAATACACTCCTTTAAAAACAACTTAACACAGACAAAATCAAGTTTGAAAGTAAGACAAGATAAGTCTTCTAACAGTGCCAAGGGTAAGGATGCTGCTTAAAAACTTCTAACTTACAATAAAACTCATTGTCAAACATTAATCTATGTTAGCAGGTCAGTCCATCAGGGGATGCTAAATTGTAGTTTGAAAACTGCCAGAATGCTGCAACACCATATAATTAGCAGAAAAAACATCCAATAAGCCCAATCAGATAAACAACGAGCCAGGCTCTAACATCAATAAACTATTGATTTGTGTGAAATAGAGTTAATTACCTTAATTGGTTAGCTATTGACTGTGCCCGGTTGTTTACAGTTTTAATTGAATATAACATAGCCAGCAGGAAAGTTAATACCATTGGTGACCATGACAATAACAATAGAAATATCATCTATCAACCATAGTGTAAAGTCTGTTGTGTGAGTATTGATGAACGTCAGTTAGGTACAGTAAGACAGTAAGGTACAGTAAGACAGTCAGGTACAGTAAGACAGTAAGGTACAGTAAGACAGTAAGGTACAGTAAGACAGTCAGGTACAGTAAGACAGTAAGGTACAGTAAGACAGTCAGGTACAGTAAGACAGTAAGGTACAGTAAGACAGTCAGGTACAGTAAGACAGTAAGGTACAGTAAGACAGTTAGGTACAGTAAGACAGTCAGGTACAGTAAGACAGTAAGGTACAGTAAGACAGTCAGGTACAGTAAGACAGTCTGGTACAGTAAGACAGTCAGGTACAGTAAAATACAGTAAGACAGTCAGGTACAGTAAGACAGTTAGGTACAGTAAGACAGTTAGGTACAGTAAGACAGTCAGGTACAGTAAGACAGTAAGGTACAGTAAGACAGTCTGGTACAGTAAGACAGTCTGGTACAGTAAGACAGTCAGGTACAGTAAAATACAGTAAGACAGTCAGGTAGACAGTTAGGTACAGTAAGACAGTTAGGTACAGTAAAATACAGTAAGACAGTTAGGTACAGTAAGACAGTCAGGTACAGTAAGACAGTCAGGTACAGTAAAACAGTAAGGTACAGTAAGACAGTCAGGTACAGTAAGACAGTCAGGTACAGTAAGACAGTTAGGTACAGTAAGACAGTCAGGTACAGTAAGACAGTAAGGTACAGTAAGACAGTCAGGTACAGTAAGACAGTCTGGTACAGTAAGACAGTCAGGTACAGTAAAATACAGTAAGACAGTCAGGTACAGTAAGACAGTTAGGTACAGTAAGACAGTTAGGTACAGTAAGACAGTCAGGTACAGTAAGACAGTCAGGTACAGTAAAACAGTAAGGTACAGTAAGACAGTCAGGTACAGTAAGACAGTCAGGTACAGTAAGACAGTCAGGTACAGTAAGACAGTCAGGTACAGTAAAAAACAGTAAAACAGTCAGGTACAGTAAGACAGTCTTGTACCATAAGACAGTCAGGTACAGTAAGACAGTAAGGTACAGTAAGAAAGGCAGGTACAGTAAGACAGTAAGATACAGTAAGAAAGTCTGGTACAGTAAGACAGTCAGGTACAGTAAGACAGTCAGGTACAGTAAGACAGTTAGGCACAGTAAGACAGTCAGGTACAGTAAGACAGTCAGGTACAGTAAAATACAGGAAGACAGTCAGGTACAGTAAGACAGTCAGGTACAGTAAGACAGTCAGGTACAGTAAGACAGTCAGGTACAGTAAAATACAGTAAGACAGTCAGGTACAGTAAGACAGTCTTGTACCATAAGACAGTCAGGTACAGTAAGACAGTAAGGTACAGTAAGAAAGGCAGGTACAGTAAGACAGTAAGATACAGTAAGACAGTCTGGTACATTAGACAGTCAGGTACAGTAAGACAGTAAGGTACAGTAAGACAGTCAGGTACAGTAAGACAGTAAGGTACAGTTAGACAGTCAGGTACAGTAAGACAGTAAGGTACAGTAAGACAGTCAGGTACAGTAAGACAGTAAGGTACAGTAAGACAGTTAGGTACAGTAAGACAGTCAGACAGTAAGGTACAGTAAGACAGTCAGGTACAGTAAGACAGTCAGGTACAGTAAGACAGTCAGGTACAGTAAGACAGTTAGGTACAGTAAGACAGTCAGGTACAGTAAGACAGTAAGGTACAGTAAGACAGTCAGGTACAGTAAGACAGTCTGGTACAGTAAGACAGTCAGGTACAGTAAAATACAGTAAGACAGTCAGGTACAGTAAGACAGTTAGGTACAGTAAGACAGTTAGGTACAGTAAGACAGTCAGGTACAGTAAGACAGTCAGGTACAGTAAAACAGTAAGGTACAGTAAGACAGTCAGGTACAGTAAGACAGTCAGGTACAGTAAGACAGTCAGGTACAGTAAGACAGTCAGGTACAGTAAAAAACAGTAAAACAGTCAGGTACAGTAAGACAGTCTTGTACCATAAGACAGTCAGGTACAGTAAGACAGTAAGGTACAGTAAGAAAGGCAGGTACAGTAAGACAGTAAGATACAGTAAGAAAGTCTGGTACAGTAAGACAGTCAGGTACAGTAAGACAGTCAGGTACAGTAAGACAGTTAGGCACAGTAAGACAGTCAGGTACAGTAAGACAGTCAGGTACAGTAAAATACAGGAAGACAGTCAGGTACAGTAAGACAGTCAGGTACAGTAAGACAGTCAGGTACAGTAAGACAGTCAGGTACAGTAAAATACAGTAAGACAGTCAGGTACAGTAAGACAGTCTTGTACCATAAGACAGTCAGGTACAGTAAGACAGTAAGGTACAGTAAGAAAGGCAGGTACAGTAAGACAGTAAGATACAGTAAGACAGTCTGGTACATTAGACAGTCAGGTACAGTAAGACAGTAAGGTACAGTAAGACAGTCAGGTACAGTAAGACAGTAAGGTACAGTTAGACAGTCAGGTACAGTAAGACAGTAAGGTACAGTAAGACAGTCAGGTACAGTAAGACAGTAAGGTACAGTAAGACAGTTAGGTACAGTAAGACAGTCAGACAGTAAGGTACAGTAAGACAGTCAGGTACAGTAAGACAGTCAGGTACAGTAAGACAGTCAGGTACAGAAAGACAGTCTTGTACCATAAGACAGTCAGGTACAGTAAGACAGCAAGGTACAGTAAGACAGTCAGGTACAGTAAGATACAGTAAGACAGTAAGGTACAGTAAGACAGTAAGGTACCATAAGACAGTCAGGTACAGTAAGACAGTCAGGTACAGTAAGACAGTCAGGTACAGTAAAATACAGTAAGACAGTCAGGTACAGAAAGACAGTCTTGTACCATAAGACAGTCAGGTTCAGTAAGACAGCAAGGTACAGTTAGACAGTCAGGTACAGTAAAATACAGTAAGACAGTCAGGTACAGAAAGACAGTCTTGTACCATAAGACAGTCAGGTACAGTAAGACAGCAAGGTACAGTAAGACAGTTAGGTACAGTAAGACAGTCAGGTACAGAAAGACAGTCTTGTACCATAAGACAGTCAGGTTCAGTAAGACAGCAAGGTACAGTAAGACAGTCAGGTACAGTAAAATACAGTAAGACAGTCAGGTACAGAAAGACAGTCTTGTACCATAAGACAGTCAGGTACAGTAAGACGGCAAGGTACAGTAAGACAGTCAGGTACAGTAAAATACAGTAAGACAGTCAGGTACAGAAAGACAGTCTTGTACCATAAGACAGTCAGGTACAGTAAGACAGTCAGGTACAGTAAGACAGTCAGGTACAGTAAAATACAGTAAGACAGTCAGGTACAGAAAGACAGTCTTGTACCATAAGACAGTAAGGTACAGTAATACAGTAAAATACAGTAAGACAGTCAGGTACAGTAAGATACAGTAAGACAGTCAGGTACAGTAAGACAGTCAGGTACAGTAAGACAGTCAGGTACAGTAAGACAGCTAGGTACAGTATGACAGTCAGGTACAGTTAAATACCGTAAGACACAAAATTGTTCTCATAGTAGAATGTACATAATCTGCTTCTTAATCAATTAAGAAATGGGCGACACAAAGATACTGAAATTAAACCGAATTGATAGAATTTGTCAAACTAAATGGCAAACTAAAGGACTTGGGGACTTGGGGACTCTGAATTTTGTCAGAATTACATCATATAAAGAATTTTGTCTGAAATATTTAATACTGAATAATTGCAAAATGTGAAATACTGAATCGTATCTGACACTTATATCAGAACAATTTCAGCTGATTGTAACGTACGCTCATATTCTGAATTTTACTGAAAAAACTCGGAGAAACTGAAGATTTCAGTGTTTTTAATTCTGAATCATGTCTGATAAATGAATAATAAATGTCTGACTTTGGGATCATTCAGCCAAAGTTCAGACAAGAATCAGAAGGTAGTTCAGACTACATTATTCAGACAGCATTCCGGCAACAGATTCAGACAGCATTCAGGCAACAGATTCAGACAGCATTCAGGCAACAGATTCAGACAGCATTCAGGCAACAGATTCAGACAGCATTCAGGCAACAGATTCAGACAGCATTCAGGCAACAGATTCAGACAGCATTCAGGCAACAGATTCAGACAGTATGCAGTCTTTTGTTCTGAAATTTTAATCAGACTTAATTCTGAATCATGACTGACAAGCTGAATATTATACATGACTGAATTAGGGCCTCTCGGCCATAATTTAGACAGTTTAGACAATAATCAGAATACACAATGCCTAATGGTCAAACATTTGTATAAACTGTTTTCATTGGCTGCTTTCCCTAATTGTTTTCATTGGCTGCTTTCCCTAATTGTTTTCATTGGCTGCTTTTCCTAATTGTTTTTATTGGCTGCTTTCTCTAATTGTTTTCATTGGCTGCTTTCCCTAATTGTTTTCATTGGCTGCTTTTCCTAATTGTTTTCATTGGCTGCTTTCCCTAATTGTTTTCATTGGCTGCTTTCCCTAATTGTTTTCATTGGCTGCTTTCCCTAATTGTTTTCATTGGCAGCTTTTCCTAATTGTTTTCATTGGCTGCTTTCCCTAATTGTTTTCATTGGCTGCTTTTCCTAATTGTTTTCATTGGCTGCTTTCCCTAATTGTTTTCATTGGCTGCTTTTCCTAATTGTTTTCATTGGCTGCTTTCCCTAATTGTTTTCATTGGCTTCCATGTAAAAACAAGACTGCGTTCAATAAACGCTTATGCCCCCGCAGAAGCCTTGTCAAGCCAATCAGGGGCCATAATTCTGTTAAAATATTAAATAGGGTTACATGGCTTTGTCAGTATAAGGGGCTTATGATGGTAAACAAGTATGTCAAGTTTGAAGAAAACGCCTTAATGTAAGACGAAATTTGGGTTAACAAGAATTGGACACTTAATAAGTCTAGATCCAAAATTAGGTCAAAATGGGGTTAGGTGATACAGGCGTGTGGAGAGTGTTCATATACAACATCCATGCAAGTATGAAAGCTTTGTAGCAAGCCATAATGTTGCTAGAAGAAACGGTCAATTTGGGTTAACCAAGAATTTGGCCCTTTAATACGTCTAAGTCCAAAATAAGGTCAAGGTGAAGGTCAAAATGGGGTCAGGTGATACAGGCGTGTGGAGAGTGTTCATATACAACATTCATGCAAATATTGCCGACAAGACTAAAGTATATAGTTATATCGGATACTTTCCAAGGGGCAGAACTGTGTAAATAATCAGCGAACCGGAACATGCCGACGATATGCGCATCTCCACTTGGTAGTGAAGCTATCCATGAAGTTTTGTTAAAATCTGAGCAGTGGTTCTTGAGAAATAGCCCGGACAAGAATTTAGTATATAGTTATAGTGCGATCTTCCAAGGGGCATAACTGTGTGAATAATCAGCGAACTGGAAAGTGCCGATGATATGCGCATCTCCACTTGGTAGTGAAGCTATCCACGAAGTTTTGTTAAAATCTGAGCAGTGGTTCATGAGAAATAGCCCGGACAAGAATCGGACGGACGAACTGACAGACAGGTGAATCACTATAATATGCCTCTCGATCTATCAATACGGGGGCATAAAAACAGACTATAGTTACATTCAAAACAAACCCATTTAGCAACAACAAAACACCAAGGTCCTCAACTTGTTTGGCAAACTGGCAAATAAAGTCAAGCAGTCACAAATCCATCAAGCAATAAGTAGGCAGAAGATGACATTTACACTCCATAACATATCACAGTGAACTTGTAGATGACAGAATCTATAAACCACATATAATACAATAACATGCTTCGTTATATGATGGATCAGAGGTAACTAAAACATGTACATACATGTAACATGGACACTGTAGACCATAAACATACCATAAATAACCACAGACAGATAGCCACCAGATTGCCCAAATGCCACAAAATGTAAGTCTGACAAAATATTAGGCAGTGACATTTTGCAATCAGGTTACTTCAAGGGCAACAAAATTTGGACGGACCAACCAAGTCTGACTGTCCGAAGCATGGCTAGTCCCCCCATATACTTCGCAGGAGAGGTGATCACTTGGAGGGGCGTAGTCAGCAATAAGCATGCACGCACATGCGTAACATTAATTTGATAAGAAAAATTGTAAATATGGCTAAAATGACATTAAAGTCAAATTTCTACAATCATGAGGACCCCAACCGTATAAACCATCAACTTCAAGACAAACTGTGTGTGTAATATCAATGCAGGCCTGGCTATGCACCAGAATTGAGAGGAACTGCGCTGGCCAAGCCAATAGGGCTATATAGTGGAATCTGAAGTCAGAATTCAAGTATTATAGGAGCAAAGAAAAGCACATTAACAGAGATTGTCAGAGTGTTTCATAGGTCACATGATGAAGTCGTTACTAAAACTGTAATAATGACGTTAATAGCTTTCGGTAATTACACGTTAATTATATAGCACAATAACGTATGGTACACGGTACTGGTAACATTCACAACATATCTACTCACAACTTATGGCTTACTAGGTAAAACTATATGTTATTAATAATTCATAACCATGCAAGCATTTATATGTGACAAGAAACTATATAATTATCTATTATACTAAACCTTAATAACGCAAGCATACTTAGATGAATATGCATTATAACACACAAGGTAAATCAATACATTTGTTATCCACAAAAGTGACAACAATTACTGACCTCTATTGCACCAGTTGTTTTTATTTTTCCTTTGCCAGTCACCTAAAAGGTATGCCATGTAATCAGGACGCTTCTTTGTATATTAAATTTAAATTAGTTAATAAAATGGTGGAAATTTGGAAGATCCTAAAGCAAAGGGTTCTTGAATTATTGAACAGAAACAGGCTCATTTGTACAACTGACAGTCCAACTGACATGTACAAAGCAATTTACCCCTTCATCAAAGATGGGGGGGGGGGCTTGATAAGAACTGACACAAACTAATCAAATACACATATTTACAAGGTGCTAAATCAATTCTTTCAAGTATCAGACAGAATCAGTAAGAACCAGAATTGAAAAATCTCCAAGTATAAACAGTTACATCTGAGTGCTCGAGATCAAGCTGCACTATTACTCAATATCACACCACTGCATAACAACCCACCAGCAATTACATTGTAAAACAATAAAATGAAAAATATTCATAATTGGTTTAAATTTTCTTCTCAAGTCGTGCCATTTGACATCCATTATCTGAATACTGTGGAATCATGCCCTTTCCTTCATTTAAAGAAACAAACACTCAGCAATTAGGAATCCTGGTGAAAACAGAAGCCACGGGAAATAAAAATAATTTATTGTAATGGATTTTACACAATGTGCCAGCAATTTTCAGTGACACTTAGTCAATCAGTTTAACCTTACCAGTTTTCCTCAATTCAATTTTCAGTCATATAACTTATAATAAGGTCATTACAGTCAGTTGACCCACCAAGTTATCCTGGAATTAATTTCCTCAGTTTCATTAAAAGCTGCAGTAGTCCTTTCTAAAACAGCTGGTATTTCCTGTGGAAGTGGAGGACATGGTTGTAATTGTCACAAAAGAATAATGATGTAAGAAAAATACATGACTGTGTGGTTGATAATCAAGAAATTGTTTGATAATGGCCGGCTTATCAGAAATATACTACAGTACAGTGAACTTATAATGAACATTCCATGAGATTGGTTGCTGGATTTATTCCAGTCAGTTTGTCCAACATAATGGCAATTATTACCACGTTGATGGGGTAACACATGAGTATAATGTGCCTCACATGCAGTTAATGTCGCTTTTCAAAAAATCGTATTCAAAAATTATAACCAACAATAAATTCATTCCCTCCAACAAAATATTAGACCAACAAACAGACACACATAAATACTGGTAGATAATGACTTCATTTCCCCTCAAGCATATTATCATAAAATCACATAGACATTACCTCCCCTTAATGACATAGAACCTGACATTACCTCCCCTTAATGACATGAAACCTGATATAACCTCCCCTTAATGGCATCAAACCTGACATTACCTCCCCTACATTACCTCCCCTTAATGGCATCAAACCTGACATTACCTCCCCTTTATGACTTATAACCTAACTGAACAACATAAAACGTATCACCATGGCCTCAATTGTCTCAGGGCCCAGGATAATGTGATGTTTACAATCATGAATCAGTCTCGTCAACTGTTGCAAAATTGGCTTTACAAATTACTATGGTAAACAGTAAACTGTTGTGGTCAGTTTTATACAAAAACATCACTTGTAAATCATGCATATCTGGTTAATTCACCTTTATGGAATCAACCAAATTTTATTGTCTTTGTCATTATTGTGGGCGCGCTATGAACATGTACACAGGCTCTCAGTCATACATAGAAAATGTCGGTACAAATAGATGAACTAGTCTCCAGAAAAACCTGCTATTTTGACATTATGTAATTACTATTATGAAACAAGGTTTATAAAAAGCGCTAAAATGAGAAAAAATACTTATCTATTGATTCTTATTCAAGAAATTTACCCATATAGTACTATATCTTAGCTTTAAAATGTCTCATGAATTATATCGAAATCACATACTTCGTTGCTATGGTGACCAATACCGGAAAAGTTTTCTGATTAAGAAAACGAGGTGTTAGTTGTTTAAAACAGTAGTAGCCTTTCTCCAAATGCAAACAATTTTGATTTTGATACATATTTTAATAATTAAAACATAATTCTAAAACATGATACTTTTTTGAACAGTTTATGTCAAGAATTGATCAAATGGTGTAACTATGAAATTCTTGTCACAGTAACATCAAATAACGTTCTAATGACGTTTGCGACATCACACAAAAAGCACTAAATAGGGACTCTACAAAAACAGCTGTAACTTCCTTAAAACTAAAGATAATAACAAAATTTATTTTGCATTTTGCTTCATTAACACCAACCTTTAAGTGTATGGAAAATCTCAAAATCATTATATTTGTCAAAATAGCAGGTTTTCCTGGAGACTGGCTCATACATTAAATTAAATGTATTTCTCAGAAATACAAACAAAACAGTATCCGCCTAATGAATAATGGACTTCTAGATTTATTTATTAAAAGCAACTTTCATTGAAGAGTGAAAGTAGTTTATTTGAATATATAGCGACTCAATCAATTTAATTTGCGTTCAGAACAGTGCACTGAAGCTTATTTATACGATGCATATACAATATGCTAAATTAACAGTAACTACCTTAGTTGGTAGAAATAATTTCAGCCGCTATTGATATTGGTTGATTTGAATTTTGCAGTGGATACTCTGCTGTAGTTTTATGATTGCTATAATCGGCATTCTTATATTATGTACATTATAAGGCTGGTGAGTTATGTTGTCCAATCAGTGGCCGGGCTCCACCCAAACCCCCATGTGGTATAATGGCATGGCCAAAACCCATCATAGAGAATTAAATGTAAGAGTGATCATATCTATGAAATAGAACTAGTAGATAAATAAGCATCTTTAGTACAGATACAAACACATATTGGCAATATCAATAGTATATAAACAGTGCATGTTAAAGTGACTATATATGACAGTTTTATGGTCTGTGCTCAAACCTCATCTATAAATGTCAACTCCGGATGTCTCATCAAATAGAGCAATAAGTTTGTTTATGCTGCGGTAGTTTTGGTGACCAGTTAGTGTTAATGACCGGTTAGGGAGACACTGACCGGTCAGCCAGACATCGCCCTAACCCTGCATACCTTCACAATAACAATATTGCCAAGGCCACAAAATAACTATATATAGAAGTTAATAAAGAAAACAGTGACCATGCATTTTATGTTGAAAAGAGAGAAACAATTGGCCTTTTCGACTGAGCTGTTTCGTGGAGCAGGTCATTGTCTGGTTCCCTTTCCCAATATTTCAACAGTAGTATTGTAGTGTACTGTGTTATATTGGGAAGAGGAACAAGACTAAAACATGCTCCACAAAACATTCAAGTCAAAAAGGCTTAACGAATGTACCTACAGTCCAGTTAGGATATGGTGAGAGTGACGTTGTTGTTTATGTGTACACAAAAGATTACGACTATACAGTCCAGTCAGGGTAAGAAGATAGTGACGCAGCGGTCGAGTCCACTTTTACGGTGTAAAACCAATTATAAAGGCTTATACTGACAGCTAAAATTTCATGGAAAACTAACATACTCTGTTAGCTCTACCTGTTCAGACAGTAGTTGTAATCTTTTGTGTACACATAAACGACAACGTCACTATCACAATATCCTAACTGGGCTGCATATAGTATTGACATGAGAGAAACAATGCACCTATATGGTATGCTTATAGAGTAACTATGATATACCTGACCTAATGTGATATTGTACAACCAAGAATGATAAAACATAGGACAATTATAACCATTATACAGTACAAGCTCCTCTATAATGAGCCAGCCTCTGTAGAGCAATAACTTCTCTATAACAACAATTTCAAAATTTCATTTGGCTGACATTAACTTTAAATTTAAACTCTGCAGAGAAAATGAAAAACAATCTATAAGCATAAAAAGATAGTTGAAGAAATCTGATATGATGATAAATCAAGAACAAATTAGGATCAATGTAAATGTTATGTTAGAATAATATTTAGAGGTTAATACAGGACACAGACGGGCAGGGAGGTGATAATCCGCCCGGAAAATTAATAATCACCCCGAGGGCTTCAGCCCGAGGGTGATTATTCATTCCGGGCGGATTATCACCTCACGGCCAGGCTCTGAAGTGTATTAAAGTCTTTAATACAATTGTTCATCTACGGAGAACAAATAAAGTAAATATTACTGATGTAGATATACAAGTCATGTACACTAAGGATGTGACCAATAAAATGCGCTAAGAGTAAATAAAATTGGCAAAGAAATCTTGCATATAAGCAACGTAACGTCATTTTGGCTCCAACGTGACGTCATGTTTACATAGATAACGTAACGTGCGTCCGTTCACTGGTCCGATTATGATTATGAGATTGCGGACCGGGCGGATAGGCGATAATCAACCACGTGATGGTCATAATCAGCCGCAAATAGGCTCATTTTTGTTACTATATATAGTAACAAGTGTATTAAAGTACAATTAAAGCATCTGAGACTTGTTCTGAATACATTACTGAACAGAGATATATTACTCAAGTTTTTCAAAAAAAACAATAGCGTAACTTGAAGCAGTGTGTTGAACACTTCCAATAACGTCATATTGTTCTTCGCCGTCCAACACATGTACAGATTCTACTTTTTTCGTCCATGAAAGTCAGGTAAAAACTGGTCTAGTTTTGAGATGCATGTTTGTAATTACCCAAGTCTAAAGCAACTGTAAAATTCCATATTACTGTCAAACAAAATAACATAGAATAGAACTGAAGCACAGCCATAATTATTGCAAGTTAGGCAGAGATGTATCTTGGCATGAAATTGTCTGTTACAACCCAAAAATATTACCCTGTGGTATAATCTATGCCCAACAACTGGCAACATCCTGATCCGACCAACAAAACATGCCAATGCACATGCTTATGTAATCATTGAGATTGCCTCATTACATTATTCTTCACAGAAGCATGGCCATGATGGCAGCTAGCTAGCACATCCAGAAACATGCTATTATAAATTATATATATTGTTACACAACTGTAATCATCTAAAATATGTTGCATGTCTAAACATAACTTAATTTTTAATTAATGTTTTTTACCTTATTAATTGCTTACTAAGTCATTGTTATTATTATTATTTTATTTCTAAAAGGCGACCTTTGATTGATTATATCAATGGTTTTCTTGCACAGTTGTAGCAGTACATCCAGCAGCATGCTATATAATGTTACACATTGTTTTATGCATAACAAGTTATGGTTTTACCGCTAAATAAAGTCAATCTTATTATTGTTTAATTTCTTAATGGCAAATTTTGATTTTCCATCAATGGTTTTCTTGTACAATTATGGTATACAGTACAACCTCACTGGAGGGACCCTCTGGAGAGCAACAACCTCTGCAAAACAACACCATAAAAATTTCCCATAGGTAATATTTACTCTAAATTTAACCTCTGTAGAGCAACAACCTCTACACAACAACCAGTATTTTCAGATCCCAAATGGTGTTGCTCTACAGAGGTTGTACTGTATATTATGAAGCATCTATAGAGGCTGAGACCTTGGAGTATCATTGACCAGTAAGCTGAGTTATATTGTAGCCATACATCACATCTTACATTGACAATTAGTTATTGATTGATAAATATTAACCAAGTAATATTATAGGAAAATGAAAACGAAGAAAGTAGAATGCATTGCAGCATCTGGTCTCGATCAATATAATGTAAGTCGCTGCATAGTATTATTAAAACACTGATTTAACACACAAAATGCACCAGCAAGTATCAAATGTATTTGGAGCCCTTGAATTATTAAACAAAATTTTATACATATTAACACTAAAAGTTATGACATACAAAGTTTGTAGACAACAACAGAAAAATAAAGAAATAAAGATGTTTTCAGCTCAAAGGCTGTATATCTATATTACAAAATCCATTACTGTGAAATCATTATTTTTGGAGGAAGTGGAATTTGTTGATTTCGTTGTTAAACTCGACCATTAAATCTAATGCTCATGGTTTTATGCTTCTATGTTTTGTATTCCACAAATTTACGACACCACGAAAATGGATTTTATCAAACTCCACTAAATTTAATACCCACAAAAATATGTGATTTTACAGTAAATCAATATGATGATAAGAGGGTGCCAGTGTCTGGAATCTATAACAACATATATGGTGAATACAAGATCACTGTCAACCTGTCGCATGACATGATATATACTTCTACCTTAAAAGAAGCTTAAACTTTGGCACAGATATATGCAATTGCAATAATTTCATCTAGTCTTTATTAGACATATATAAGTATATACTGCATGCTTTCAATTGACATATCATTTGCTATAAACCCAAGACTTCTTTTTTCGTCTATTAAACTTGGTGTTAAAATAGTGGTACTATAAGGTAACCTTAATAATGATTGCTGCAATCTGTAGCTCACTTCACATACTCCATATTTCCAATATTGATTAAATGCATATACACACATTTCCTGTACACTAGGATACAGAACATACACAATCTGAACATTGCATCAACAAATTGACCCGTAATTTAAATATCCCTGTGATTGTGCCTTCACTATTTCCATCCATTGTGACACCGACACATACCAGAACAGAACAATGAAACTGTGGCCAAATGCATCTGAACTGAACTGTAATTAAATGCATCTGAATATAGAACTGTAATGAAATGTATCTGAACTGAACTAACGCATCTGAACTGAACTAACACATCTGAACTGAACTAATGCATCTGAACTGAACTAACACATCTAAACTGAACTGATGCATCTTATCTAAACTGTAACGAAATGCATCTGAATTGAACTGTGATGAAAAATGTATCTGAATTGAACTGTGATGAAATGCATCTGAAGTTAAATCAGTTCTCTCAAGTTGGCCAAGTAGCTTTCATGAAGTTTTGGAAACAAATACTAAAGTGAAGAAACATGATATTGAAGATTGGATTGAACTACAAGTCTACATACTTGAGTATTATATACTTGAGAATTATAGGCTAAGTGACAGTAACACGACACAAGTATGGCACGCAATTTCACTCACAGATAATACTGAATATTTGTATCACATTAAGTGTCATAGGCAATATATATCATACCGACATGGTACAGCTGCTAACTTGATTTCAATCTTACAATGATGCACAATAAGAACCCTCAGACTCTGGCACTCTGATGAAGGCAATGTAAAAGCCAAACTTTAGGTCTGCAATGAATTTTGACAAACTAAGAACCTTAACTTTCAGTCTGCTGTTACATTACCCTCCCGTCTCTTACATTAATATATTAATTTATTTATTTTATAACAATACTTTTTTGTTAATCACTCTTGACACAAGGCCCATACCTGACCTGATCTCAATGTGCTCGCTCTACAAGGCCCCATACCTGACCTGCTCTCAATGTGCTCGCTCTACAAGGCCCCATACCTGACCTGCTCTCAATCTGCTCGCTCTACAAGGCCACATACCTGACCTGCTCTCAATGTGCTAGCTCTACAAGGCCCCATACCTGACCTGCTCTCAATCTGCTCGCTCTACAAGGCCACATACCTGACCTGCTCTCAATCTGCTCGCTTTACAAGGCTCCATACCTGACCTGCTCTCAATCTGCTCGCTCTACAAGGCCCCATACCTGACCTGCTCTCAATCTGCTTGCTCTACAAGGCCCCATACCTGACCTGCTCTCAATCTGCTCGCTCTACAAGGCCCCATACCTGACCTGCTCTCAATCTGCTCGCTCTACAAGGCCCCATACCTGACCTGCTCTCAATCTGCTAGCTCTACAAGGCCCCATACCTGACATGCTCTCAATGTGCTCACTCTACAAGGCCCACACCTGACCTGCTTTCAATCTGCTCGCTCTACAAGGCCCCATATCTGACCTGCTCTCAATCTGCTCGCTCTACAAGGCCACATACCTGACCTGCTCTCAATCTGCTCGCTTTACAAGGCCCCATACCTGACCTGCTCTCAATGTGCTCACTCTACAGGGCCCCATACCTGACCTGCTCTCAATGTGCTAGCTCTACAAGGCCACATACCTGACATGCTCTCAATCTGCTCGCTTTACAAGGCCACATACCTGACCTGCTCTCAATGTGCTCGCTTTTCAAGGCCACATACCTGACCTGCTCTCAATGTGCTCAATCTACAAGGCCCCATACATGCGCTCACTCTACCACAAGGCCCCATACATGCGCTCACTCTACCACAAGGCCCCATACATGCGCTCACTCTACCACAAGGCCCCATACATGCGCTCACTCTACCACAAGGCCCCATACAAGCGCTCACTCTACCACAAGGCCCCATACATGAGCTCACTCTACCACTAGGCCCCATACATGCGCTCACTCTACCACAAGGCCCCATACATGCGCTCACTCTACCACAAGGCCCCATACATGCGCTCACTCTACCACTCGGCCATAACAAAATGGTTAAAAGTTTGATAGTAAATATTACATATACAATATATTGCACATGCAGTTAGTGTAGATGCAGATAATGATTTCATTCATCCATTCTCTCTTGACATATTACCTTAATATAAACAACCTGCATGATAAGTGCCACAACTTTCTATATTTTATACATTTCATGATTTCATGTTCACAGACAAAACACAATGCAACACTTTATTGCCTCTCATGTGGATGGAGCCAAAATGTTCACAGGGATTTCACAGAACTCCAGATCAGTCGATGTTACAGAAAATAATAATTAAACTGATTAATTAGTGATTGCATGATTAGATATACATAAGCAATCAAATGTTACAATTAACAAGTCCTTAATTATATATGTAAACATAACCATAAAAATGTCCTACTTTATATAATAATTATAGAGTTATTATTATTTATATGATAAATTCTTATATTAACCACCCCTCTAGAATAAATGCATGTAGCAGATATAGGAATAGAAACACAGAGATAGCAGTATCTATACAGTCTATTTCTGACTCATAGCAAAGCTATTTTAGGTATGTACTTGTCTACAAATAAACTTGGCACAGTTCTCAGACTATTCTAAGACTGTTTAAATCATAGATGTGCATAGAGAGCACACACACAGTAACACTGGCACCTTTGCACTGGTGTCAGTCAGTCAGTCATTGCCGAGGAAACACTATCAGCCAGATAGCTATCTGAACATATTACAGTATTACATCGTTGAATGATGGGAGAGGAATGTCGGACAAGCAATCATGCCAATATCTTTCAGGTAAATAGTAAAAGACAGCCAACAGAAGTGGTGATTAGATGATAACATACAAATACCAACATTTTATATAATACACAACTGCATGAGTATATCAACTTGCCTTCTATACAATCCTTAGATTTTTAAAAAAAACAAAAGTGCAGGCATTGGGCCCTGTATGTGTTTATGTTTTTCTGTGCCCAGCTGGTTAAGTTGAGTACTGCCTTTCCAGTCCGACTTAAAACTTCTCTTTGGGTGCACACATGTGCATATGATAAGCCAATTATGTTTACTTGCAGTTTTTTTTATTATTTACTGATTGGCAAATGTGTTTGGATCCTGTTTTTTTAAATGTAATATTTTTAATAACAATTACTCACTATACTGAAGGGGTCCTGACCAAATGGTTGTTTTTTTCTGTCATTATGTTATTAGTTATAATAAAGAAAATTCTGAACTTATTCAAGTTTTCATTGGTCAATTAACATTTTATCAAAACTCATTTAATACCGGTATATGGTGCATAATATGTAAGCTGACGTACTTTATATCAAGGCAATTATTAGTGAATAATTTAATGAGTATTAGATTATAATAAGCAATAAACCATACAATAGCATCACACACACCATTTATTTTCAATTAAATGCCTATTAAACTAACAGCAACCACTGCTTATTACAATTAGACACAATAATAAATAATATAATCTAAACTTAATAGGATAGTATACAACATTTATTAACAAGAAAATACTAAACTCCATTAATGATGCTGAGTACATTAATTACTACACAGAAATTATTACAGACCTTAATAAACTTGATAACTCTTTGAAATATTTTTGTTGTAGTTTCCTCCCTTTGGGTTAAGATAAAATGGAATTACCTCCCCTTTTGATTAATGTTTTAATGTTCTCCCATTATGATTAACAGAAATCATAATTATCTTAAAGACTTAAAGATAAGGACAACCAATCAGATGACACTATATTAAACTCTTGGTCAGTTAAAGGCAATATGACTGGCTAAGCTTATTCTCCAATTAAATAAGATCAATACCACTCAAGTCATAATAAAATAGTTGATCATAAAAATATAACATATAACAGGCTCATTTTCTCTGATTCATAATTGCTTAAGAAATACTTGCACATGTTTTAACATGAGTGAAATACAGCATTAATGATTAAAGTGCTTGAAAACTCTTCTCAATATTGTGATAGTCAATAATGAAATTTAATGTATTGTGAAACACTAATGACTCTACAAATATTAATTGTACTTTTCAATCAGTACTTTCAAGAGATCGCCTTCCCCTATTTATCAAATCAAGTATTTGTATATATTGGATGATTTAATTAAGAATAGGTATGTGGGTAACATGATCTGGGTGAACCAACCCTTATATCAATACATCTTTCCTATATAAACACAATGAACACTATTAAATACAAGAAACTGCAGTCTCATAATTATAAGAATAATAATTTTGTCCCATTGGTGCAACAATGCTGTATGTACCATATGACTATAATGGTAAGATACTACAACAATGCTGTATGTACCATATGACTATAATGGTAAGATACTACAACAATGCTGCATGTACCATATGACTATAATGGTAAGATACTACAACAATGCTGCATGTACCATATGACTATAATGGTAAGATACTACAACAATGCTGCATGTACCATATGACTATAATGGTAAGATACTACCATATTGCACCAGTGATATATCATTAAACATCTAGAGCGGTGAATGATCAACTGAAGTACTGTAAAATAACACATCTTTTGGGGTATTAAATTTCATGGATTTTGATGAAAATGCATTTCGTGGGGTTGTTAATTAGTGGATTACAGAACATGACAGGGGAAACACATGTCTGAATTTGTGAGGTTGATTAATCATGGGGGTTATATTTCGTGGTCGAGTTCAACAACGAAATCAACAAAAATTCCACTCCCTCGAAAAATACTGATTTTACAGTATCCTCAAATACGAGCAGAGTTGAACAAAATGGCTGTCACCTGCAGATCTAAGGGTGAAAACACACAATCACTGGGTGACACATCCACTTAAAACTTCAAAATATGTTTACTAAGGCCGGATTCAACATTTACCTAACCTTACATACAATTGAATCAGGAATATGTACCATGTATGGCTGCATGCAATAATGATAATTCTAAAATGCAAATACACAAGTTCTTCGACCAGCTGAAAGCAACCTGATTATTGTCAGAGCTTTTTGAAAAATTACCGCCAGTTTCTGAATTGAGTTTTAATGTTTCGATAATTGTAAAATATAACACTGTTGATAATAGAACTTTATGCAAATGTCTGTATGGTGGTTATCATCCAACTGGTGTAATATTTAAAGCTCTGAGTCTGCACAGCAAGTCTTGCAATCATTCGGCAAATTTTTACGTCCTTACGTAAATGTTTGGGAAAGGGAGGAGCTAACACCACCTTCTATTTGACATGGTGGGCGGAGATTACAAATCTAAACTCCACGTTCTGTTTGACACAGGGTGGAGCTAATAAATTTAAAACGTCACAAAAATTAACTTTTCAAAAAAAATCAGGAGTTGATACAAACATTAGACGGGTGGAATAAATCAAACTTAAACGCCCTTAAAAATTCCCAGTGAAAAAATATTGGTGAGAAAATTCTATTAGAGTATGTGTCTGACAGGCAGCAATGTGAGATCATACTGTGCCAGGTAAGTAGTCCTAACATTCCTATTACAATAAAACTGTGATACAGCCGAATTTTAAATGGCGTCTATGAAATATTGATGAAGGAAAGTACGATTTATCTGTACATTAATTTTGCCAGAACATCATACCAAATGCTTTTGATATTAATAATTCATCTCAACAATTAGGCACTCGTTAAAACACCACATTTATTATTTAATTGATAAATAATCAAAATCTGTAGTATAATTACAATATATAGTTTACCTACACATGTAAAAACAAATGTGACAGCACATGGGGTCTATCTGCTCATATTTCAAGAATTGTAGACGAATAAACGCCGCTTCTCAGTACAGTTAATCAAATTAACCGAAGTCTACCGCGGTAGATAATAACAATGTATCTTTGTTATTAAAAACCATAACCATGTCTATGTTCGATTTTCTCATTAACACGTATATGTTTCATTGTTTTTAATCATTGAACCAATAGGCATCTGTCAATAAATTCCCAGAAGTCTTGGTACCATGTGGGTCAAATATCGTAATCTCGGTAAAAATTACATACTCGCACAACAGACCAGCTGTGATACGTAATGATTTATATGTTATAAACAAACAAACATTAAGTACTTATTGTACTAAGACAGTATGTACCAGGGATATTGTACAATTAGTATGAACTAAGTCTTAATTTCTAGCACCGTTTACATCAAGAGTTCCCATTGTCGTTGTTTGTACTCAGAAGTTACACTTTAACAATTCTCAAGTTCACCTTCCCAAGTATAGGATCCCATAACATTAACATCAAAAAGAAAATGCTGGCTACAAAGTGAAATAGAACATCAAATTGGAAATTTTAATGCATAAAGCTGGCATCATGGCAGACAATCAAGTTGAGTAATTATTGAATACATGCAGATGGTTGAAAAACTGAAGGAAACAAGTGATGTTAGTATCGAAACATGTATGCCCCCATGACAGCCCAATAGTCAGGACTCACCATCAAAATGTCAAAGGTTGGATTGTGACCTTGACCTTCTGTCACCCCAAAATTAACAGTGATCAACTACTGATGGTGGCCAACATCCCTATAAAGTTTGAAGATCTGGCCGGCCCATTCATTCTAATACTTAAGTAAAGGGTATAAGAAACCATTTGGTATCTTTATTCAAGGTCACAGTAGGTCAGTAAACTTTGACCTACTGACCTCAAAACTAATATGGGTTGTCTACTGTTGATGATCAAACTCTATGTAAAGTTTGAAAAAATAGACCCTAATGTTCTTGGGTTGATTTGGTCAAAAACCATTTGATCTATTTACCATAAATCATTCAAGCAACTTCGACCTTTGACCTACTGACCTCAAAATCAAGAAGGGTCATCTACTGTTGATTAACAACATGTATGCAAATTTTCAAGATCCAGGGATGGTATTCAATATTGATATTACGTCACCTAAGGATAAGGACAACCAATCAGATTACACGATATTAAACTCTGGGTCAGCAACAGGCAATATGATTCGCTATCCTGATTCTCCAATTAAATAAGATCAATATTGAATATCACCACTGGGCCGAACAATTTTTTAATTATTAAACAGAAAACATTTGGTCTACAGACCAGCGGACAGACATGAGCAATTATAGCGATAGTGCTAGCTCACTTAAGGATTATGCTCTCAGCCATCACAATTTTACAGAGTAACACCAAATCAGGACAAACGATCCTAAATGCATTAATAATATTACATCATATATTTCAATATTCAGCTTTTGTCACACACATAAAAGCAGAGGTTAATTTGACTATAACTCCATCACTGGCCAGATAAGAACATTCAAAATAGAACAATTTAATGCATTAGAATTTAATACTCCTTACTTAAAACAGTGTATTGTGTGTGATACTTGCACTATGGCATCAGTGAAATCCTTTAGAAGTCAGATAATAAACCATACATCCCCATGCTCCCAGAGAAATTGACAGCTGAAATTTAATTTATTTCCATTTCCAACTTAATAGAATTAAAAAGTAAATCCTAGCTTAATATCAGAAATACAATGGATAACAAAAGCACTGTCAATGAAAGGCTAAACATGAATGAGTGTGGGCAACACTCACGTAGCTAGATATGAAGGAAAGTAGCGAGTTGTTGGAGCCTTGCTCTTATCCTTCTACTGATAACCTCAGTGTATTAAAATCATGGATAATCATAACATTAGAACCCATCCATACAGAGCTTTACTAAATGCCTGTCTTACAGACATGGATATAAATTATACCAAACTGAGCTGAACAACAGTTACAATACAAGCTTATCTCCACACATTATATCAATCAATAAAGAACAGCCCTTAAACCAACCAAAGAGACTAATTTAAGAGAAATGCACATGGCTGTCACCAAGTCTAAAGTGAAGAAAACATATCTCACAAAAGAAGTATATAAATATAATAGTATGTTGTCCCCGAAATGATAACGAAACCTAGCAATGAACAAAATAAACTTAAAGACAAGATGGCACTGAGTTTTATACATGGTAAAATACTTTATGCCTTAATTCATCTTCAAGCACAATTCTCATTTTCACACAATATATAATATTACATTATTTGCCGTTCAGAGACAGTATTAACTTAGATAATACAAATTTAACGAACATTGTTGTTGTTGTTGTTGTTGCTGCTGCTGTTGCTGTTGTTGTTGCTGCTGCTACTGACGTTGCGGCTGTTGTTGTTGCTGCTGCTGATGTTGTTCCTGTTGTTGTTGCTGCTGCTGTTGCTGCTGCTACTGATGTTGTTGTTGCTGCTGCTGTTACTGATGTTGCTGCTGATGTTTCTGCAGCAGATGTTGCAGTTTGTGTAGTTATTGTTGCTGCTGATGATGATATTGTTGCTGCTGATGATGATATTGTTGCTGCTGATGATGATATTGTGGCTTCTGATGATGTTGTTGTTGCTAAAATATAAACTCAGGTAGTACTTCAAATCACGATGGAACCAGGGTACATAAACAGCACAATAACATTAACAGTTGAACATTGACCTATAACACCATGATGCCTGTCAGAACAGTTGTTTAGATCAGTCAGTAAAATGACAACATCCAAAGTATGTATAACTAGAATCTAGGTGCGATTATTGATTCTATCATAATACAGCATAGGTCTGTCTGAATGGAATGCTGCTGGTAAATGTCTCCATTTAATCCTTGTGATTTCTTGAAAAACTGCCACCAGCACCAGAATATATTTCTAATACCACAATTTTGACTTTCAATTTACTGTAAAACAGATCATAAGAAAACAACAAGACGTCTAAGGGTATTAGATGTATAATGTGCCCAGGATATTATGATGTTTACAAACATTCATCAGATTCAGGTCAACTGTTGCACAATTGGTTTGACTTATTAATAAAATAATCTCACATGGTCATGCAGTTTTATACTAAAATGATCAATCTTGCACATCTGATAACATCACTTCTGTGAAACAGACTAATTTTTCCTGCCTTTCTCATTAGCTTGGGCTCACTATATAACACATATTGATTTATGATGACATCAGGGCACCCCCCCCCCCCCCCTGTCCCCGCGCCTTTAAACAAAACACTCCTCTTATTGCTTAAACCACCCCAAGCAGTCAAACATTAAATCATATCATTAAGTACTTAAAGGGAAGAAAATTAACAGTATTCATACAATACTCTCAGTTATACTTCAAGCTTGTAACCAAACTCTTTAATACCTGCATCAGCTTAAAGCTGACCCAACTGTTCAGGTGTTAACCTAACTCTTAAATACCAATGCACCAGTTTAAAGTTTACCCAACTTTTCATGATTGTATTCAACTTAACTCTTTAATACTTGCGCTGGTTTAAAGTTTACCCAACTTTTCTAAACCTAAAGTTAATCAATTTGAGATGGTCACAGAGTGTGTGTGATAGGGTATTCTTGCCAAGACAAGTACGCAGGAGAGAAATCGCTGACGTCAGCAATTAAGATGAATTACTATTTCACTGGCTATGAACCATTGAACCTGATCTAAAGGGTCCCATAATTGACATTCATGGCGATAATGAACTCAATCACTAGACATTTATATAGGGGTTTAATTTTTATAAATTTCAAAATTTGAAATGCTGTCACAGACTTGTGTTAAGTCTTGAGCAGTGAAAAAAACGCATAATGGTGCATGTTAATTTCAATTTATCAAATTGTTTCAGCAAAAACTCATCAGGCGCATAGAAGCTCACTGGCGTATTAGAAGCTCTGTTGGAAGCAGCTCACTGGACGTATTAGAAGCTCTGTTGGTAGCAGCTCACTTGACTTATTAGAAGCTGTGTTGGTAGCAGCTCACTGGAAGAAGCTGTGTTGGTAGCAGCTCACTAGACATATTAGAAGCTCTGTTGGTAGCAACTCACTGGACGTATTAGATGCTCTGTTGGTAGCAGCTCACTGGATGTATTAGAAGCTCTGTTGGTAGCAGCCCACTGGACGTATTAGAAGCTCTGTTGGTAGCAGCTCACTAGACTGATTAGAAGCTCTGTGGTAGCAGCTCACTGGACGTATTAGAAGCTCTGTAGGTAGCAGCTCACTGGAAGTATTTGAAGCTCTGTTGGTAGCAGCTCACTAGACTGATTAGAAGCTCTGTGGTAGCAGCTCACTGGACGTATTAGAAGCTCTGTAGGTAGCAGCTCACTGGACGTATTTGAAGCTCTGTTGGTAGCAGCTCATTGGACTTATTAGAAGCCCTGTTTGTAGCAGCCCACTGGACGTATTAGAAGCTCTGTTGGTAGCAGCTCATTCGGCTTATCAGAGACTCTGACTGTTGGTAGCAACTCACTGGACCTATCAGAGACTCTGACTGTTGGTAGCAGCTCACTGGACCTATCAGAGACTCTGTTGGTAGCAGCTCACTGGACATATCAGAGACTCTGTTGGTAGCAGCCCATTGGGCTTATCAGAAGCCTCATTGGACTAACCAGAAGCTCTGTTGGTAGCAGCTCATTGGGCTTATCAGAGACTCTGGCTGTTGGTAGCAACTCACTGGACTTATCAGATACCCTGTTGGTAGCAGCTCATTCGGCTTATCAGAGACTCTGACTGTTGGTAGCAACTCACTGGACCTATCAGAGACTCTGACTGTTGGTAGCAGCTCACTGGACCTATCAGAGACTCTGTTGGTAGCAGCCCATTGGGCTTATCAGAAGCCTCATTGGACTAACCAGAAGCTCTGTTGGTAGCAGCTCATTGTGCTTATCAGAGACTCTGGCTGTTGGTAGCAACTCACTGGACCTATCAGAGACTCTGTTGGTAGCAGCCCATTGGGCTTATCAGAAGCCTCATTGGACTAACCAGAAGCTCTGTTGGTAGCAGCTCATTGTGCTTATCAGAGACTCTGACTGTTAGTAGCAACTCACTGGACCTATCAGAGACTCTGTTGGTAGCAGCCCATTGGGCTTATCAGAAGCCTCATTGGACTAACCAGAAGCTCTGTTGGTAGCAGCTCATTCGGCTTATCAGAGACTCTGACTGTTAGTAGCAACTCACTGGACCTATCAGAAGCCTCATTGGACTAACCAGAAGCTGTGTTTGTATAGCAGCATAGAAGATGTATATTTATGTGATAGATAAGTCAGATGAACTGGACAGTCTCAATCTCAGGTAGTGAGGTCACTCTGGTAGACAAGGTTGACGGTATTTCTGATTACCTTGATCTTCTTGTGATGTGAGGTATTACTGGCTTGCATCTATGTTGTCTGTACTTTACCTGTGGTAACTGTTGGCAAAGATTTTGCCAAACATACTTACATTACCTACTGGCAAATCATAGCATGAGTCATCTAGCTACACACACACAGTTTGTGGTATAGCTATCACTATGTGGTACACTAGGCCATGAGAACTTGCTGCGATGCCAACTGTTTGAATGACTTTTATGTCAATTAATCAATGTTTATTCTTTATAAGTTTACCTTGCTATGAAAACTGTTTGTGCATTTGTAAAGATTATACTAGTAAAGTACTTAGCTGAGACTGCGTGGGAACTGCATGGTTACATGGTGGCACTAATATAAGGCAGGACCTGGCAGGTACTAAACATATACTGAACATGTACAGCAGAGGCTCTGGGTGCTTAGTACAGTGGCATTAGGAGTTCTAACCAATAATTAGTACTTATAATGACACAGAGTTTATAACCATGTATTAAACGAGTACATGAGAGGTTCTGGGTGCTGGTACAGAGTCAACACAGAGTGTCTTCCAGTCAAATACACTATAAATGTACAAATACCAGGACCAATGACTTACTATCATACAATACATTAAACCTGAATATATAAGACACAATAAATACTGTATGAACAGCACACTGTACCACTGTGTTTATATTCACCACCTGGGCACATTCTGTCTCATTAACTGTTATCATTCAGGTTGTGCCATCTTCCTCATCATTATTTCAAACAGTTTATAATTGTATGACACTGTCAACTGTTCCCTGGTAAGACATTAATGTTTCTCATCAGCCTTGAAGTATGTGTACAATTCTCAGTTAAATCAAGTATAATAATAATACAATATTATGAGAGGGAAACAGTATAATAAGAGATGTGTAGATCAGTGAGAGGGAAACAGTATTATAAGAGATGTGTAGATCAGTGAGAGGGAAACAGTATTATAAGAGATGTGTAGATCAGTGAGAGGGAAACAGTATTATAAGAGATATGTAGATCAGTGAGAGGGAAACAGTATTATAAGAGATGTGTAGATCAGTGAGAGGGAAACAGTATTATAAGAGATGTGTAGATCAGTGAGAGGGAAACAGTATTATAAGAGATATGTAGATCAGTGAGAAGAGATATGTAGAACAGTGAGAGGGAAACAGTATTTTATTCAGATAAAAAACCCAAGTTTTAAATGTGTTAGAATCAAAATCTCCAGTGTAGGACAGCCAGTCATTTAATACGCGGACAATCATCATAGCTAGTGTACAGGCAGCATAAATTAAACATGTAAATATAATCATTGTACTGTTTTATCAAAGCACTTATGGAAATCTTAAAGTTTGTTCAAATTTAAATTCTTTATAATTCTTTTACAGCCACAAAGTGGGGTTGCAAAATTGATAATGATTCAGTTAATCAACTCATTCAGACTGTAATTTCTATCCCGATTTTATAGTTGCTAAAGAATTATAAAGAATTTAAATTTGAACATAAGTTTATGATTTCAGTAAGCGCTTTGATAAAACAATACCCATGGGAGTAAGTTGCAACGATCACATGCAGGCAGCAGAACAGACACAGGAATGTATGTGTTTCTTCTTGCTGAGATACATTATCATCAATCAAAATGTTACAGAAGATGAAGTACACATGGACAAATTATGTGCATTGTAATAAATTCACTTTAACCAATTTTTCAACTTCAAGATATACGTTAACAACTACTTTACATTAAGTGACATATAAACACAGAAATCATCTTACGCTCGAAAATTTGCTCCATTTATAATACAACGGAAGTATACATCATACAAGACATGCTGTAACTACTAGGTTTTTTTCTTTGTCATTTTTTCAACGAATGAGACAATTTATGAATGAGACAAAACATTTGCAAAAGTAACTGTGTTTGTTAATGAAAACTGGCATAACTTCACATATAGGTCCCCCCCCCCTTTCACTGACAAAATACTTACAGTCACGGTTTTTGCAAAATATACCTACTATAGTGCGCCCAGGATAATGTGAAAGGCGGGGAAATTTGGTATATTCTACAAAGGTTGATTAATCAGATGTGCACGATTTATCAGTGATGTTTTTAATACAAAACTGACCATATCTGTCTATTTTAGTAATTTGTAAAACCAATTTTGCAACAGTTGACCAAACCGAGTCTGTAAACATCACATTATCCTGGGCACACAATATCACAACACTGTATACATTCCCTGTAATGAAAGGCATCAGTCAAAAGGTATGAGAAGATACAGAAGATAATCAATTAATGGTCTACATTATTAAACTATTAGAAGACCAACACCTTCATTACTATTAGTGCATTCAATATATTGGACTGGTGACACTGCCTCTATAGCTCAATGGTTATCATGCTAATGCTGTCTTATTTCCTTTGGCCTAAAATAACATGCATGTTTTATGGTTAAAAATTTATATCTTTTGGCCTCAAATATAACATGTAGATTTTGTTTTGAAATTTATTTCCTTTGGCCTAAAATAAAACATGCACATTTCATGTTTAGAAATTTATATCTTTTGGCTTCAAATATAACATGTAGATTTTGTTTCGAAATTTATTTCCTTTGGCCTTAAATAAAACATGCACATTTTATGTTATAGGAACAGGATTTTGTACAATTTTTTGTAGTAGTTTATGACTGCCAAAGCAAACAGGAGCTAAAATATAGCACTCCATGTTTATCATGAGTGTTCCTTTGATGAAATAGATTTTATTTGCCTTCAGTTTGTTTACATTTTGTATCAATGAGTGCTAAAATATAGCTTTGTAACAAGATTGAACTTCAAAACCTGAGAGCTTTAAATCGGCTCTTTTTAAGTGTTAACAACCGGTAACTTACAGCCTTTTAACGGTTATTATTTAAGTAAGTCTCGGCAATTCAAAATTAACAAACATGCATATTTTGTGGTTTTCGACTTGAAGATACATGTCTATGGATCATGTTCATAATGCCATTGAATGAGAGAAATAAGTGAAGATTTTGCTCCGATGAATAAGTCATGAAATATTGTTATGTAAATCCAAGAATTTGAGACAATTAATTAGAAGAATGGCCACTTGATTAGTTTCTGTATATATTATAATAATATATGACCTTCACAAATCAGTACTCCTGTACTTAAGAAAATGTCATCCGACGGTTATTTAAATTTATTGCTATATGTTAAATAATCCTTTTTCATGTCCCTTAAAAGGGGGACATATTATGTTACTCAGGTTTTGATCAATACCAATTTTTTCAGTACCCTTTTGATTGCTTATTTGTTCGTTTGTTGGCGATCACACAGAAACAGTTGTAAGCGCATGGTCATTTCTTTTTGTCCCTGCCAGATGGACCAAGGACCTCAGACTTCAAGGGCCAGTATCCTTTGAGTTAATATGTTGATCTCTCACATTTTAGTAGCTCCATCACCAACTTGTATGAAAACTCAGTGATTGGGTGACATTAATTCCGGAAGATGTAAATGAAGGACCGAATGTTAATTCTTATGCAATATTTCTGACCTTGAGCTGACTTCAAAATATGTATTCAAATTACGATGACCCGAATATATTTTAATCATTAATAAATACAGTGTTCTAATAAGCATAGACCTATAATAATACTCCACAACTCATCCAGCAATAAAGAATGCTTATTCATTAAGCTTAACACTAACAGTCATACAACACCTTGGCCACACATCTCAGTGTCCATAGATGATAAAATTATCCGGACAAGCTAAAAGAATGGATGTTTGACCTCCCAAGTGTGACCTTGACCTTTGAGATATAGACATTTTTTTCAGCCGAAAATGTTGTCTCATGGTTATGAACAATAGTACCAATTTATTTTAAAATCGAAAACAAAATAGTGTGATGGACAGCGGGTAAACCTATAGTCCGCACCGGTGACCGATAGGAGACTAACAAAGCTACATTATAGAGGTTTGAGATTCACAAAGTCCACCAAAGCTTTTACAGAGGTTTGTGAATTATAAAAAATTCATGGAAGCTTCCATAAAAGTTTGTGAATTACCAAAATCCAACAAAGCTAAATTATAGAGGTTTGTGAATTACCCAAATCTAACAAAGCTAAATTATAGAGGTTTGTGAATTACCTAAATCTAACAAAGCTTTTATAAAAGAACTTCATAATCATAGTGAACTGCTTGTACTCAATGTTGCATTAAACAAAACAGATAGCTACTCATTAAAACTTTGCAGAGAAAAATTATTTTTAAAAGATGTTTTGAAGACATGCTAATAAACATTGTAAAAACATGAGGAGCTTTTAACACAGTCGCTACCTAGGAGGCCATATTAATAATTGTATTAACATAAAATTTGTCAAATGATCACTTTAATAGACATTTATCTTCTCTTTACACTTTAGAAATGAATGACTACTTGAGGACTATTATGTAAATCAAGCTGCTCTATATTGGAATAACATGAGCTAAAATATCGGCTCAATTGAAATGAGGTGGAAGTTCATTTTTCCGAATGATTCTGTATGTTTTAATCATTGATTTCAAATGCACTTCATCATAATGAGTTTCATAAATAAATAATAAGGAAATCACCATAACTTTTAAGGCAATTATAAATAAATTAATAGCTAGATAAAATATCATCTAAACTTTTCTTAAATGGGGACGGTGAAAGGGTTGAATTCTCATTGAATATTTATTTTTTATAACTAATAAGCAGCTGTAGTGGGCTTCACACCCATACTTTACACTGTCATTGCCTTGAGCAATGTGAAATAACAATCATTCAGACCATGCAATGATCACAACCCCCCCCCCCCACTGTGACCCCCCTATACAAAGCAAAGTAACTTGTAGCATCACACCAGAAATGTCACGGTTGAAATGTGGGTAACATTACTGACGAGATTTTTTCCACCTTACAAAAACCGTTGCTATGAAATTTAAATATGAGCCGTTCTCCAGGAAAACCGGGCTTAGTGACATTATATAGCAATTGTGTAATAATTAATATACAGAAAAGGCTCTGAAATGAGAAAAAAGTCATGTTCTTTGATTTAACTTTAAGTACTTGGATAGTATAGTACAGTCAGATCTCGATACAACGACACTGTTGGTTCCCAATCAAAATGTTGTTATAATGAATTTGTCATTATACTGAATTTCACTAGTGACGAGAAATTTGATTTGGAGATTGTTTCATAGAAATCAGTTAATGATTAACATATAATTTATTATGTCAGCAAAATCAGCAGTATGAAATTATCATAATTACATAAAATAATATTTAAAATAAAATACTATGTTTTGAGAGAGCTCCAAAATAAAGGGTGTCCGAATTTAAAGATGGCCGGATACTTCTACAGTAAACTATAAAATCTAACGCTCTTGAGTATAATTTGGTAATTCATTTTGTTACAAATTTTACCCTATCGTCTTTAAGAATTGATGAATTAATAAATCAAGTCGAAAAATCTCGATTAACATCGTTTATTTCGTGAACCGTACGATTTCTAAAATACGAATATATGCGATGACATCGCTTATCTCCCTTGATTACGAATGCGCGAGCCGTAGCACACAAACTGTGATTCGACTGTGAAAGGTTCCACTATTATAAAGAGAGCAATTAAGATGATTTTCACAAGTGTATTACATAATTAGGCTCCTTGCTCAGACGGTGACTTTGTGAAGCCAATAAATAGTTCAGGTGTGAAAAATAGTCCTGTGATAGTGTCAGTATATCGAGTATTAATTACTGTGTAAACAATCGATTCGTTCCCATCTTTTTGCTGTCGGTGTCGGTAAGTGAATATGTCATTATAACGGATACTATTAACGTTGTATAGAATTTGTCCCCGTCATTTGGTGTCGTTATAACGAAATTGTCGGTATATTGGGTGTCATTGTAACGAGTCCTAACTGTACTATCCCTAAGATTTTATTTATCTCATGGATTATGTTAAAATAACCTCTGTTGTTGCTATGGTGACCCATTTCTGAAATGCACCCATATTGAGAAAAATGAGGGGTTAGTGATTAGAATCAGTAGCTACCTTTCTCTCATGCTTTTAAAATGTTATATTAAACTAAGAATATAAATTATGATACCTTTTTGAAACATTTGCGTCAAGAATTTATGAAATACTGGAATTCTAAAGTGTTAGTTAATGCAACGTCAAATAACGTTTGCGACGTCACTCAAACGGTAGACGGGAGTAGTTAGTTCTAAAGGTCTGTAACTTTATAAGTGGGTTATATTCTTTGCTCAAATTTTCAGAAACTGTTCATAAGAGTCTTGTCTTTCTAACGCCATATTATCATGATTTTCATAATTTTGTCACTTAGCCCGGTTTTCCTGGAGAACGGCTCAATATAGTTTGCACCTACAGTGGGATTCGAAAAAATACTGTACAATGCTAGATTTCAATTTAAATTCAATTTCTTAAATTATTTAGGTTTTTTATGATCTTTTTGGGAGTTCCATCACAAATCAAAATATTTCTCTTTCAAGATAATATATTTCCATTAGTCAATATGAAGCAATTATTATAAAGATCAGAGAGGTGTAAAGATAGCAAGCAGGTTCAAACGATAATCTAGGAATGATTTTAGTTCAGCTTTATTTCACCGATGAAGGAAGAATGGGAGGTTTTGACAAGTGTGAACTGGAATATTGTATATATACATATATCATCAATAAAAGATCCACTTACATCTATAATGTCTTTATTTGTGCGGCTCTCATGAGGTTCATTATACTCTGTATATTTGAGAAGAACTTTGTCCATATCGGTACTAGCGTACTGGAACAATTTATTGGCACTGTTGAAGATTATAAGAGCGATCTCACAATCACACAGTACACTTAATTCATAAGCTTTCTTCATCAGTCCAAACTTCCTCTTTGTGAATGTAACCTGAAAAATAGAATGGTACTTTAAATGATAAGTTATAACAAATAACTAAAACAAAACGCATGCAATACAAATTCACATGAAAGTATTAGTTTTGCCAATATAAAGCATTAACCTCTATATATATATATCGCTGGCTTAGAATTAGAAGGTCGAAAGTACTTACAACCTTATAAGACTCATGCATATTTGAAATCTGCATCTCAAGGTGCTTATTATGAGCCTTTTTTATGAAAATCGGAAGTGTTCATATTGACCGAACTGAAGTTTAAAAAGCTTGTTTTTCCATTTGTAATGAGTATTTTTCAGACAGATTTTTTCACGTTTTCTCAAACTATTGATTTTTTATTTACAAACTTCTAATTCTAAGCCAGCGATATATCCTTTTGTTGGGGCCAAAATGTCACCCTTATACATTGGCTTCATATATATCAATGCATTTAGAATACTCACTTAACCTGTCAATGAGAACAGCTGAGAGTCCAAACTTACTGAACCTTTTACTGTGAAACACATTAGGCAAATTGTACAACCTTATCATCATTGGAAGCACAGCAATCTTGCATAATGTTATACCCCCCCCCCCCCCCCCCAAGCTTCTGCACAATCTTGTGCACAACTTTGCAATTAAGTCTTAGCTATGGGACAAACTGAAAGCTTGCACAATTCTAACAGTGTTTTGCAGAGGAAAGTTCACACATTTCAAATTGCCACATTACGACAACCTTCTTGCAATCTTAATTAAGCTCGCAGTTTTGGTTTAATATCAGCCATAGCATATAGAGTAGTGTGGGCCAAGATGTTTAAATGTTTTGTTTCAAACAAAGATGTCAAAATTAAGCAACATTGTCGGCTGATTAGCTGCAATCAGAAATCAGAGATTATGGCACGTTAAAGGACCAAGAAGTCTATTCGGAAAGAGCTAAGTTAAAATCGCACCTTAACTCCTTAAATGACATAACTGTCTCTTCCCTCGTAGTATGAGGTCATAATGGCAAATATAACATGAACAGAACTGTCTCTTCCCTCGTAGTATGAGGTCATAATGGCCAATATAACATGAACAGAACTGTCTCTTCCCTCGTAGTATGAGGTCATAATGGCCAATATAACATGAACAGAACTGTCTCTTCCCTCGTAGTATGAGGTCATAATGGCCAATATAACATGAACAGAACTGTTTCTTCCCTCGTAGTATGAGGTCATAATGGCCAATATAACATGAACAGAACTGAATGGATAAGCATTTACCAATCAAATGTATAAACAATCAAATATGCATAGTACTGTGAACCAACTTTCCTGTTTTGCTGATCATAGGCATATTTGCGACTACAAATGTTTCCGTTTTTAAGTTTCCCACAATGTCCATATTAATGTGTTTAGCACTTTTGCAGTGACTCAATTTCGTGAAATTCTACCACTCACGAACTAAGCAAAAGTAAATCGCGCAAAATAATTTCTAGGTTTACAGTAATTAAAACCTAGTAATTGATCTATGATGATTGGACCTCTTTCTAAACTTTATTTTATAGAGTCAAGCATTGTTTTATATAAATGTCAATGTTATAGGGTGATCACATTAGCTGACAAATTCAGCAAGAAATGCTCAGGTAAGCTAATATCAATTCTGTACATCATTAGGTGTATTTTTACTAACTTCTGAATTGGTTTGATATATGCTACAATCAATCTGCGAGCCAAAGTATGAGATACATTATTATTGCAATAAATCAATTGTAATACATGAATTTATTTATGATTCAATAAAGAGAAAAAAAATAACATTGTGAATTTGTCTATTGTTGCAAAAATTGGATATTTTATTCCAATATTAATCACAGGAATGAATGGTTTCTGAAAACCGCCGATATCAATTTCTCTTTGTAAAATATTTATTTGTAATCGTATAGCCCACATTAACAATGATAATGCTTGAAATGCTGTAATATCAAATACTGCTACAGTATTCCACGTTTAAACGTTACTTTCAATGCACCATGTTGATCGTATTACAGGCGCATCATTTATAATTTACCAGTTAAACGTAAAATCTGGTATTTAATATTTATGTGAAACAAATCATTTGTAGGGCCAAAAATAAAATATTGTTTGTTTCCTCCTTCCTACCTACCTCAGCAACAAGTCCCCTACCCAATATAGGAAACAATAAATATTTTATTTTGGCCAAAACAAAATGATACTGTGGCTCTCTTCAGCAACACAATAATTCTATTTCAGAAGTAACCAATTACTATAAATTTCACCTTCCCAGAGCAACTGAATTATAAGTAACCATTGGACAACAACTAATCATTGTTTCCCAAAAGATGTTGTTGTAGAGAGGTTGTACTGTATGCTGTTATGCTATATAGTACCTATTTCTGAGTGGGGACATTAAGTATCTATATCTGAGTGGAGACATAGTACCTATATCTGAGTGGAGACATAGTATCTATATCTGAGTAGAGACATAGTATCTATATCTGAGTGGGGACATAGTACCTATATCTGAGTGGGGACATAGTACCTATATCTGAGTGGAGACATAGTACCTATATCTGAGTAGAGACATAGTACCTATATCTGAGTAGAGACATAGTACCTATATCTGAGTGGGGACATAGTACCTATATCTGAGAGGGGACATAGTACCTATATCTGAGTGGAGACATAGTATCTATATCTGAGTGGGGACATAGTACCTATATCTGAGTGGGGACATAGTACCTATATCTGAGTGGAGACATAGTATCTATATCTGAGTAGAGACATAGTATCTATATCTGAGTGGGGACATAGTACCTATATCTGAGAGGGGACATAGTACCTATATCTGAGTGGAGACATAGTATCTATATCTGAGTGGGGACATAGTACCTATATCTGAGTGGGGACATAGTACCTATATCTGAGTGGAGACATAGTACCTATATCTGAGTGGAGACATAGTACCTATATCTGAGTAGAGACATAGTACCTATATCTGAGTGGGGACATAGTACCTATATCTGAGTGGAGACATAGTATCTATATCTGAGTAGAGACATAGTATCTATATCTGAGTAGAGACATAGTATCTATATCTGAGTGGAGACATAGTACCTATATCTGAGTGGAGACATAGTATCTATATCTGAGTGGAGACATAGTATCTATATCTGAGTAGAGACATAGTATCTATATCTGAGTAGAGACATAGTATCTATATCTGAGTGGAGACATAGTACCTATATCTGAGTGGAGACATAGTATCTATATCTGAGTGGAGACATAGTATCTATATCTGAGTAGAGACATTTACCATGTGGTAAAAACGCAAGTTGAAATGGGAATGTCAACAACAGTTAAGTATTTGAGGGGTTCCACTAGCTGCTGAAGGGTCATTTTGATAAATTTGACTAAATTTTATAGGAAAAATACCCATGATTTAAAGTGATAAAAGCTCCGTGAGCCGCATGTGTCGCCTGACGACATGCACATTTTTCACAGAAAGCTATCTAGTATTGGGCTACATATTCGACTCACAAGAGTTCTCTAGTCATCTGAACTAAAAACAACAAAGTTATGCTCTGGACAAAAAAAATGTCCTGATAAAATCATTGAATCAAAAGGGAATCATTCAAACACTACACAAAGTAGAGTTATGATTCTTGCGCACTGCACTTCATGTCACAGCAAGAAACATGCATACCAAATTTGGAGTCATTCATACTTATGGTGACAAAATTATGCCCGGACAAGAAATGCTTATAAAATCAATCAAAGGGAAATAATTCAAAAATGGCACAAGGTAGAGTTATGGTTATTGTGTACTGCACTTGGACTTTTTGTAAGAAACATGCATACTAAGTTTCAAGTCATTCAACCTTATGGTGACAAAGTTATCCTCTGGACAAGAAATGCTCTAATTAAATCCATCAAAGGAAAATAACTCAAAAACGATGCAAGGCAGAGTTATGGTTCTTGCGCCCTGCACTTCCGCTTATTGCAAGAAACATGCATATAAAATCTTGAGTCATTTGAACACTAGGTGACAAAGTCATGCTCCAGACAAGAAATGCTCTAATTAAATCAATCAAAGGGAGATAATTAAATAACGATGTATGGTAGAGTTATGGTTCTTGCGCACTGCACTTCAGCTTATTGCAAAAAACGTGCATACCAAATCCTGAGTCATTAGAACTTAAGGTGACAAAGTTATGCTCCGGACAAGCAATTTGGGCCGAAGCCGCGGCCGCCAAAGTAACACCTATATGTTGCCTTTTCAGGCAACACAAAAATGACCCTTGTAACCAATATCTTAAGGGTCAAAATGAGTTTTTTTGGAAATTACAAGGGTCAAAACCCCTTCTCCCAAGTCAAATGAAACCCCGGTATTTTATTTATTTAGTAAGAAATGTTGACACTCCAATTAGGAAATAATTACTATGAATTATTAATGAAAAATTTAAATAAATATCCGCTATGGATAATTTAAGTATTTTGCTTAATTATTCAACTTTTTATCATTATTTCAGATAATGCTTTATAGTGTTCAGTTTACGATATCGCCAACACAAAGTACTTAATCATAATTTAATATTGAACTCTTTTTATATTATATTTCAGGCAAGGTTATAGGGCTCAGTAAACAGAATCCACCTACACGTAGGTGTTTTAGGTGTTAATTTGAATAATATTCCAGTTGATCAAAGTATATGGCCAGACTCCAGGGGCACTCAGATTACCATTGGGACCTGATATTCTGACTATTTTGTACAATTTGGTTAGAATCCTAGAAACCATTAGGCCATTCAATTCTCCGATTATCATAGGAATGTCGCATTAATTAAAGTTAATTCATTTGTCAATTCCATTTAGTAATATCAAGTTTTGAGAGTTCCAGGAAGTTTAATTGTAACACTCACTGCCCCTCCACTTTGACAAATGCAAAAAATCATCCATATATATATAGTCCGTTTGCGGCGAAAAAAATTGTCTAAAATGAAGATTTCTCAGTATTTACTGCACCTACAAGTATGAGATTTTGCACGAGTTAATGAAATGTATCTACCTAATATACAATTAAATCTAAGCAACATCGGACATGTGTGAAAAAAGTTTTGTTCATAAGTTCTATGTAAAATATTTGTAGTTTACAATGAAACTTCATGTTAGAAGACTCGATACACACAACAGCCAATTTTATGCTCACGTGACACGTCTAACGGTAGATTTACCTATTTGTAACCTATTTAATATAGCATATACGAGGCCCGTCTGTACATCTGAACTGTCCATGTGTTACATATTTTCGGGTCTAAACGTAAAAATGGCTTGCGTCTAGCAGACTCCCTTTTTGAACTATAAAAACAAGGATTTTACAGCGTCTTTAACGATTTTGACTGCTTAATATTAGGCATTCTTCAAACGTGTTCATGAATGTCGATTTCAGACATATCCTAAAGGTTTGGGTAGATGTATATTACTCAATTATTTAGGACTGGTTCAGTCTTAAGACTACATATCATTGCGCACATAAACATTACAATGCTTTAATTAAGTTCGTAATTTAACATTATTATAATTATACGTGTATGTCCATGTATAAGTATATACATGTACATAGCTTTTGTAGCTTAGTAAATAAGGGTTTGGTTTTCACTGCTTTTCCGTGATATTACATGTTTTATACATAATCTGTATACACACAAGCGACATACCTTAATAAATCGACTTATATGGGCCTCATAAATTTTGTTTTCATCACAGCAATGTTAATCTCACTGATCACGGATTATAACAGTTAATAAAAAGACAGTTAATCATCAATGGAATACCAGATATCCTCCCTGCATTAAAGTGTTCAAATGCAAGTAATATCAATATACAATAAAGAATAAACTTGTTTAAATAAGTAAATAAAAATTATGAAATTTAAAATGGGAGTAGGTAGAATGTAATTATGATTCTACGTAAATTTTTATCAACATCTGATGAATAGATTTTTAACCATACAAGATTTAGACGATTTTTTTCGCTGCAAACGGGCTATACATGTTGTTATTATTTCATTAATGATTGCTAGTAAAAAATAGAAATGCATTTTTTCTCTTTATCGAGTATTGCAGCTAATATTGAAATAGGAATGTTTTATTTGCAGCCATACATGTATATACGCAATTTCTCAACCATTTTTCATACAATATAATTAATTTCAATTAAAAATCAAAGCACTGAGAGTGCTGATGGGAGGCGATCTGGTTGCTGCTACTAAAGCTTAAACCGACTTTACACGTTAAATGTTCGTTTTCTTACTGCTGATCTTGTCTTGAATGTCAAAATAGGCATATGTGACTATATAGGCATGTTGGGTATCTAAATAATTGTAAAAAGGGGCATATTAATTTATATGTAATACGTGTATTGAATGCGTATATCAAAAGTGGCTTTAAAATAATATTACACGCCTATTTATCAGATTCTACAGTACCATCTTGTAATCACTTCCCTCACAGCGCGAGACATCTCTAGAAAGCGGCTAGTATAGCGACACCATATGATTGCATAACAGTACTTTGCAGACGGTAAACGAATCATTGATAAAACCATCACATGACCCGGGTCTGAAGTTTCTAAAAATAGCTTTACAGCCTGGACATTTGATGAACATGTCATTTTCATATTATGAAACAAGTTCGGTATCGCCCAGGTGTAGTGATTATCTGCAAAAATATTGATTTAACAAACAGTTTCACAATAATTGTTGATCTTAGAATAAACAAATGTTGCTGATTGAATTAAATCAGTTTAAAAATTTGGAGAAACATATGTTGCAGTATTGGGAATGTTGACAGTTTCTGGAACTACTTGAATGCGGATTCACATAGCAGCCTAAAGGCGTTCAGATTGCATTAAGAAATGGGCAATGATAGTAATGAGAGGCTTTGCCTCCTAAAAATTATGAGTGTATACATATAGATTCTCTAATCAGTACTAACTTAATATCCATTGATCAGGAACCAGCAACTTCCCCCCCCCCCCGTGTGGAGGAAAATCTACTCCACATGTGGAGGAAAATCAATACTGATGTCCATTTTTCATGGAAGGGCATATGACCTGCCTGGGGACTGGGAATCAAACCCAGATTGCTGGCTTACAAATCCAGGGCACTATAAACAATGGCTAGGTATAAATTCTTAAATTGTGATAATGATTTTAGTACTATATAGATAGTTAACACATAATTAATTATATTCATACATGAAAAAAATGCTTTTTTTTCCACTACAAATTTTACCATCCACTCAGAAGTGGCTGTATTCTCGGCATTATATATACACACTTGAGAGAACAAAGATTTTCTTCTTCTGTAAGAATCATAAATTGAGAGCATTGCAGCCCTGAAGTAATGTGTACACACATAAAAAATAATGCAGTCATTGTATAAAAATAGTATAAATAATTCCATATCTTTCTGTAAATCTTTATATACATATAAATGTATGCAAATGATTCAGAGCTAAAATAAATATGAATGCATGAGCAAAGCATTTCTCACTAACAGACTGCAGCATATATAAATCTCATATAAAGTGTAAAACACAGGTTACTGTATATCATTAATAACAATTTTTTTATAAAATTTATAATAGAGCAATGGACGCAATTATCGACACTTTATGACAACCAAAACCGTAAATAGTCTCAGAGTCGCTGTGAAATGATACAATTCTATTCTACTTGTAATGCAACTTTTAATTGGTTGTTTTTACACACCTCCGGTATTTGTCATATAAACTTATCGTGGAAATCGTTTGTATAGAATAAATGTTTAGGTCACAATTATCAACATGCGGACACAGTTATCGACACCTCGAACAGAAACAATTATTCTCCAATTAAGTTTATTTATTTATAAATACTTGTGTAGATAGATCATTCTAGAGTATGAACTAGATTTACAACTTACTGCAAGCATTCATTATGTCGTGTTCACACAGCAGTAACAATACTACGTCGTGTCGGAGTCTTCTTTTATCAAAATAACAAGCAAGTAAATATAGCGATACAAATTTATGATTTATTGACTAACTATAGATCTATAATTATAACGTTATACATGTTTCAGATATATATGATAGAATTCTATATAAATAGTTATAAGACCGAACATAACACTTAACCTGTCCTGACCCATTATAAGTTATGGTATGGATATGGTACTCATGTGGAATGTATAATTTTCATGAGAAAGTCTGCTCATCAGACCTTTAAAGTAATAAATCGAAATAGTCTACACTTGCAAATCCAAGGCCAGCACATAAAGTATGCTATATCTAATAGGACCAGGTCAATGTGTTCAAGTAACATAACAACATAACTTTAATTTGAAGTCGGCCATTTTTCCACTGGTAGCACACAAACTCAATTTCCATAATATAGGAACCTTCCCGCCAATAAAAGAGTCTACCTCTGTACAGACTATGTGCCACCTTAGTGAGCAACTCTCACATTGAACGCAGTTGTCAGTCTTGCCTTCAACGGAGTGACACCCAGGACAAATATCGTACTCATCACCGTCATCCATGTACTTAACAATTTCTTCCTCTGACTCAACCAGGTTTTCATATTTAATTTGGCATGTTTTAATAAATTTTATTTTCTCTTTCTTTCAATTTCCTTAATTACCCTTTCTGTCTCATTTTCTTCACTCTTTTTGATTATCTCAGCCTTTCTTACCTGTTTTTGGCCAACTCCTCATTTTGCTTTTTCTCCTGCCGATCTGTCATCATTTCAATTTTCTAGAGCTAACGACCCTGACAAAGCTTTCGGGTGTTTTCCTTTTGGGCATAGATCTAGGTTTAGGAACATTTTTCAAATGCAGGAGACACGTACATTGGGTGACTTGTGGGAGGGCTATTTGGGGATATTGTTGTCTGGGCTTTATTGGTTACAGGTGATGCTACAAGCAAGGTTGGTCCTGTACTGGTTCCATGTTTTATTATTGATAGGACATCTTAAAATATTGTTTTACGATATAACAGACCTAACTGTCGATAATTGTGTCCTAGGTAATATTAGTGGACCTATTATTGACACCGCCCCTCAGCCAATAGTTCACGCATACTTTGTGTTCATTTAATAGTGTTTAACCTAATGCTATATGCAGAGCCGATACATTGGTGGGTGCACAATACCAAATCTGAAGCGTATTGTACAACGCCGTAGTTATAACGCGGGACCTTAAGTAACAAGAAATATCACTGAATGTGATGAATACCCCCAGCAACTGCTTGACACAGTCAGGGATGCATAACTAGACTTGGTACTGGTCATTCATGCAAAGTTTCGTTGAAATCCGACCATTGGTTACAGACAAATAGCTTAGACAAAATTTATAAGTGTAAAAAAACAAAAAGCCATAACTACCTTAAAATTGATCCGACTAGCGTGTGCAGACGATATGCACAACTAGACTTGGTACTGATCATTCATACAAAGTTTTGTTAAAATCCAACAAATTGTTACAGAGAAATAGAGCGGACAAAATTTATAAGTGTAAAAAAACATAGGGCCATAACTACCTTAAAATTGATCTGACCAACGTGTGCCGACGATATGCACAACTAAGACTTGGTACTGATCATTCATACAAAGTTTTGTTAATATTCAACAAATGGTTACAGACAAATAGCTTAAGACAAAATTTATAAGTGTAAAAAACCAAGGGCCATAACTACCTTAAAATTGATCTGACCAACGTGTGCCGACGATATGCACAACTAGACTTGGTAATGACCATTCATACAAAGTTTTGTTAAAATCCAACAAATTGTTACAGAGAAATAGAGCGGACAAAATATATAAGTGTAAAAAAACAAAGGGCCATAACTACCTTAAAATTGATCCGACTAACGTGTGCCGATGATATGCACAACAAGACTTGGTACTGATCATTCATACAAAGTTTTGTTAAAATCCAACAAATGGTTACAGAGAAATAGCGCGGACAAAATTTATAAGTGTAAAAAGACAAAGGGCCATAACTACCTTAAAATTGATTCAACCAACGTGTGCGGACGATATGCACAACTACACTTGGTACTGATCATTCATACAAAGTTTTGTTAAAAACCGACCAATGGTGACAGAGAAATAGCGCGGACAAAATTATACGGACCAACCGACGGACCAACCGACGGACCAACAGACCAACCAACCAACCATCCTCAAGCATGACTCCAATATAGCCCCCATATACTATGTATCTGGGGGTATAATGACGTGACATAGGACACGGCATTTTAACAAAACATACCGGAAATGATTCACGTAAATAAACATAAATTTTCTTAACATGCATTTTTTCGCAGTAAAATGGCCGATGTTATTCGAAAATAAATTTCCGAGAAATTATGACATGTACATACGATGAATTACTTCATATTTTCGTTTTTTGATGAATTAAAGTAATTGTGTGTCGATAACTGTGACCTGTCTATTATACCTGCATTTGCTCTATCTTAGAAAGGTTCATAATACGGGAAATTGACAACACAGTCACTGAGGTGCAGTTTGTTTTTAATAAACATTTCATTAATACTGGTGTTATTTTAAATATATTTAAATAATCAGAATCTATAGAGAGCTTCTTCTTTAATTTGATATCATTACATTTAAAATCTGTCCATAAATAAGAAAATAAACCCGTAGGGCATAAAATCACTTTCTTTTTTAGAATAGCACTGTCATTTCTATTGAATGCACCTCAGTGATTGACTGGACACCATGGTATAAAGGGTTAAAGAAAGTTCGTTCCGGTTTTGAAAAGCTTTTGTACACAAAATAAATAAATATATTTGCACCAAATTTTGCATTCGGTCTCCTGATACAATGACATTATTATAAATAATGAATAAATTTGTTGATCATGTTACGAAGATGACGTTAACGACGTCACGGCCGGGTAAAGTTCGAAATACTCCCATTTGTTATCCCCTCACTGAATCGTTTGGTATGTTTTAAACTTGAAATGAACTAAACTAATATTTAACCTTATATAAGAATAAAACATCATTCATGTTATGAGGTTGTAAGAGTTTTCGTTTTTCAAATAAATGCCTTTTGTTTTCCCATGTACGTGTTTTATTCAAAATGACGCGTTTTTGTCTATTCAGACGTTCTTTTACTTTTGTAGTAATTTTATTACTTTTTACTTGAAAAATGAGGCATGTCTTCCCCAATGCCTATCGGTGTTCGTAGAAGTTGTTTCTGTCGTTATCTTTTACACAGTCGGTCATTTTCTTTACCCTACACTCAATTTTCGCATGACATTTACGCCACGTCACGTTCTACGAAATCGATACCATGTACTTGCAAATTCATAGTTGTGCTCCAATTATATGAGTACCCGTCTTTTAGCCATCGATAACATGAAACATGACATATTGTTTAACAATATGAATGTCTTAAATGTCTGAATGTGGCTATGTTTCATTTTTGCAATTATTTCTGTTTGTCGACTCATCTTTAAAATAGCAGTCGACGTTACGTTAACGTAAGCTTACTTCCGCGTTCTATAAATCCATGGCAACCGTGTAAAGTTATTATTACGAAAATTTACTGTTTGAATTAGAGTGATAAACAAGTATATACTTTCTCAATTTTAAATCAAACCGTGAATTGCAGGAAAAACCAAGGGCAAGATACATGATATTATGTGAACATGTACACCTTTTCCTGACTTAATATCAGCTTTGGGTTCATTCTAGATCTTTCTCACCAATAATTTGCTTTCTTGTCAAATCAATTTTTTTTATCTTCTTGTTAGATCTGAGCGCTTGTATTGTGACAATTCCTAGATTTCTCACAAGTAAGGTATTCACGTTCAATGCCATGTTAATCAATACATAACGTCGGTTACATGACAACTGGAAGCGGGCATTTGCTTCCCTCTGACACAGCTCTAGTCTCAAATTATTACTTAATTCTATAAAGTAGATACACAGGGGAGTAAGCTTTCATTAGATCACAATATATACCAGTTTAAAGCTCTGTTGTGTAAATGGCTAGTCTCTATTATAATAAACACCCACGCATAGACATACATACATTATTGAGTTGGTACAGAATATTCCTCATCCAGTAAATTTACATGGAACATGCATTTTATGGTTTGCAGGCATACAGTCATTGTACATGTAATATGTGCAACTTTACACTGTAATTGCGTTTCTGTCTAGTGATGGGTTTTTATTGTATAGAAACATGGACTTCAAATGCACAATTTGCACCACTGGCATCAGATTATATGTTTAACTGTTGTTAATACGCTGCTCTACAATGCTGGATAGTTGGGTGTACTCAAGTTAATATGTTGTGTGTTTTAATTGTCAAGTATTTAAATGCTAAGCATTGTTAAGTATCCAAATATAATCAATTGTTCCAGGTCTTCAAGTGTTTTTGATCCTCCTACGTATCGGGACAGCTCTCAGCCTCTCATAGACTGTTTTATACATCCAGACCATTAAATTTTTACAATAACAACCAATAGCTTGAGGGGCATTCATTACTTTGAATATAATGACAATCTAAAGTGTATCGAAATGAACCTAGATTTTGTTGAGGTGATCATTGTGACCAAGTTTCATGAAGATAGTGCCAAATTTGAGACCTCTAGTGACTCACAAACAATTGAGACAACAGGTCACAAACGAAGAATAATCACAAAAGCTCAGTTCACCTTGTCACTTTGTGCCAGGAGAGCTAAAAAGGTATTTTATACAGGCACTATGAGAAACACTCCTACATGTCTGAGGGGTGATCAACAAATACGCGGAAAAGTGCTGTAGTTTCATTATTTGTCATTATAAGTCAATGAAACTTTCTAAACATGAAGATAAATTTATTTCAAATTGATTCACTGCTGATCAATAATATTAATTAAAGACGGCATGAACGCAATTTCCTATGGCAATGTCACTCATCGTCATGCGGCCCAAATTTTCATATTTTCCAACGTTGCACATAGCAAACGATGACGTATCATTTGTGCGTTTTTAATTTTATAATTTTCTAAAGGGTGGATTATGAATGTACGATGATATAACATTATATTCATCATTTCCAAAATTGTTTCAACGTCAAAACTCCGTTTTAGAGCTATTTGCTTTGAAGTTCTTGTCTGAAAATGAGTGCGGTACCGAAAGCGTCGTCGAAAAGTCGTGTGGCAAATGAAATGACCAATGTCAATATTGCAAAATGCAACTAATATGTAATAGCACAAAAACAGGTGTCGGTTTTGCATATTCTCTCCTACATAGCCATGTGAAATCAATGCCGACATGCGCATGCGCATACAACATCAATAACGTCAAATTACGTCATCAATATTAATGTTCTTCGGCAGCTAATTATTATAATTTACATACAAGTTGCAAAATTTTGGGACAGACAGACGGACCGACAGACGGACCGACAAAGTGACTCCTACTTTAAGATTATTGTTTACGTCATGACGTCATTGAAGTTGGCATATTATCGGCATATAACACATCATACATGCATAAAATGGATTCAGAAAAACGAACATGTATCATACAGAAAATGTTATCCATCGCGCTGTATTTCACTGTGTGATTTGGTCTGTATTTGTGACCATACATTGATGGGTATATTATAAACTTTATTATAATGACCCTATTAATTAAGCTTGTAGTATAAATTTAAGGCATCAAGATCAGACAGACTTTGAGTTAAGGGCCCGGGTCAGGTTCAGGTGAACACACACATACAGGTGCTTCGGACAACAACACATAAACATAATAATAAATATCACTATTATATATAGCTACTTAAATACATATATTTTTATGAGTTTACCACTCCACTTTATTACAGCCTAATTACATGACCTTAATTTTTTAACAATAGGTTTTTTTAGACTTAATTGCTTCAATGATTGAGACAAAAGGAGAAATCACTGTATTCGTATGCAAAACGCCCACCAGCAACCTATTGGATGAATGAACAATAAAAACCTGTCATTCACCAATGGCTAGCTGGTGGGCACATTTGCATGTGAATACTTCTGTATCCAAACATGATCTCTCCTATATACAGTTTGCCGGGAAAAACTCTAGACTTATCGATAAACAAACAGGCTTTTTTTTCTTATGTCTTCTTTAAACTTCTCTCTCATCAGTATATATATATATGCATTCTATTTCTCTCTCATCAGTATATGCATTCTATTTCTCTCTGATCAGTATATGCATTCTATTTCTCTCTGATCAGTATACACATTCTATTTCTCTCTGATCAGTATACACATTCTATTTCTCTCTGATCAGTATACACATTCTATTTCTCTCTCATCAGTATACACATTCTATTTCTCTCTGATCAGTATACACATTCTATTTCTCTCTGATCAATATACGCATTCTATTTCTCTCTGATCAATATACGCATTCTATTTTTGTCAACCATTTCTAGCAGTATATGATTTCTTATTCACATTCCTCTTATTTACATAAGTATATTGAAATTACAGGCAAAAATTTAAATTGAAGTCAACATAGGAAAAGAACTCTACAGGACTCAGTCTTTTGTTCCAATCCTCTCCTCATAATAATTGTAATGTATATGTTTTGTTTATGGTATAATATGTTGTAAATAATGGGAATAAATATGTTTAAACTAAACAAACAGGCATATTATACACAATAGACGAATGACTGACCGCTTGTTATCAGTGTAGATTTAAAGAGTATATCATTAAAAGTGAATATGCACAAGCTTGAACAAAAATGAACATCAGAAATGCATTTAATTGTCATTTTTATTTGTAAACAAAGTATCTCCGGTGCACTACACTTAATTTTTTTATCTAACCTGATTATTACAACTGTAAGGTATGATGTGATTTGTTATAATGAAGCAGAAATCTTTACCAGTTTAAATGCTTCATTGGTCATAGAAGCTATAAATCAGGTATCCATGACAACAAGATGTTTATAAGTGTATATATAAGGTGTAACCAAGTATAGGTGTAAATTTAGATTATGTATGTTTATGTACTTTAATCATAGTTTGTACAGTAAATCCCCCCCGTTTAGCTACCCGAGTTGATATATTTACCTATAGTAATGCACTTAATAATCAATAGTCATTTCAAATCTTATAGAGAAATTATAACAAACAAAAGGACCGGGTCCTTGGTTGCTAACCTAACATAGTAGTGCACGCAAGCTCCTAGGATAAGAATCTAGGTAATTTTATTTTAAATTTCTGACTAAAATTTCATGAAAATGCAACCTCAATTGCATTGTACATGACTGTGAGGTAATTGTTGTGTATATTTCACTGTCTCTTCATGAAAGTTAGTGAGAATGTTTGTTTAAATTTATAAGTTTAAAACATTTTGATGGACCAACCAACCACCCAACCAACCTCAAGCATGACTCCAATATAGCCCCTAATACTTTGTATCTGGGGGTATAATTATAATTCTCTATGATTTGACACAGTGACCTATAATTTTTGAATCTAGAAAACCCAATATCAAGCTTGACCTATATTAATTAGATAGGATGAACATGACAAAGTTTTATGAAGATCATTCAACAAAATTGTGACCTCTACCAACTACAAATTGTTTTACTGTTAGCATTTGTGTATGACTGACTTACGGATGGACGTAGGGGCAAATAATCATAAAGATCATCAAAAAATTACAAGGTATCAAATACATTTTACACACACAGTTACTACATTGAAAACGAAAGACATTTAATATCTACCTGTTCAGTTTATTTTAAAAAACATTAATGTAATAATGAAGTTATTTACGAATGCCTGTATTGTGCACCAATTGAAATTTAATTGATTTGAATTCACCCACCTTGATTTACAAGTGTAGCATAGATTTCCAATAAATAATCTGATATGCATATTCATGCAATATTAACTGATTTATAAGCAATTATAACAATTAATCAGTACATTTTGCTGTTTAAATAAACTGTAAAAATCCTAGACTAAGGCAATTTGCTTTCATTTTCTCTAATAAGATGGTCCAGAGGCTGGACCCTAGGTCGTTCACCATAGTACCATAGTAGTCAAATATTGGGAGTAGATAATGAATGTTGCTTTAAGACCAAAAAAGCTACTAAAATTCTTGCCCATTTTTGAAGGTCATAATATAAACACAGCCTGGAACCCATAGCAGGGTATAACCAGTTCAAGAAAGTAACCAAGCTTGCTCATTTAGCAGCCATTACACTGGAACCCATAGTGGGATATAGCTTGCTCTTGATATGATGGAAATGGACGGAGAGTGCATGACCTCAAAAGCTCACATTGTCACTTCGTGAAAGGTGAGCCAAACAACCACAGCTTTTTAGAAAATGCTAAACCTTTATATCTAGACAAGTACGGGGGATGTTTAGAAAGTATCGGGACAAGTTGCATGATGTTTTAAAATAGGGCTCCACCCACTGGCAGCCATTTTTTTGACGAATCACAATAAAAATGTCAATTTTGTAAGAGGGTCACCCAACAACTATTTCTGTAAAGTTATTTTGAAATCTGGCCAGCGGTTGATTTTTTAAGATTTTTCAAATGATTTTCCCAGAGTTATTTAAAGATTACAATTCTTTTAGCTATTTTTAGAAAGGACCACCCAAGGATCATTCCTGTGAAGTTTGGTTGAAATTGGTCAAGTGGTTTAGGAGCAGAAGTCGTTTCAATGAATTGTTGACGCACGCACGCACGCATGGACTGACGACGGATGACGGACAGAGAGTGATCACAATAGCTCAGTGAGCTAAAAAAATAGCGCGTTAATTACAAAATCACGAGAAAATCTTACCTGTCTGTTTCTCTCGTCAACAATACGAGAGATTTGTATCTTTTTCCGCCCCATTTTTTTGGCTGGAGTGTCCGTCCCGGCGCCAATCGCCTGTTCTTGTACTTGAGCCACTATTGTAGATTTATCCGAACTAACAATCCTGTTAAAGACAAGAGTACAATCTTTCATTTATGACTGGCAACAATCCTTCATTTATCACCACCAACAATCCTACAATACATGGTGTTAATAAACCATATCCAAAACTGTGAACAGAACACCACCTGTATGCTTTATGACAGACATTCAAACAATCTCTCTGTCCTATACAGTGACAATCAAAAATAAGTATACAGTTGCAAAATTAGACTTGGTAGAATTATTCTGCCACAATTATACTGGTTTCTATAATTTAGCTGATGCTCCGGTGACTGCAATAGCTCCCCTTATTCTACAAATAGTGGAGCTCAAAATAGAGCTACATTGTATTTAGCTTCTCAAAAAACTCATTATACAATGCAGTCATACACAACTTGTTAATATACCTGTAACCGACCAAAGGGATTCGACCCGATAAAAATATCTTCCACATCTATACTATGAATATCTAAGACAGGGATCTCAGTTTATGACTGGCCCTCATATACCCAACTCAACATTATGTCCAATATTTTAAGCAAGCTGAATGCAATTATTTATTTTGTACTGCATTGTATTTAAGCAGAAACATATAGGTGGCAGAAAGTTGCAAAAAATATGTCCCACTATCAAATCATCATACTAATATCCTGAGATCGTGTGTAAATAATGATTTCTCTTCTTTATCAAAGGCCGTTTTCTAGTTTCTGTCTGTGCACGACTGTGTGGTCAAACCGGGTTTTACGCATTTTGTGAACATTCTATGCTTGACACAGATATTGTGTACGCGTATTGATAAAAGTTGTATTTCTTATGTATAATATATATTATATTGTCTTGAAGTGTGCAGTACAAATTAAATGATTGCAATCGGCTTTTTTACAATATTGGACATAATGTTGAGTTGGGTATATGAGGGCCAGTCACAAACTAAGATCCCTGTCTTAGATATTCATAGTATAGATGTGGGAGATATTTTTATCGGGTCGAATCCGTTTGTAACCGATTACCTGCGACCGAAGAATGGATTTCAACAGTCAATGAAAGGTGCGAAAACTTGTATTATTTGACCCATCTACAATGTAATTAAATCATAGCAAGGATCATCCAATCAATTTGAATGTTCAACATAGGTATTGTTTGAGTGATTCTTTTTAAAAAATGTATAAAGAGGGGATTTTGCGGGGACCGAAGAACCCGTTCGAGGCATCTAGGGTGTTTAAGGCATCAAAGTTCTACTGTAATTGATTGGTGCATGATCTGTGTATGAATTGTGTACATTACTTGTACAGATGTTAATTTCTGATAATTATAGAATATACAAAAATAAGTATACAGTTGCAAAATTTTATTTGGTTGAATAACTTATTATTTGTTTATTAGACAGTGACAATTATGCAAGTTTCTGAAACTACAGTTTTTGCATGAGTCAAAAGGAGATAGAAGTAAAGATTAAGATGTTCTGAATTAAAATAAACATGTGATCAAATACGCTGAATTTTTCTATCTTTGTATGACAAAGTTACCTTTCAAGTCAGGCAAATAAACTTTATATTTTGCATCTAGGGTTACCAATCAATAAATGGTCGTTTCATTTAATAAACAAAAATAATCCTTGTTTTCAAAAAAATACTGTTCTGCAAATAGTGTTATTACAGACGAGTAAATGGTGAAATAACTTCTGTTTACTTATTTTTGTTGGACAGTGTATATGTCAAGTACAAGCTCAGATCACAGTGTATTTAACAAGTCAACTTCTGGTAATTGCAATAAGTCATACAAGTTGAATTGTGTAGTCTCCCAATAAGTCATACAAGTTGAATTGTGTTGTCTCCAAATAAGTCATACAAGTTGAATTGTATAGTCACCCAATAAGTCATACAGTGACTCGAGGTTACTTTTGCTCGCAATAAATCATACACATTGAATTGTAGTCTCCCAATAAGTCATACAATGACCGGAGGTTACTTTTGCTCATAATAAGTTCAGAGCTACAGATAAGCTGCGTATTGGGGTAATTACCAAATTAATTTTCTTAAATACCCAATAGATTTTGAGAGGAGGGAGATAAAACAAATAGTACATAAAAGCTTATTTACCCTTTGAGTTTTATTAAATACCCAATTAAAATTTGTCAAAACCCAATCAAAGTTGAAACTCGGGGGTAAAGTACCCAATTGTCTAAAACCTTATCTGTAGCTCTGAAGTTATACAAGTTGAATAGTATAGACGCCCAATAAGTCATACAGTCACCGGAGGTTACTTTTGCTCGCAACAAGCCATACAAGTTGAATTGTATAGTCTCCCAAATAAGTCATACAGTGACCGGAAGTTACTTTTGCTTGCAAAAAGTGATACAAGTTGAATTGTATAGTCTCCCAAAAAGTCATAAAGTGAATGGTTTATATGCTGAGACGTTTGCTCATCCTCTAGGATATTAATGGAAGTCTTTTGTACTAATCATGAACATGATGTTGACAAAAATATAAGAACTATAATTATACATGTAAATATAAATTTTTATTTGAGGACAGAAATACAGGATAAATGTTGATGCAATATAACAAATTCATGCATCAGAATATTTAAAAATCATTTTTTTTTAATAGTAAAAAAAACCAGTCCTGTATAAAAAAACACATTCGCTGATAATATCATGTTTGACTTTTATCTTGTAATACTAAAACATAACCTGAATTCTTATTGTGAACATCAAAATATTGTACAATATCAAACAGAACTTTTCTGTAATCCTATTTTAAGGTGATTGCCAACTCTTAAATGTTTCTGTACAAGAGGTATCAAACACCTGATTTTTATGAAGAACACACTCATGATAGTGATTGTGCAAACCCGTAACAGTTTTGCTCGGCTAGTTTTTAAGATATGTTTAGATTTGGGGGAAACCCCCTAAAAACTGATATTTGCATTTTACCAAAAAAGTTTGGCATTTAATTACATGAAACTTGAAATGCACGAAATTTCGTATAAATGGAATCGCACTATAACGTTTGTTTCAGAATACATGCTATATGTATTTTTAAATATTTTAAAATGCATGGTTTTTACATTTTTAAGTTATACGAAAAAAATAGTTGAACAACATACTGTTTTCGTACATGCAACCAGTAGAGTAACTATTATAGAAGTTTTATCCCAAATTTCATGGCAGTTGCTCGGCTAGATTTTTTAAATTGGCACTTTAGTGAATTCGAAAATGTCGAAAACCAGGAGAGTTTACCAAATACATCAACGTTTTGAATATGTTGTATCCATTTTTCGCAATAATTTGTTTTTGAAAAACATGTATATTTAAAGATGAGCCCAGTTTTAGCTATAATTATGCTCTACAGTGGTCAGGATGCTTGCTAAACAATATCAAAACTTGGATAAAATTTTGTGTGAGCGCATTATAATACGTTTCACATACGTTGTAGCTAGTATTCGCGAGTGTTGGTGTTTCAACGTTTGGAATAAATGGCACATAAAATTCCTGCTATAGCTTTATTCTGCAAGCTTATTATAGTATAATATAGTAATAACTATACAGTAAATTCGCGATTTTAAGACATGAGAACATGTTGACACATCAATTTTAATTTTTTCGTACTATTTCTTCATGGTAGTCCGACGCTTTCAATACGTCTTATTTACACCGATTTCTAAACTTCCTCTCAACTGAAGAGTTTGCAATCACCTTAAGGAAGTACAAACATATCTATTGACTATATAATATATAGTATATACAAAATCCCCGTGATTGTTATGACATTGTTTGATTGTTAAATTCAGCTTTAAAAACTTCAAATGACCATGACTTTGTTTATACTTTGAATTTTTCATCAAATTACTTTTATTTTCTGCAGAAAAGTTCATTCTTCCTAGTGCAGCAAATCCGGATTTCCGGATTATTACGGAATTGTAGGACCCCTGATAAATTAGATCATGTTTTATTGCAGCAACCATAAATATTATAACATACCCTAAACATTTTTTCAATTTGTTCATTTATAAAAGACTGCTGAAAATATTACAATATAAACAAATATATTTTAATTCGAAAAATTGCATGCGACAGTAAATCAGCAGCGTCGCGAGTCTTTTAACATTGAGCAAATGCTAAACCAAAACCATCCATTAAAAGTGCTAGTGTTATAGTTCCAAAAACAAATTCTGTGATAAAATTAGTTACATACATTTGGACTGCTTTTGACTATTCCTCAAAAAGAAAAAAATTCTAAAAGAAGGCACAGCGTATATATATCCCAGCTATATCGAGGTACAAATACTCCACTTCTTGTTCAAACGAATGCACAAATCTCACTCCAAAATTGTTACACGTTGATAGAAAAACCGAGGGCCAAATTTAGGCAAAATCGTTACTTTCTTTTATATCATGTGACTTTAAACCATGAGAAAGTAACAGACTGATTTTAGATAGAGTGCGTAATAAAACTTTATCAAAAGACCAGTCCATTAAAGTTTAAGACCGAAATGGAAAGTCCCAACAATTTGATAAGGAAAGATATGAAGCTAAGATTTAAATGTGGAGTCAATAGTATACAGTCTAGTATCAGACTGAACAGTCCTTGAATGGTAAACCAATACTTAAAGTAATCACTCATTGTATCAGCACTTCATTTCAAAGTTTAAACGTGCAGTCAATCTCATTTTGCTAATTAATTTTGATCTAGTATACCTTTAATCTACAGTCAATCACTTCATTTTTGCATAACCTTTATTTTGCGATTTTTCCGAAAATTTCAGGATTTTTTTGTTCGCAAATGCCAAATTTGGTTTTGGGAAATTAAACTCTCGCGAAAAGTAGCATATCCATTTATGGTTAAAGATCCTATTGCAACATATTTCTCAATGATTAAATGAATGTATGTGACTGCATGTTGATCAAAGATCAGTTTTCTTGGAAAAAAATAACAAGAGGACCCAAAGATCCCTAGGTCGCTCACCTGTTATAGCAGTACATGCAAGACCTGTGATTTGACCTAGTGACCTAGTTCTTGGCCCCATATGACGCAATATCGCACTTGACTTAGATTTTGTTGAGATGATCACTCTGACCAAGTTTCATAACAATAAGGCTAAAATTGTGACCTCTAGTAACTATACAAGGTTTTTCTATGATTTGACCTTGTGACCTAGTTTTTGACCCCGGATGACCCAATATCGAACTTGACCTAGATTTTGTTGTGATGATCATTGTGACCGAGTTTCATAAAGATTAGGTCAAAATTGTGACCTCTAGTGACTACACACGGTTTTTCTATGATTTGACCTTGTGACCTAGTTTTTGACCCTGGATGACCCAATATCGAACTTGACCTAGATTTTGTTGAGATGATCATTGTGACCAAGTTTCATAAAGATTAAGTCAAAATTGTGACCTCTAGTGTCTACACAAGCCAATTGTTGACGGACGGACGACGGACGAAGAGTGATCACAAAAGCTCACTACGAAGTGACTGTAGGTGAGCTAAAAAAATACCAACAAAACTAAACTAGCTTAAACAAGACATGTACATGCAGAGTGTTCTCCTGAAAAGTCCTTCAACAAACACACTGTATATTAGTCAAAATGCAGACTACCAACTTACAGATGACACTTAAGACCAACCTTGGCATTAGAAGGCCAACCAGGGCAGCAGTATGCCAACCATGGCAGCAGTATGCCAACCATGGCAGCAGTATGCCACCATGGCAGCAGAAGGCCAACCATGGTAGTAGTAGACCAACCAGGGCAGCAGTAGGCCAACCAAGGCAGCAGTAGGCCAACCAAGGCAGCAGTAGGCCAATTAAGGCAGCAGTAGGCCAACCAGGGCAGCAATAGGCCAACCAAGGCAGCAGTAGGCCAATTAAGGCAGCAGTAGGCCAACCAGGGCAGTATTAGGCCAACCATGGCAGCAGTCGTCCATTACCAGGGCAGTAGTAGGCCAACCATGGCAGCAGTAGGCCAACCATGGCAGTAGTAGGCCAACCATGGCAGTAGTAGGCCAACCAAGGCAGCAGTAGGCCAATCAGGGCAGTAGTAGGCCAACCAAGGCAGCAGAAGGCCAACCATTGCAGCAGTAGGCCAACCATGGCAGCAATTACCTCGAATTTTTGCTGAGCCTCTGACAAGCAAGAGAGAATTTTGTATGCCCTATAAAGTACAATTTTTACCGACTTTAGTATATATATGCTGTGGCCTGGGATTGAGCCCGAAACCCCCTAAAACCACTCCACCTTTTGGGATGGTCACAAACTTTACAGGCTGTTAATATAAAGTTCTGTTTTCAAGATCAACCATCTTTTACTGTGCAGTGTGTTACATATTGAAGCAGCTAGTTCATTAGTTTCAACACTACACAAAACATGATATGAAATATAGTAATGTGACATATGTTATTGAATAAATTATGTTACCAATTATCTTTATAATATAATGTAACAATAGTGATCTTAACTAAACACAAACTCAGGACCTTGAATTTATAAACCAAATTTCATAAAGGTTAGGCTAAAATTGTGACCTTTGTCGGTGTTTGTATGGTTTTCATTTGATTAGACCTAAGGACCTAGTTTGTATTCCCAGACGACCCAATATCAAACTTAGCTTAAATTTCATACAGATGGACATTATGACCAAGTTTCACAAACATAACATAAGGATAATATAAGGCCAAATAGCGACCTTTAGTGTGTTCTCAAAAAACTGTTAAATGACAAAGCTCACCAGGGTACTGTTTTATCAAAGCACTTATGGCAATCTTAAAGTTACATGCAAATGTAAAATCTTTATAATCCTTTAACAACAACATTAGTTGTGGTAAATGAATCTGCAGTAAGAGTTACAAGAAATATCACTGAATGTGATGAATATCCCCAGATACTGCTTGACACAGTGACTTAGTATCAGACATGCACAGTTTTGATGAAATCTGACCAATTGTTATAATGAAATAGCCTAGACAAAATTTATGAGTAAATAAAATAGAAATTGTGTCCATGGGACACGGGTGCCCCCATTATAGCACATATCATTTTAAATTGGGAATGACAGGGGCAAAAGAAGGTTGAGGTAACACCATTGTGAACTACAGGGGTGTCAACAGAGCCAAATTAAAAATCCTGAAATCATATCGTGGCTGACCATTTTTGCCAAACAAGAGACCTTCATGTCACTTAACCACCATGTTTCCATATTTAACTCAGTTTGTACTGATTCAAATCCCTCAGAGCAAATTAAATTGGTCATAACTTTGCCATTTCTTGAGATATTTTCATCAAATAACTTTTATTTTGGTCGGAAATCATAGCTCTTTCAGGATAGAGAAATTCTGGATTAATCAGTTGAAAACCCCTAGGACTATAATTATATTAAAAATGACAAAGGTCCATCATTCAGGTAAAAATTGACACAGCGAAAATTCCATTCTTAACAGTTATCTATACATTGAGATTGTTAATTTGTTAAAGTTTAAAGAAATTCCACCCAACCGTTTGCCAGGAGTTCAACACACAATAGTTTTCACTATGGGGTATATAGTAAAAAGAACAAAATTAATGGCCATAATTCTAGTAAAAATTGACGCATCAAAAATTCCATCCTTTACGGTCACCTATACATTGAGGTTTAGATCTGTGAAAGTTTAAATAAATTCCACCCAACATGAGTTCAACAAAATATTTCACTATGGGGTATACTGTATAGCGGGTATATTTCACGGGGTGCAATGTTCGCGTTTTCTGGATCCTTTTGAATTCACGGTGTCTTAAATTCGCACAAACAGCTTCGACCGCGAAAATAAAACCTTGTTAGTAAACATGAAATGGTAGGTCAATAGGAAAAATGTACACAAACAAAATATTTTTTCGGCAAACATTCACACGTTACGCAAACTAAACTGTTGAATTGAAGAAGTTTGGTGCACCAGCTTATAATTAACACCTTCTAACTTTGAGAAAACACGGTGCACGTATGCAATTATATCCATATGCAAAGAGTTTACACACGTTTTTACAAAGTTCTAAATTAAATTTCGAATTCGAATTACATTTTACGATATATAGAACTATTATGTCGTATTATTTTAATTATTGCCGTACTGTTCAGTATTTTGCTAAACCGACGTACTTTATGCAAAGTTATTGAGTAAACGGTGGTTTATTTCTTGTTGCTCCTTCACATGTTTTTAATCATGTTAAATTTGTATATTTACTAGTAGTATGTGAATATTTCGCTGGGTTTAGATTTCGCGCTATCTATGTAGACCGCGAATATAGCGAAAATAAAACCCCTGTGAAATATACCCGCTATACAGTATAGTAAAAGTAACAAAGGGCCATAACTCTGGTAAAAATTGACACAGCACAAATTCCATCCTTTTAACCTGATTCTGACCTTTATGCATGAATATATTAGTATAAGATTTTTGTGTTGATTATATTAATTTCCGCAAACAAATCGGGCAATAACAGTCCTTTAGATTTGTGTTGGTATTCCATTTCCAGTGCTTTGTGGTACTTTCCGCAACGGTGTTAGAATATAGACAATATGCTATTAGAAGGTCGAGAGTCGTGTCAAATTCTCCAGACTATAATAGACTGTCGAGAGTCGTGTCAAATTCTCCGAACTATAACTGTTATCAGTGATTAAACACTCCTCTAAATCCATGATGGGAAATCATTGTTTGTATATGATAGTCCCAACACAATGTAAAGATTAAGGATTTTGGCTAGCGGATTACAATAGTAACAATACAACTCAAGTATACTCCAACAACTCAAGTATACTCCAACATAAAGTAGCTCCAGCATTTCATAATATACAGTACAATATCACTGTCATACACTCAATCATAGTGCTGTGTCTTCTACATAAACTCACTGTCATATCCTCTACATAAACTCACTGTCATACACTCAATCATAGTGCAGTGTCTTCTACATTAACTCACTGTCATACACTCAATCATAGTGCAATGTCCTCTACATAAACTCACTGTCATACACTCAATCATAGTGCAGTGTCCTCTACATAAACTCACTGTCATACACTCAATCATAGCGCAGTGTCCTCTACATACACTCACTGTCATACACTCGATCATAGTGCAGTGTCTTCTGCATAAACTCACTGTCATACACTCAATCATGGTGCAGTGTCTTCTACATAAACTCACTGTCATACACTCGATCATAGTGCAGTGTCTTCTACATTAACTCACTGTCATACACTCAATCATGGTGCAGTGTCTTCTACATAAACTCACTGTCATACACTCGATCATAGTGCAGTGTCTTCTACATAAACTCACTGTCATACACTCAATCATAGTGAAGTGTCTTCTACATAAACTCACTGTCATATCCTCTACATAAACTCACTGTCATACACTCAATCATGATGCAGTGTCCTCTACATAAACTCACTGTCATACACTCAATCATGGTGCAGTGTCCTCTACATAAACTCACCGTCATACACTCAATCATGGTGCAGTGTCTTCTACATAAACTCCCTGTCATACACTCAATCATGGTGCAGTGTCCTCTACATAAACTCACTGTCATACACTCAATCATGGTGCAGTGTCCTCTACATAAACTCACTGTCATACACTCAATCATGGTGCAGTGTCTTCTACACAAACTCTCTGTCATACACTCAATCATGGTGCAGTGTCCTCTACATAAACTCACTGTCATACACTCAATCATGGTACAGTGTCTTCTACATAAACTCTCTGTCATACACTCAATCATGGTGCAGTGTCCTCTACATAAACTCGATGTCATATCCTCTACATAAACTCACTGTCATACACTCAATCATGGTGCAGTGTCCTCTACATAAACTCACTGTCATACCCTCAATCATGGTGCAGTGTCTTCTAAATAACTCACTGTCATATCCTCTACATAAACTCACTGTCATACACTCGAGCATGGTGCAGTGTCCTCTACATAAACTCACTGTCATACACTCAATCATGGTGCAGTGTCCTCTACATAAACTGGATGTCATATCCTCTACATAAACTCACTGTCATACACTCAATCATGGTGCAGTGTCCTCTACATAAACTCACTGTCATACACTCAATCATGGTGCAGTGTCTTCTACATAAACTCACTGTCATACACTCAATCATAGTGCAGTGTCCTCTACATAAACTCACTGTCATACACTCAATCATGGTGCAGGGTCCTCTACATAAACTCACTGTCATACACTCAATCATGGTGCAGTGTCTTCTACATAAAGTCTCTGTCATACACTCAATCATGGTGCAGGGTCCTCTACATAAACTCACTGTCATACACTCAATCATGGTGCAGTGTCTTCTACATAAAGTCTCTGTCATACACTCAATCATGGTGCAGTGTCTTCTACATAAAGTCTCTGTCATACACTCGATCATAGTGCAGTGTCCTCTACATAAACTCACTGTCATACACTCAATCATGGTGCAGGGTCCTCTACATAAACTCACTGTCATACACTCAATCATGGTGCAGTGTCCTCTACATAAACTCACTGTCATACACTCAATCATGGTGCAGTGTCCTCTACATAAACTCACTGTCATACACTCAATCATGGTGCAGTGTCCTCTACATAAACTCACTGTCATACACTCAATCATGGTACAGTGTCCTCTACATAAACTCACTGTCATACACTCAATCATGGTACAAGACAACAGGACATACTTAATTATACCCTTAATGCACCCAGTCTGAAATAATTATAGAAACACAATGACAATGTCAAAGTATGTACCATGTTTAAAGATTATACCCAATGTTTACATATAATATAACATTGTATTGTATGTAATCATTTAAATATCAAACTAATTGTCTAATCATCCATAAACAAAGAGGGTTAAAAACTGAGAATTAATTTCAAATGCAGGCTAAATATACTACATAATTGCAATGAACTAATTTCCAGACTCATAAATATTTCAACCTATATTTTTCATTTATTTACAATTCCACATATATTAATCACCGCATACAAACTAAATCACTGTACGGCTTATTGGGATACTATACAATTCAACTTGTATGACTTATTGCGATGGAAACATCTGGTGATTTCCTATCACTGTACGACTTATTGCAAGACTATACAATTTAATGTGTACTCCTTATTGGGATAACCGGAAGTTGACTCTTTTATACACTATGTTAGTTATTACAACAGTCTGCTGTCAGCTGATAAGCCCATGCCCAGACAAACAATACAATATACGAATGTCTTAGTTTGCATGCAATTTTATGGTGAAGTAAAACAGCAATATGATAATTAATTGTAATTAGATATTAGATAGTTGATATTCATCAAACTTGTAAATAGATTTTTCATATTCAAATGATCACCAATGAAGAATTTATTATTACCTAACTAGTATCATTTGAGGCCTATATAGAAGATTGCATTATTGTTAATATGTTAGCCTGGTAAAATAAAGACTTTACTTACTTACTTACTTACTTACTTACTATACAATGTAAGGTAATCTGCAGTACATTTCACAAGTAACCAAAATCTGTTCACAAAATAAACATCACTGAAACTTAAATTTCCACTGTTTTTTTCCAGGATTATAAAAACACACTTTATTCTTCGGGCTTCTTTTAATGTAATATGTTATATGAACACTTGAGGCACGTTACATAATGTACGGATGCACTCGTTATGTATACATAAAAATTTCTACAAGAAACAACATAAAATCTGCATCCATTCTATGATAATGCAATAGTTAAATTTCAATTTAACATCCCCACACAAATTGTTCACAATTTTACATAAAAATTATTATGAAAAACTATACAGAAATTTTCTTCAATCACCAGTGTCTAGATCAGATTATATTAAACTGTGAAGTTCAGCACACGACTTTGACCTCAAACACCTACACATAACAATCATGTATTTTATGTACAAATTCTTATTCAAAGAAACACATGTACTGGTTTCAAACACAAGCTTCCAGTTTGTTACTCTTCTAATTACGATCATGAATATTATATTACATGGTGTCTGTTTGCGAATTTGAGAATCTTGTATAATGTTGTGTTACACAAGGTAGATGTAAAAGTACACGGTGGGTGGAATGATTTATATCAAGAAAAAAGATGCTTCTGGATGATTTATCATGAATTTTTTTAAAATGTTTTGAAAGTTTCAACATGATATGACCATAGTTATTATAATAAATACCCAATATAAATAACAATAAAACTGGATTATTCTGGTCAGTCATCTATTTACATTAGCAACATTATATATCTTAACATTGCCATATCTCAGACGGCTGATTAATTCCATGTCAAATTTTCAACAAAGCGAAAATGTAACAATCCGAAAGTTGACTTTGTCGTATCTTTGCATAGTTACATTTTCGCTTTGATGTGGCGACAAAGCGAAAATGCGAAGAGGTAACAATGCAAAGATACGACAAAGTCCACTTTTTCGCACTGTTACATTTTCCCATTTTTGCGTTGTTGTAAACAAGAGGGCCATTGGCCATAAAGCGCCATCTGATGACTAGCAGTTTAGGCAGAATCAGTATTTGTTATGATAGGACCTTGATATTTGATGCAGATTTTACAAATACACACTTTGTGGTGAGGTTTTATAAAGATGAGGTAAAACATGTGACCTCAAGAGTATAAACAAGGTTATACTAAACCATTGCTCTGTCAGTACTAAACCATTGCTCTGTCAGTACGAAACCATTGCTCTGTCAGTACTAAACCAGTTCTCTGTCAATACTAAACCAGTGCTCTGTCAGTACTAAACCAGTTCTCTGTCAATACTAAACCAGTGCTCTGTCAGTACTAAACCAGTTCTCTATCAGTACTAAACCAGTTCTCTGTCAATACTAAACCAGTTATCTGTCAATACTAAACCAGTGCTCTGTCAATACTAAACCAGTGCTCTGTCAGTACTAAACCAGTGCTCTGTCAGTACTAAACCAGTGCTCTGTCAATACCAAACCAGTGCTCTATCAGTACTAAACCAGTGCTCTATCAGTACTAAACCAGTGATCTGTCAATACCAAACCAGTGCTCTATCAGTACTAAACCAGTGCTCTGTCAGTACTAAACCAGTGCTCTGTCAGTACTAAACCATTGCTCTGTCAATACTTAACCAGTTCTCTGTCAATACCAAACCAGTGCTCTATCAGTACTAAACCAGTGCTCTGTCAGTACTAAACCAGTGCTCTGTCAGTACTAAACCAGTTCTCTGTCAATACCAAACCAGTGCTCTATCAGTACTAAACCAGTTCTCTGTCAGTACCAAACCAGTGCTCTGTCAGTACTAAACCAGTGCTCTGTCAGTACTAAACCAGTGCTCTGTCAGTACTAAACCAGTGCCATGTCAGTACTAAACCAGTGCCATGTCAGTACTAAACCAGTGCTCTGTCAGTACTAAACCAGAGCCCTCAGTACTAAACCAGTGCTCTGTCAGTACTAAACCAGTTCTCTGTCAATACTAAACCAGTGCTCTGTCAGTACTAAACCAGTGCTCTATCAGTACTAAACCAGTGCTCTGTCAATACTTAACCAGTTCTCTGTCAATACCAAACCAGTGCTCTGTCAATACCAAACCAGTGCTCTATCAGTACTAAACCAGTGCTCTATCAGTACTAAACCAGTGATCTGTCAATACCAAACCAGTGCTCTGTCAGTACTAAACCAGTGCTCTGTCAGTACTAAACCAGTGCTCTGTCAGTACTAAACCAGTGCTCTGTCAATACTTAACCAGTTCTCTGTCAATACCAAACCAGTGCTCTGTCAATACCAAACCAGTGCTCTATCAGTACTAAACCAGTGCTCTATCAGTACTAAACCAGTGATCTGTCAATACCAAACCAGTGCTCTATCAGTACTAAACCAGTGCTCTGTCAGTACTAAACCAGTGCTCTGTCAGTACTAAACCAGAGCCCTCAGTACTAAACCAGTGCTCTGTCAGTACTAAACCAGTTCTCTGTCAATACTAAACCAGTTCTCTGTCAATACTAAACCATTGCTCTGTCAGTACTAAACCAGTGCCCTCAGTACTAAACCAGTGCTCTGTCAGTACTAAACCAGTTCTCTGTCAATACCAAACCAGTGCTCTGTCAGTACTAAACCAGTGCTCTGTCAATACCAAACCAGTGCTCTGTCAGTACTAAACCAGTTCTCTGTCAATACCAAACCAGTGCTCTGTCAGTACTAAACCAGTGCTCTGTCAGTACTAAACCAGTGCCCTCAGTACTAAACCAGTGCTCTGTCAGTACCAAACCAGTGCTCTGTCAGTACTAAACCAGTGCTCTGTCAGTACTAAACCAGTGCTCTGTCAGTACTGCTGGTGGTTATACAGAGACAATTTGGCAATATTATTATTTGCTTTAAGACCACCGACCCATTGGATACCAATTTATCAATTCTCACACATTTCTTGGAAATACTGGAATACAACATTTTTTGTTTACATTATGAAAATGATCACAAATATAAGTTTAAATTGCTTCATGAAGTATGCATGGTCTTGTCATTAAATTAAAATAAGTGAAAACTGCTTAAAAACATCAATAATTAAAGCCTTAAGTTTGAGCAAGAAAAATTTCCCTCATTTTAATGAAATCTCCTGCAATTTGATCCCAAATCTCAGGCAAAGGCCCTGGTCTGCAAAACATGGCATGTATGCAATATTCCACAACAGATTGTTATGTAAGAATTAGTAACCATTAATATCAACACAATACTGATGCACAGGTAAATTCAAACCAAGCCAGACATGTTTTTTACAATGTTAATACTAAAACTACAATAATGATCAATATCACCCCCACAACATCCTGCTTACAACTTTCCCTTAGTTTATTGTAACTGCTCAATAACAAACAGGATATAAACAGAATGATAACAATCTGGATTATTTAAACAATTCTTGGATTTTACATCACACAACAATAAAATTCTGATGCACTAATAATAGTTGACCCGTGAGCCATGACCTATCTGATGAGTCCATTATGGCAGGTAGACTATGATTTATTTCGTTTGGAGGTCATTATTTAATGATATGATCTTTACAGATATCTGTTTGTAATCAAATTACAGTTTAGCAAATCGGCAACATTGAGAAACACTAACCAAAAATATGATGGTTTGAATCCCCTGGGAAGTTCACATTTTTAAATTTATCATTTGGTCTTGAGATGCAGCCCTGTGGTTTACGAGATGCAGCCCTGTGGTTTACGAGATGCAGCCCTGTGGTTTACGAGATGCAGCCCTGTGGTTTACGAGATGCAGCCCTGTGGTTTACGAGATGCAGCCCTGTGGTTTACGAGATGCAGCCCTGTGGTTTACGAGATGCAGCCCTGTGGTTTACGCGCCCTTGATGGAGTAAACAGTCTAGAATTCTTGAAAGATACATTTATCAGTAAAATACAGCTTGTTACATATATATAATCTGAACAAGCATTCATGATATGAACATTTATATACATACAATGTAACAACTTCACCAGTAACTAAAGCCTAGGTCCCACTGAGCATTTTTTGCCTCACCGATGTACTCCCAATGTACATTAATGAGTTATCAGGACATTGGGAACACTGGCCCATTATTTTCTAGAGGAAGCTTTGGGGAAGTCATGAGACAATTTGTGATATAGGAAGGAATCATGATGAATTGATAAGAATCAGAAGATAACGGGAGAACATTGCCGATGAGGAATTCCTCAGTGGGACCTTCCTAGATTTTAACCCACATATTCACACTTCATCCATACACCATCAATAAATAGTCAGTCCCAGTAATTTACATCCATTATTTTTTTTTAATTCAATAAATGAAAAGAATGTCAAATCATTCATCATCTGGTCTTTTGATAGCTCATATAATGATGGCATTCACAGACACTGAGTTATAGGGCGTCACATATGGTTTTATTGCTGTACAAAACATTCTATAATAAGTGTTTACCAACTGTGACGGTCAATGGACTGTATCAAAATGATTTTCAAATTGTTCTGATTGCTTCACACCTAGGCTTATAATAAGTAGAAGTCGTTTAACAGAGCATATACTGTACTATTATACAGTTTGGAGAATTTGACACGCCTCTCGACCTTCTATTAGCATAATATAACAGCTGATACATTGTTTATATTTATAACCCCGTTTGAGTGTTTTTATAAGCGGGAAGTATCACACTTGGGTGTAATACCAACACAAATCTAAAGGACTGATATTGCACATTTTGCCCGCGGAAATTTATGTATTCAATGCAAGAATCTTGTAATATATTCTTGCATAAAGATCAGGATCACATCAAATTCTCTGTGCTATAAAGATGTGGAGATGAACTTGTACAACATTATCAAGGTCAGATATCAGCAATACCTTCTATAACTATATACATGCACTACCTCAAGGTATATACTTGTACCTTAGTATGAAGAGACCAGCAACCATGCTTGACTTAGTATGAAGCTTGATTAAATATTTCACTTTACATTAAGTTCAGGAGATCCTAACTAACACTTTGTATTACTGCCTTATCAAACTGACCTGCCTGGAAGGATAAACAAACCATTTAAGGTCATGTTTATTGCGCTACTGGCCTTGATCCAACAATAATTACATATAACAAATAATGTATTGTGATCCCAGGTAATAATTAAAGGAGTGGAGTTTAATATTTAGTTAATTCATTAACAGAACACTTAAGTAGTATTTGTAGTACAGTATGTTAATTTTACGTCTATCACTGTATAAATACAGTTATTTAATTGTTTTTTAACATTTCCGTGGGACAAGAAGGCAATGATTTCGTCAAATCAATCTCTCACTCACTCTCGCTCAATTAATTACTCACTCATCACTTTTTGGCTCAATCACTCATGTTTTATTCAGGGCAAATCAATCAATCAATCAATCAATCAATCAATCAATCAATCAATCAATCAATCAATCAATCAATCAATCAACAATCAATCAATCAATCAATCAATCAATCAATCAATCATTCATTCATTCATTCATTCATTCATTCAATAAATAAATAAATAAATAAAATAAAACCATAAAATTTGTTTATTAAATCAATTAAACAACCAATATTTCCTGCCAATAAAAATACAAATGCATTTATCTTTTCTTCACCCAGAAATCAATCATTGATCACTAATGCAAACAACAGAAAACAACAGACTAAAATTTGGATAGCATGACTAACAGAACCAACTTCAATTTCAACCCATTTTCCATCAAATGCTTGCCAACAAGAAAAAACGCCAACAATTTCAATAAGCAAAAACTAAAGTTCACAAATAATCTTGGAGAGGAAAGTTTACAACCCATATAACAGGTGAGGGGGTTAACATGATATAGAGTTCTCTCAGACAGACAAACATGAGGGATTCTACTGAGGCATCATGCCCAATCCTGAAAATACCACACAATTCTGTTTGACTGCCTGGTTAGCACACATTCTTTCACCAAAACTGTTTCAAAAATTGTTCTTTTGTTAAAATATTGAAATTATTCATCTATGAATTAATATTGTTGTTACTAAAGGGCGTTCAAAGCCATAATACTGGATCAAAGAATAACTTTATTTCTAATCAGAAAAATTAAATGTGAATTATCATATTGATGTGTTTTTGTAATATTTATAACTAGAATTATACAGTAAAAGTTTGATTTAATACACAAATAGAAGTCATCAGTACTTGACTTTGACTGGTCTTATTCATATTGAGTTGGTTGGTATATTGTGGTTAGAAAGGACAGTGTAGCCTGAAGGGTGTAGGTCACCATGACATTCTCATTTAAAGTTTTTCTGTCTGATATTTCTTCCTCAGTCTGTTCTCTCTGTGATCTGAACTAAAGTATACTCCATGGTATTAAACCTGGGAACCATGTGCAGCTTTAAACAAGCTAGGAACCGTCCATGTATTAAACCAGATCTATCAGCTGGGAACCCTCCATGCTATAAACCAGATCCACGAGCTTCGAACCATCCACATGTTTTGAACCAGATCTATCAGCTGAGAACCATCCATGCTTTAAACCTGATCTATCAGCTGAGAACCATCCATGCTTTAAACCTGATCTATCAGCTGAGAACCATCCATGCTTTAAACCTGATCTATCAGCTGAGAACCATCCATGCTTTAAACCTGATCTATCAGCTGAGAACCATCCATGCTTTAAACCTGATCTATCAGCTGAGAACCATCCATGCTTTAAACCTGATCTATCAGCTGAGAACCATCCATGCTTTAAACCTGATCTATCAGCTGAGAACCATCCGTGCTTTAAACCTGATCTATCAGCTGAGAATCATCCGTGCTTTAAACCTGATCTATCAGCTGAGAACCATCCGTGCTTTAAACCTGATCTATCAGCTGAGAACCATCCATGCTTTAAACCTGATCCATCAGCTGAGAACCATCCATGCTTTAAACCTGATCTATCAGCTGAGAACCATCCATGCTTTAAACCTGATCTATCATGCATACGCGCATCAATGCTTTAAACAAGATTTATCAGCTGGGAACTATCCACATGCTACAAACCTGATCTATCATTCGGGAACCATCCATGCTTTAAACCAGATCTTTCAGCTGGGAACCATCCATGCCTTAAACAAACCCATCATCTATGCCTTCTTTAACAATTTTATTAGTTTAACAATTTTATTAGCAAATCTTTACAATTATGCGGCAATCAACATAGAGTTGACAGAGACAGGCAGAATAAAAGAGCCAGATAAATAACTCGTGTACTGAAATCTACACTTTTTAATGCTATATGATTTAATAATACTACAAAAGTACATTAACACCCAGGTTCTCGTTTTTCATTACAATAGTGAGTATTTTGTTAATTTTGGTTGTATAAATAAATAATGGAACATAATGAGAGAATAACGATAAGGTAACACATTTCAATAAAAACATTCATAATTTATAGATCATTTTTCCAGATTTTCAAAAACACATATAGCTCAGTTTAACACCTGTTTATAGAGAATAGAACAAAGCATAATGTTATATATGGGTAACAGACTGATATAACTGTTATTGATACACCCTAGCTAAATGTCAGTTCCACTTGGTATCATAGATAGTTGACACAACATGATATGGTGTCATATACAGTTAACATTAGCATTGTATGGTGTCATGGACAAATGATATCAACATGGTATGGTGTCATAGACAGTTGACATCAACATGGCATGGTGTCATAAGGCAGATGCCATCAATATGGTATGGTGTCATATGCAGTTAACATTAGCATTGTATGGTGTCATGGACAAATGATATCAACATGGTATGGTGTCATAGACAGTTGACATCAACATGGTATGGTGTCATAAGGCAGATGACATCAATATGGTATGGTGTCATATACAGTTGACATCAACATGGTATGATGTCACAGACAGTTGACATCAATATGCTATGGTGCCATAGACAGTTGACATCAGCATGGCATGGTGTCATAAGGCAGATGCCATCAATATGGTATGGTGTCATATACAGTTGACATCTAACATGGTATGGTGTCATATACAGTTGACATCTAATATGGTATGGTGTCATAGACAGTTGACATCTAACATGGTATGTTGTCATATACAGTTAACATTAATATGGTATCGTGTCATATGCAGTTGCATCATCAATATGGTATCATGTCATATACAGTTGACATCTAACATGGTATGGTGTCATTAATAGTCGACATCAATATGGTATCGTGTCATATATAGTTGACATCAATATGGTATGGTGTCATATACAGTTGACTTCAACGCAGTATGGTGTCATAGACAGTTGACATCTACATGGTATGGTGTCATAGACAGTTGACATCTACATGGTATGGTGTCATAGACAGTTGACATCTACATGGTATGGTGTCATAGACAGTTGACATCTACATGGTATGGTGTCATAGACAGTTGACATCTACATGGTATGGTATCATAGACAGCTGACATCTACATGGTATGGTGTCATAGACAGTTGACATGTGTCATACTAGACAGTTGAGCTATAAAGACATTGATTCAACATCATACACAATTGACAAGGGGATCGGCTCACACCCACATACCTATGGTTCAACAACACCGGCAATATGTATTATGTCTTAGATGGTAACTATGCTTGTTTACAGAAGAAAGGGGGGGGGCCCACACCCACAGACTTATGGTTCAATGACCCAGGCAATATGCATTATGTCTTAGATGGTAACTATGCATGTTTTCAGAAGAGCATACATACGTATGCAGGATGTTAATCATAATGACAGGCGACAGGTTCATTAAATACCTCACCGTGTAATTAACATTACAATAAAGTACATACACAGCAATAACAATGCACAAACATGAGCATTTCAGTATAACAAAATCTAAGAATTAATAGCTTGCTCTAACAAATGTAACAGAAAGTGTCATCTAAATATTCATAATAACCTATTAATAGGAGATATTGAAGACAAATATCATTTTATTATAATTTGGCCGTGCTTTGATGATTGGAGAAAAATATATATTAAAAAGTACTATCACGCTAGCCAAGTACGTGTAAATTTTTGGAACTATTGAACTCAATAAAAAAAACTCATATAAATTAGCTATATATTATAAGAAAGCAGTAATAATTAGAAATAATATTTTGAATAATATGAATTAACAATATATAATGTGGTTTTAAAAATATCCTCGACTGTCAATTTATTTACTAACAAAATAAACATGTGATAACTCTATGTATGTATGTTTATATATATGTATAGATGATGTACTATGTACAAATCTGAATAAATATCTGTTCTGTGCTGTTCTATAAAATATCTTTTGAACAACGGTCTGTAAACACTAAATAAACAAAACAACTAAAGTATGTCAGATGACACTAAATAAATCAGACAACCAAAGTATGTTTTGAACAACGGTCAAAATTGACACTAAATAAAACAGACAACTAAAGTATGTTTTGAACAACGGTCAAAATTGACACTAAATAAAACAGACAACTAAAGTATGTTTTGAACAACGGTCAAAATTGACACTAAATAAAACAGACAACTAAAGTATGTTTTGAACAACGGTCAAAATTGACACTAAATAAAACAGACAACTAAAGTATGTTTTGAACAACGGTCAAAATTGACACTAAATAAAACAGACAACTAAAGTATGTTTTGAAAAACGGTCAAAATTGACACTAAATAAAACAGACAACTAAAGTATGTTTTGAACAACGGTCAAAATTGACACTAAATAAAACAGACAACCAAAGTATGTTTTGAACAACGGTCAAAATTGACACTAAATAAAACAGACAACTAAAGTATGTTTTGAACAACGGTCAAAATTGACACTAAATAAAACAGACAACTAAAGTATGTTTTGAAAAACGGTCAAAATTGACACTAAATAAAACAGACAACTAAAGTATGTTTTGAACAACGGTCAAAATTGACACTAAATAAAACAGACAACCAAAGTATGTTTTGAACAACGGTCAAAATTGACACTAAATAAAACAGACAACCAAAGTATGTTTTGAACAGAGGTCAGATGACACTAAATAAAACAGACAACCAAAGTATGTTTTGAACAGAGGTCAGATGACACTAAATAAAACAGACAACCTAAGTATGTTTTGAACAGAGGTCAGATGACACTAAATAAATCAGACAACCAAAGTATGTTTTGAACAGAGGTCAGATGACACTAAATAAAACAGACAACCAAAGTATGTTTTGAACAACGGTCAAAATTGACATTAAATAAATCAGACAACTAAAGTATGTTTTGAACAACGGTCAAAATTGACACTAAATAAAACAGACAACTAAAGTATGTTTTGAACAACGGTCAAAATTGACACTAAATAAAACAGACAACTAAAGTATGTTTTGAACAACGGTCAAAATTGACACTAAATAAAACAGACAACCAAAGTATGTTTTGAACAACGGTCAAAATTGACACTAAATAAAACAGACAACTAAAGTATGTTTTGAACAACGGTCAAAATTGACACTAAATAAAACAGACAACCAAAGTATGTTTTGAACAACGGTCAAAATTGACACTAAATAAAACAGACAACTAAAGTATGTTTTGAACAACGGTCAAAATTGACACTAAATAAATCAGACAACCAAAGTATGTTTTGAACAAACGTCAGACAACACAAAATAAATCAGACAACCGAAGTTTATTTTAAACACATATTCAATTACTTATGACTTTTAAATTATATACATGAAAATATTAATGACGTAAGTACACACTCACACACTGTACACTCATATATCCCAGTGTGTTTACTGATTATTTTATTATGTTATTAGAGTGTGACTGTTTACAGTTGAAAACATTCAATAAAATAATTCAAGAAATGTTTGAAGTCTGCAATGTACAATATGAAAATCCAGTCATAAGCAGAGGCTCTCCCTTAAGACTATTTAGAGTATAATTTTTGCTAGACTCTAAAATCACACACAGAGCTTGTAGTCATATTGAAGCAGGCAGTCAAAGGGATGTGACCATAAAAGCAGGGGAATTTGTTAATAATAAATTCAGTAAAATTTTAAGATAGAGTTTAAAAATGGCCAATTATGAATTAGTTAAAATTGGCTGTTTAAGGTGGTGGATGAATTCAGGTTATCACAAACACATGTTTGACTGTACTGTACACCAGATTCCTCGTAACTCTAGTACAATTAATTTGTACGAAAATCATACATCAGAAAAACAATTAATATTCAATTAAACGAGAACACCTACCTTGATTCATCATTAATGCTTATCCTCATCATAAAGTCTACAGACACACTGTCCCTGTCATTATATGTATGCAACTATTTCATCTAAACTTTCAGCATAATTCAATTCCATATAATAGCATATACAATCTACCACAGCTATAACACAACCATTAACGCAAAGCATTAAAAATCCCACAAACTTTGGCTTAATAAATCACACCCAAAAAGCTTGAAAGAGAACTCTTCTTCACAAGTTGTAAATAATACTTGCAAAACTTTTTTTCTATAATATTTAGGCTACTATTTATATACAGGTTTAAAGCATTATTTATACGGCTGTTTATCAAAATAAAAATGTCAGTACTGAAGAAAAGACAAACACACACTAGTACATCCAAACTATTGTAAAATACAACATTTACAGTTAGTCAGTTATAATATCGAGGTCACTGTACACAAATTATCATCAGTAGTAAACCAACAGGTTAAGACTATCGCAAAATGAAACAATTTATCGTATACTATAGTACCCTACCTGTTGCCCACAACAGCAGCACCGTTAGCAGCTAGATTATATAATATATCCAAGAATTATTATACCCTAACACTTGCAACAAACCTTAATCATTAACACCAACACATTTTGCATAATATTGCGATACACTGACTGAACAAATCATAGTATTTGACAAGTTAAGGATTACGCATGGGTGATTACACAGATAGACGACGAATACATAATCATAGTGTAATGTCATTAATATTGTGTTACATGCATCCGACATGTCCCAATTTCAAATTAGCTCCTCAATTTCTCAGGCAATATAAAGACATATTTTACAACTATATGACATTATGCCACTTGGGCATAATTCAGTTAACATCATTTATAGAAAATTAATATTGACTATTTTAAAATATTAGTTGTATATATGTACACAAGTCACTATATATATCAGGTGACTTAAACTATAAACAATATTCGAACATGTAATACTATCCGACCAGGGATACCTGACAGTTACGTCACACTGTGTTTACAATCCAATGTTTACTTTATTTATTGTTCTACAAAAATGTGGATTATCATTATATTTCTTTACCTATAATCTACATGACATCTTAGCCTAGAGGATAACGGCGCAGTGTTAGTAGTTGAAAGGTGCCGAGTTCGAACCCCATCAGCGTAACTTTTTCCCGCTCGTTACTATTTTGCAATTGAATACGAAGTATGTGTGAAAAATGAATTAAGAACCAAATCTTTGTCATTTTACTAAACCAAAAAGGGCTTAATTGAATGGCTCAGAACACGTTTTAAATTATATAAGTCTTTCTTTGAAGAATAATGAGAAAGCAACACCATGCAGTTCTGTTCTAAACGTGTTTTAGAGATATCGTGGATTTTAAGAGCTTTTATTAATCATAAGATAAAAAAATTGTCCAATTCATTATTGTATTAAATTATTAAAGTTAATATGCTTCCCGTATATTATTACAAAAATACATTTTAAAATATTGTCTACAAACTGCCTTGAACTTGGATCACCTGTGTGAGAAGCAGCCCACACATCCACAGGACCATGCCTTGCTTGGAGATTTACTATTGATAAGGACTTACTTCTATCTAATATTCTCATATATCCGTTTGGGATATACCCTGTTTATTTATAGATTGTTGACAAACTGACGTCACTGTCAAAAATTGTTGGTCAGATAGTAGTATAGTTGGATTGTTCTGACCTATCTCAGGTCATCTGCTTGACTGTTAGTAATGCGAATAGCCTTAATCATTTCATATGTATGGTATGTGCCATGATACACAAACCGTTAAATTGTAATTATCTTGTATGAAATTTACCGTTATGCATCTACCCATCCATTGAATATTCAATGTCAAAGTACCTTCCACATGTTGAAAAAATCTATTTACAGAATTAAGAGATTGCATTATTGTGGGTAGTTGAAAAGTTTACCTGTCAATCTGAATAGAATTATCTAAAGTCCACATTTTTTATCATAAATAGCCGAGGTTTACAAGACATTAAAGCTTGGCAATTAAATCAAACAATTATGAATATTGTCATAATAAAGGTTTATAAATATTGTCAAAACAATGTTTCACCATTTTGGAAACTGTAACGTCCTTGGCTGGTCATTTTTGGGCATTAAAAGTAATTGTTTTCTCTAAACTGCCAGGGAAGAAATTTCAGTGTTTTTTCATGAAATTGGAAAAAATGAAGTTTTGTCAATTTTGTAAAATATTACATAACACTCAGTGATCTTTTTTATTTCAATGTTTTGTGTCAATAGATTCATCCATTATTGATGTAAATAGATCAAAAGTTGCCTTTGAAATATGGGAAAATACGGGTTGTAGGTGAGTTTGGTCAATTCAAAATGGTCCCTAGCTTTGATATGGTATCATTTATACAAGCTATAAGATTCTGATTGTCAAATGTATTTTTTATTGATTTTACAATAATTTGGAACTCTGCCATGGCCGGTCCCAAGTCCAGATAAGAAAGGAGGAGGCTTGGGCAAAGGGTTAGACTAGCGCTCAATCTCGCTAATAAACAACTCCTACACCAGCTGACTTAAACTTGTATTTGCCATTTTTGTGGAATACCTAAGGTGAAGGGTTAAGATTTAACTGTATGGGCCAAGGGTTTGGATTGAGAGCTGGCATAACCTCTGTTTCCTGGTTCACCTTGATTACTGTGCATTTATCTACTCCATCTATCATAAATGTTCAAGCTTGATATATAGTAGTAAGTACAGAGAATTTGACACGATTCTCAACCTTCTATAATTAGCATAATTCAACAGCTGATATGTTGCCTATATCTATTATATTAGCGGGAAGTATCACGAAGATGCTCAATGTGTAATACCAACACAAATTTTAATGAATGATATTGCATGATTTGCTCACAGAAATTTATATATTCAATGCAAGAACCTTGTAATATATTAATGCATCAAGGTCAGGATCATGTCAAATTCTCCGTGCTAAATGACTATAAAAGTAAATTACTTACCAAAAGTTTACATCTACATATAGGATCTACTATGTAAGTTAAGTGGTGACAATTTCTAATTCTTTCAACTGAAAATATAGTGTAACAGAATTTTAGTTGTAATTTAGGTATAAATTGATAAGTCAGGTCAGACACTTGTTTACATTACATTGTGTACATAAACATTGCAATTTCTCTTATTAATGTCATATTTTAATATATATTATGTGTATTAGTAAGTACATTAGTGAATATGGTATTGGTTTTCAGTGCCTTTTTATGCAACTAAGATTTCCAAAACAATAAAAATACAATGTTATCATATTGCAATGTTTGTATACAAGTGACAGACCTGATTAAACAAGACTATAATATAACAGTCACAGTCAAACATATCAGGGGTACTAATCACAAAGCATCTTAAGGGAAAACTTACAATTTCCGTAAAACTTTAAAATTTCCTTAAATATATCAGCTAAACACAGCAATCAATTTTTTACATTGTTTTAATAGAAGCATTATGTAAAGACCTAACTACAATAATCACAAATAAAACATTGGGGTTTCTTAGTTTCTTTGGAAATATGCAAAGCTCAATTTTTTAACTTTAGGAATATTTCTTAGTTTTCCCTTAAGATGCTTTAGAATCCCAATCCCAAATTTACCAGGCAGTTCTAATCTATTTACCTGATCCCCATGAATATTCCTGCTTATCCATCATCCAATAAAACTTGTTATTTTAAGCAGTCAAAAGATCCTAACAGTACAATAACGAAAACCCATGCAAGATTAATTAGCGCCTGGTCAAATGTTTTCTATTATATGACATGAAATGGTTGTCTTGGTAATACAATAATGTAAGATGATATTTATATATATATATATTAAACATGACAATCACTGATTACTTGTACACTAACGTTGTTGTAAGCTTAACCACATATTATGTGTCTATAAATATTAAAAGCAGAAGTAATTGATTGAACATTGCTATTATCTCTCTACCTTATAAATCAAAGTTTCTTGTAAATTATATTTCACACACACACTGGTTACTCTGGTAACTAAATGTAACATCTTCACAATCAGAAACAATCAAATAGTTAACCAGTGTGTCGCCATTTGGCTGACTAATATACCCGCCCATGCAAAGGGCCATGATTCTTTCCTTCATGACTATATCTACATGCTATAAGGTTCATTATCTTCAAATGCTTGCAGCAAATCCTGCCAAAGCTGTATGAGTGCTTGCTTTTGCAAAAATGCGTCCAAACAGAGAAGCTGAAAACAGTATACATGTGCACCTTATGCCACTGAAGACGATATATACCAATTTACTTTTGAGAATATTAACTTTCGCATTTTGCTGATCATCATATTCATGACACAATGTCCATTTTAATGTTTTTAGCACTTTCGCGGCAACTGAATTTCGCGAAATTCTATCAATCGCGAAATAATTTCTTCATTTACAGTACTAATATATACAAAACATAGATACCAGCCGTCACCTTTCTTCAACATGTTACTGCAGACATTATTATAACCTCACTCATAATGTTGACATTATTTTACATTCGTAATTAAGTAAATGACGTTGATTACACACTCCAAGGTCATGGTTCAAAACTTAAAGTTGCACAAAGAAGTTTGTATATTATCTGTAAAACAATACATAATACTGGCATTGACACACATACTCAGTGAAATTTAGTCTTTGTAGAATCTATTCAATACATGGTGAGTGTGGGCTCCATATAGCAAACACATTCAATGCAAGTCCAGTGTGGGCTCTGTATGACAAACATACACAATGCAAGACCAGTGTGGGCTCTGTATGACAAACATACACAATGCAAGGCCAGTGTTGGCTCTGTATGACAAATATACACAATGCAAGACCAGTGTGGGCTCTGTATGACAAATATACACAATGCAAGGCCAGTGTGGGCACTGTATGACAAATATACACAATGCAAGACCAGTGTGGGCTCTGTATGACAAACATACACAATGCAAGGCCAGTGTGGGCTCTGTATGACAAATATACACAATGCAAGACAGGTGTGGGCTCTGTATGACAAATACACACAATGCAAGACCAGTGTTGGCTCTGTATGACAAACATACACAATGCAAGACCAGTGTGGGCTCTGTATGACAAACTTAATCAATGCAAGACCAGTGTGGGCTCTGTATGACAAACATACACAATACAAAACCAGGTTATTAGGCCCCTGCATGGCAAAAACACCCAAGCATTGTCATAGTTATATACAGTGACCAAGTCCTGGACTGTATCCTATATAACCAGTAAGGATGGCAACGAATACCAAAATTGGTATCCGGATAGCTGGATCGCTATCAGAACGATTATCCGGATATCAGTATCAAAAATGAACCAAGCATTGAGCGCAGCATGAAATGTAACCTAATTTCGCGACCAACATCGTCTTGTGAACCAATATCAGACAGACTCACATTTTATACCTCAGAACGAGTAGTCAGCTATTTTTTCTGGTTTTATCGAATCCTATTAACTGTTTTTCTCCGAGCGTCTACTTTCGTTTTGTCAAACTGCAAGCAGGGATCTCCCTTGCCGCTATGTTGTAGTAGGTCCTATTTGAGATTTCAGATTAAACAAACTTCAAAGCTAAACTTGATTATAATTAGCTACCGATGAGAAAATAATGTTTGTAACATACAGCGTAAAGACAAATATCAAACATCATTTATCACGTTTCGTGCATCCGCACAATAAGATGAAATTAATTTAAACCGGGTCTTATTTAATTACTAAATGAGCAGACAACTTGTTAAAATTAGGGACTGTTACTAACATAAACATATAAGCTTATAATTGTCCTGTGAAAACAAACAGTAAAGTATACCGCAGTGATTATAACGCATTAGCGAATCTAACAGAGACCCGTGTATAGAAACAAAAACAAACCCCCACTATAATCAAAGTGACACTGATATCAAATTGATTCTATTGTTAAAGGTGTTAAAAGATGTTGTCTCTCGTTAAGGTATTGAGATACGAATTTTTACAAATGATGTAATGGATATTCGAATACCTATTCGCTATCCAGATACTTGGAACAGAAAACGAATAACCGGTTATTCGAATATTCGTTGCCAACCTTAATAACCAGTACTAAATTGCCTTTGAAGCAACTTCACCACATGTGGAGGTAAATCAACATTAATGTCAAATTTTAATGGAAGAGTTATTAATGACCAGGAATCAAACCTGGATAGCTGGGCTACAAATCCTGTGCAAGAATCATTGGACCTAACCGCTGCTTTCAAGTTAGTACAGATTAATTACTCAAAATGCGTTAGGTCAAATTCTGGTTAATATAAATTTATAATTAGGCCTGAAAAATTGTTCGGGGATGGGGGGACACTTAAAAACCTGATGAAAACATATAGCCTTGTTTTGTCGTCTGCACTAGAATGTGACAATCCCAAGGTGACTGCTGGATAAGTTTTTGTCTAGATTGTCATTTCATCATCATGACGTTTATATGTTTGTCATCTGTCATATATAACAGACAGTTATTCTAGCCTGAACTATTCAAAAATTTGTTACACTGAAAATGCCTTGGTGGGATATTATGTTGTTGTGGTAACCTTCATGATGTTAGCACCACATAGATCGGATCTTCCATTTTTTTCAGATTGTAATACCGCTACATCAGCAGTTACTTCCCTTTACATTCAGTTAACCTTTATACATCGTCACCTTAAGGAATATATCTGATCTGGCGAGATTTTATTATTTTGTTCAATTGTTTGATTTATTTATAAAGTTGTTTTAATTTCATTTGAAGTCACAAATTGATGTGCTGCTAGCCATACACTGTGGTTGGGGAAAACGGTACTGGTAGCGAGTATATAAGCTCCCTTACATCTGTTAGAGTTCCTTATTTCATACAATATTTTATGCTCTGATGAGTGCTGCCTTAATAGTAACCCTGTCTGATTAGTATTATCTTTTTGCACAGTCAGTTCAATTCAGATACATAATGTAATAACAAGCCATGAATTTCATTTTAAAAATAAAGAACAACTTCGACAAGCACTATATTTATTCTAAAACATAGTTCATTCATAAATATTAAATGGTAAGAAATTCATAGAGTGACATTTATGATCACTATTTGGCAAACTTCCATGCATGTATGACCCATATATTTCAGTAACTTGGCAGGATGAGCCTCATAGTATAAGCAACAGAACAGATACATTTGGTCGATTTCTGTGTCAAACCACTTCAAAGTATGACTTGGATGGATTATACCTGACTATACATTTGCATACTAATTTATGTTTTTCTGCCTATTATTTTGTCTGACAGCTATGTTAATAATGTAGGTTCAAGGTAATCACACACAGAACACAGATGAAGGCGAAATAACAAAACCTATCTCTCTCCTTCTCTCACACCTATCTCTCTCCCTTCTCTCACACCTATCTCTCTCCTTCTCTCACACCTATCTCTCCCTTCTCTCACACCTATCTCTGCTTTCTCTCACACCTATCTCTCTCCTTTTCTCACACCTATCTCTCTCCCTTCTCTCACACCTATCTCTCTCCCTTCTCTCACACCTATCTCTCTCCTTCTCGCACACCTATCTCTCCCTTCTCTCACACCTATCTCTCTCCTTCTCTCACACCTATCTCTCTCCCTTCTCTCACACCTATCTCTCTCCTTCTCTCACACCTATCTCTCCCTTCTCTCACACCTATCTCTGCCTTCTCTCACACCTATCTCTCCCTTCTCACACAGCTATCTCTCCCTTTTGCTACGCTCGTGTCTATATCGTATAGACGGACCCACGAGTCTTGCTATCTGACTTAGACCATGTGATATATTATACTTAGCACAATTAAAAGCACAGCATTTTTACAATCAAATACAAAATAAACGTGTTTATTTTATCTTTGTATGAAAGTAACTTGCTAAGCATAAATATTTCTTGACAAATTTAAATGGAGGTCAGTGGTAGAAAATCCGCTATGAGTGCAGAGGGGTCGATCGTGGCATACTAAAGAGGAAATTAAACATCATGTATGGGTTGGGGTCATGATGGTGAACAAGTATGTAAAGGAATATGTGAATGCCCTTGAAAAATATTAGAGGTGAAAAAACCTGTACCTAAACTTTAACATTTGCACTAAGATGAAAAAAGGGGGCATAATTTCAACAAAATGCTTAATAGAGTTACCCACCTCTGGGTTGGGGTCATGATGGTGAACAAGTATGCAAAGTATCAAAGCAATATGTCAATGCACTATGAAGATATTAGAGGTTAAAAAACCCGTACCTAAACTTTATTTGCACTAAGTAGAAAAAGGGGGCATAATTTCAACAAAATGCCTGATAGAGTTACCTACTCCTGCATATGGGTTGGGGTCATGATGGCAAACAAGTATGCAAAGTATGAAAGCAACATCTCAAAGGACTTAGAGAATATAAGAGGTTAAAAAACATGTACCTAAACTTTAACAAAAGTGTTACGCCGACGCTCGGGTGACTGCAAATTAGCTCCCCTTATTCTACGAATAGTGGAGCTAAAAATGGAATGCTATTTTCAGCTCCAACTGACATGTCGAAGCCATCATGATTGGAATGAGGTGTCGAGTGTGTGAGAACTTTCAATCGACCCAAAATGAATTACTACCGGGTATAACTATTGATACGTATACGAGTTTACCTGTACGGTTAAACACAAAATCAGCCGCTTTTGTTTTGCATGTCGATCTGAAACTATACTCAGAAAATGGTGAATATATGCATGGGATGCTTGATGCAGATACCGTCAAATAATAGATTGTTAGATGTTTGAACTGCTACACGTATTTCCGTCGGATTGCGCGAAATGTCAGTGACCATCAACGATCTGGAAAACCGCACGGGACAGAATCAGCAAATGTTCGTCTCTCCTCAAACAAATTCGGTTTAAAATTGTTTCTATTACTTCTCAAATCCGTTCTCCATGCACCATGCAGTCCATTCAGCTTATGCTTGCAACATTACCGAAGATGACACAAATATACCTCTAAGGATTAAACTTCAAAATGCGCATATATTTTTGTATCTCTGTATATCAATTGATAGAATGCGTCCTCGTTTAGCCGTTAGACTCGTTCCCATAATATGTATACGTCGTACATGGAGAGAATAATTACAAGAAACTTATTTTTCAAAAATTAATTGAATAATGTTATACCAGTTTCTGACTGCATCTAGAAAGAAATCTGTAATATTTTAGACTATATTCAACATATTCGGTCTTGTGGATTAACAGCATGTTTGTAATTTTCAGATTGATGGGAAATATAGCTTAATGTTGTTGTTAACTTTCCATTCGTATTTTTTTTATTTATTTCTACTTGAAACCATGAACTTTATATATGCTGCGTTTTTAAATGTGCTGAGTATGTACATAATCCTGTTGATTGGGCACGATTTTCTCAATCTAAATGAGCGTTTTTCTTGATTTTAATAGACGTTTTTACAACGCAGTCTCTGTGATATTTACCACGGCATGAGGCGCCGATTGGCTGACAGCGGCTAACCATGGTCTAATTGGTTTTCGATATCTTCATAAAGTAATTACATTCATACGTAACATTGTTAGAACTACTTTCATGCAAGATCCCATCAAAATTGATCAAAGGGTTAAAAAGTTATGCTATGAAATGTATGTCATCAATGAAGAATTATGTGATGCACGTTCCATACCAGGTATGTAACAGGTACGTAACAGATACGAAATGTGCGTCACATAATTTTTCATTGAACGCAGGGCAATAGAAGCCCTCAGTGTCATGGTCAAATTTTCGAAATCGGTCATATCACAGAACACATCAATGTCTCTAGGAACATGTCACTGTGACAATATTATTGTACTTAAATTGTCATTAATTGTAAACTTGTGTTTTCTTAACAATTACACGACTATGGCAAGGTCACTGACATTTTTTTATAGCATAAAGTAATCTAAACTAATCACCTGTCCATTATTTATGGTGATAATTGCAAAGTAAGCAGGTGTGAATCAGTCAGCTCTGGCATGTTGCAAAAACCTTATGGCTTTTATAAAAGACCCAGGCCCTACCCTGTATATTAACTTTTGGCTATAGTTCCAAGTAGAAATTTGAAAACATTGGAACAGAAATATAGCCATAAGTATTTTATTTCTTCATCAATTTCTATAAAATATACGAAATGCTAAGGGGAAACTTATTTGCTTTCCATGAATTACAGGATCTTTTTCAGCCAATCTGACTAAAGTACTTGATCTCGCTTACTGGTAGATCTGATGGTGACGCTATACGAGTTTGTATTTTCAAAACTCTGAATTCCCACTATCGCTATTGATATCTATTCATAATTCAGCCAATCATATAGATTGTTACATTGGTACTTCAGTCGTATTAATAAACAGTAAATTACAAATAAAACAGTTGTCCACAACTTTAGTCTGCTTTTTTGGAGGAATCCTGATTAATGTAGATTTGTAGTACAGATAATTTGATATAAACGCACTGTTGATTATCAATCGTGAAAGCTCGGCCATTTCCGTTGGTCTCCGGTAAATATTGCTATAAATAAATTATATAATGTATTGCTACACTGATTAGGTCATATCTTTAAATTAAGTTATATTCAAACACAGACATAGCTTAGAATATGTGAAGGTCAAACCTTTAAATTAGTTATATTCAAACAACGACATAGCTTAGAATATGTGAAGGTCAAACCTTTAAATTAGTTATATTCAAACACAGACATAGCTTAGAATATGTGAAGGTCAAACCTTTAAATTAGTTATATTCAAACACAGACATAGCTTAGAATATGTGAAGGTCAAACCTTTAAATTAGTTCTAAACAAGCTGTTCAAAGGAATTGTAAATGTCCCCCTGTAAACATCTTATTTCAATGTGACCAGCCAACGTATAACATTGATCTATACAGCAATGTGCTCTCACATGGAAACACTGACTGGAGATAATTACAAGATTTATTTCTCAGGGTAACAGAGTTATTGTGCACATGCTGTACTCACTGAACACTGCTCAGTTAATAACAGTGTAAAGTCTTGTATTGATCACACAAGGTAATTCACCATGTAGAGTACCATTATTCATTGGTTATTTATCAAACTAAATTGTTTCATTGTTCCCTTGCATGACAAAGGTAATTGTGAATGCTATAGAAAGCGTTTGCCTCTATCTATGTATTGGTATGTGTACATTGTATGCAAATCTTACAGAATACTTTATTGTTTCCATGCTCGAACCATTCTGACTGTTCATTATGACCTCATCGCTATTATAATATAAGCATCTTACTTACATGTAGCAATTACAACATGACCTTTATGCAACTGCTAATTTAAATACCTGAGTCACAAATCACCGGACGATGTCAGCGTATCTGATGTATCCAGTGTTTGTGTATCCGATGTTCGTGTATCTGACCGTGGGACGTCTGTGTATCCGATGTATGTGTATCTGACATCTGTGTATCCGATGTCTGTGTATTGGATGTCTGTGTATCCGATGTCCATGTATTCGATGTAAGTGTATCCAATGTCCGTGTATACTGTATACACACCAGGTTAATTGTGTACATGTATATTTATGCTATACATGTATACTCTTTAATAATAGATTTAATAGCTTCAATTACAGGTAAGTATCATTATTGGATAGAATGGATTATTTAAGCCATTTTTCCATAAAAAAACTTTTAAATTTTTTAAAGATGAGAAAAATAAATACAACAAGAGGGCCCAAAGAGCCATAGGTCGCTCACCTGTCCTAGACACCTGTACAGACCCCTCTATTGCATGTACAAGATTTTCATATTGTCTTTAAAGCGACCTTGTTATTTACATCACATAGACCCAATGGCATATTGAAGTTTAAGCCAAGTTTTGTCTATGATTTGACCAAACAACCTAGTTTTTTACCCTAGATGACCCAATATTGAACTTCACCTAGGTCTTGTTGACATGATCACTGTGACCAACTTTCATAAAGATATGGCCAACATTCAGACCTCCAGAGACAACACAAGATTTTTCTAAGATTTGAAATTATGACCTAGTTTTTGACCCCGGATGACCCAATATCAAACTTGACCTAGATTTTGTTGAGATGATCATTGTGACCAAGTTTCATAATGATTAGGCTAAAACTGTGACCTACACAAGTAAATTATGGAAGGACGACGGACGGACAACGGACGAAGAGTGATCACAAAAGCTCACTTTGTGACAGGTGAGCTAAAAATACATACAATGTGACAAGGTTTCAAACCCGTTCATTAGGAAGTATCTACGCACTAAACTTCTTGGCTGAACTCAGTTCTATTTGGTCTGTGGTTAAAATGATTTATAATCACAAACCTTAACCATGGTTTACCTAATTCAATCAATTGACATAGTCTAAAGCAGAAAACATTGTGTCACTTGACTGCCACATTATCCTGCACAGACTATACCATAATTCTCAAGAAAACAACATTACTCAGGGGTGGTTTTCTTATTGATGTTATTTAATTGGAGAATAAGAATAGCCAATCATATTGCCTGTTACTGACCTAGAGTTTAATATGGTGTGACCTGATTGCCTGTCCTTATCCTTAAGTCAAGTAGGATCCAATATTGAATACTACCCCAGAATAGAAAAACTTTAAAACATGGTTGAACCCCTACACTATTTAAGGAACACAGGTACTCAATTATATTGTACATAAATCATTAAGCATTATATAACAACATAATGCATGTCGGTGTACAACACAGCATAATACTGAAATTATGTACTTTATAATCAATCTGTTCTTAACTTAATGCACTTATTATTGACTGATGGATCGAAATCAGAAGGAAGTTGGTCATAAAAGTCACAGAAATTTGACAGAACCTAAGGCAATTTGATAGTTAAACTTCCACTTAAATTGCGGCACCGTCTCAGGAAATAAAACAATTGCTGAGGGGATCAAGACATAAAAATACCCCAAAAAACAGTCAAATAAAATCGGAGAGTGCAGATATTGACTTCACATCAGTAACATCACCATGGCAATTATAGGAGTAAAGTATTCTTGTAACATATAATATGGTTGGTGAAATAGTCAAGACATGTGCCCCTTGTTTGTCATGTCCACAGGGCCATGGTACTACCGCCTTGTTTGTCATGTCCACAGGGCCATGGTACTGTCGCCTTGTTTGTCATGTCCACAGGGCCATGGAACTATCGCCTTGTTTGTCATGTCCACAGGGTCATGGTACTATCGCCTTGTTTGTCATGTCCACAGGGTCATGGTACGATCGCCTTGTTTGTCATGTCCACAGGGTCATGGTACTATCGCCTTGTTTGTCATGTCCACAGGGCCATGGCACTACCGCCTTGTTTGTCATACCCACAGGGCCATGGCACTACTGCCTTATTTGTCATACCCACAGGGTCATGGCACTACTGCCTTGTTTGTCCGCCTACAGGGCCATGGCACTACCACCTTGTTTGTCGTGTCCACAGGGTCATGGTACTACCACTATTCAGTAATGTCAGTTTTATATCATCCCTGAACATGTTCCAAACTAATAAAATATTTCATGTGGCAAGACATTTTTTATATACGGTACTTTCCCATAATCAATAATGTGCCTGTGCATTCATAGCTGTCAATTAAGTGAGTGGTTTTTCCAGCTCCAAAGCATTTAAATCCATAGAATTCTTGGAAAAGTTCACATCAGAAAACATAAAATGTTTCATATTTTAAAAGATAGGAAATTGGTCAATATTGGGTCCAGAAACATCAGGTTTATTAAAATATGATAACACAAGCCTGGATTATCTAAAACCTGGAAACCTAAAAACTTATAGCCTAGGTATCAAGTGCATATGTGGGACAAAATCAGATACACTCAAATAGTCCTTCGAAGAACTTCTGATTGACTGAAAATGATGATATGCCTTGACAAAATGGAACAAGAGTCATCTTACTGAGTTTAAATGCATTCACAGTATATATGTAGGTGAAGTAGTGAAATGGTTTTACCCAGAATACTTTAAGATTTTAGCATATTTACCAAGTTTTTTTTACCGCCTTTGATGAACAAAATTATTTTCTTATATTAAATAAGACCTCTGTTTGTTTGGTCTTATTTTGTAGCTGAAACATACTCCTTTTCAATGATATATATGGGCCATAGACTTAAACATGATACAATCTGAGGCTGACAATATAGTCACACAAATATAGCAAAGGAACAGATTTATTTAGTGGTCAAAAATATGACCTTAGAATTTGCCTTTCTCTCAATATGCTGGACCTTCCTGAAACTCAGGATGTTTTTTTTGTAGTCTAAGTTATAGTTAGAACATATTAAGTAAATTTTAATTCCTTTTTAGTCATTAAAATTTACTTAATATGTTCTAACTAACTTAGAATATAACATTCTGCATTCTGATTGGCCGATAGAACTTAGCGCCAACGCAAGACGACAAGTCTGTTAAGAGAAAATTTTAATGATTAAATTTTCATTTAACCGCGAAAATGCGGCGTTTTCATTGGCTCATAATGTAGGTTATATTCTAAAGATTTTAAGTGAATGATATTTACCTAGATGAAAACCAGACACATGCATGTTTTAATGAAGTCACATATTCAGGAGACTTATAAACAATCCATAATGGATGCCATGATTGTACAGACGATGCCCTACAGAGGGATATTGTAAAGTATCTGCAGAAGAAGAACCATCATAATCAACATGACTGCCCCTTTCAATTGTTAACCATTGTAGTGCATGTATAATGTTGTAAAGGTACGACAAACATGCCAGACAGCAGTTGTAACTGTTTTCTGACTGCTGCAAATATGATAAAAGCGATAATAGGGTATACATACATCCTTTATTTCACAACAACTCAAATGATAATTTTAAAATATTGACGTTTGTTGTCCACCTCATGAAAACATTGAAAGTTCAGCATCTCACCAATATACAGCATTAGTGTTAATCATGCAAATTAGCATTGACATTTGAATCTGCTTTATATAGAAACACTGGGCAAACCTTGATTTGGGAAACAAAATAATATTAGAACATATTATTAGTACTGACCAAATATATATATACAAGCAGCAGGTGCTTATTAATAATTAGCAACTTTTCTTAAGTAGCAACTTTTCTAAGTCTGATGCACATCTATTTTTGTAGATCACTTTGTCAATCATGTATATATCTCAATGAAATTTGGCTATAATGTATGTGTGTTATAGTTTTGCAGCATTGTACAACAAAGTCGGGTTTATTATAAATTTATTGAATGAAATTTTAAAATAACAACCAAAGAAGGTAAAAGCTACAAATATAGATATCAATAACTAGGATGACCTGACCTTGAAGACCGATTCTTCAACTGACAGACACTGACGCGAGTCGGAAACTTTGCTGAAAGAACAGACTAATTGAATTCTATTGTCTAAAAGCAAAGTGGTTGCCTTATAAATACAGGGAAATCCCTGACATGATTAAACCACAGGAATTTGAAATTCTTTCCATAAAATTTCATAGCAGTCAATCTAATCAAAATCGCTCTATACGTAAAAAATTATATAATACTAAAGGAACGCAACGCACTTTCGTCCTCCAAAATGGAATCCCGTAGCCAGTGCTAACAAAATAAACAAGAGGGCCATTGGCCCTATAGCGCTCACCTGATGACTAGCAGTTTAGACAGAATCAGTGACCTGGTGACCTAATTTTCGACCCCAGAAGACCCAGTTGCAAACTGGACCTAGATTTCACAAAGCTACACATTGTGGCCAAGTGTCATTAATGTGACCTCTAGAGTGTTAACAAGGTTTTACTTCAATGTGAACTTGTGACCTAGTTTTTAACCCCAGATGACCCAGTTGCGAACTTGACCTAGATTTCATAAAAACACATATTGTGACCATGTTTCATTCTGATTACATCATAAATCTGTGTGACATTGTGACCTAGTTTTTGACCACAGGTGACCCAGTTACAAATTAAACCTAGATTTCATAGCGACAAACATTGTGACCAACTTTCATATAGATTACGTAACAAAAGTGACCTCTAGAGTGTTAACAAGGTTTTCCTTTGATTTGCCCTGGTGACCAAGCTTTTTATCCCAGATGACCCAATTACGAACTTGACCTAGATTTCATAGAGACATAAATTTTGACCAAGTTTCATTACGATTATGTCAAAAATGTGACCTCTAGGGTGTTAACAATGTTTTTCTTTGATGTAACCTAGTGACCTAGTTTTTGACCCCAGATGACCCAATTACGAACTTGACCTAGATTTCATAGAGACATAAATTGTGACCAAGTTTCATTAAGATTATGTGAAAAATGTTACCTCTACAGTGTTAACAAGGTTTTTCTTTCATTTGACCTAGTGACCTAGTTTTTGACCCCAGATGACCCTTTTACAAACTTGACCTAGATTTCATAGAGACAAACATTGTGACCAAGTTTCATAAAGATTAAGTGAAAACTGTGACCTCTAGAGTGTTTTAACAGTCCAATTGTTGACAGTGGACGGCAGACGACGGACAAAAGGGTGATCACAATAGCTCACCTTGAGCACTTCGTGCTCAGGTGAGCTAAAATAATCCTTGTATAATATATACGTATTGAGCGATTTTGATTAGATGGACTGCTATAAAATTTTATGGATGGAATTGCAAATTCCTGTGATTAAACCCATTTTAACCTGTAGTGTGACTTCAACTAGAGAAAAAAGGCTCTAGAACTTATCTAGAATTTTCTTTATGTCAACGTTAGTTTCACGGACCCGAAAAATTCGAGATAACGAGAGTTGACTGTATGCACCAATATTCCACTGGAATGCCAGTGGAAATATCAATGAAAAACTTTCAAAGTTAAATATATAGTGGTATCTCTACTTGTATGTACCATACCAGGGAAAATACCACTGGTGTACCACACAGGTTTTACAATATTCCATATATTTTACTGGGGTAAAAGCACAGACATGAAAGCAAGACAGGGGTGGATATATGCTCCTGATAGCACAGACTTCTGGTTCCAAGAACAGGCGTATATTATGTTCCCGAACTTCAGGAGGCATATTTAGAGCTAAGAGAGCCTAGTATCACCATGGACAGCATGAGCAAAGAGAGCCTAGTATCACCATGGACATCATGAGGACAGAGAGCCTAGTATCACCATGGACATCATGAGCACAGAGAGCCTAGTATCACCATTGACATCATGAGCACAGAGAGTCTAGTATCACCATGGACATCATGAGCACAGAGAGCCTAGTATCACCATGGACATCATGAGCACAGAGAGCCTAGTATCACCATGGACATCATGAGCACAGAGAGCCTAGTATCACCATGGACATCATGAGCACAGAGAGCCTAGTATCACCATGGACATCATGAGCACAGAGAGCCTAGTATCACCATGGACAGCATGAGCACAGAGAGCCTAGTATCACCATGGACATCATGAGCACAGACATGAAGAAGATTAACAAGTCACTGCTGATAAAATCTACTCCAAGTAAGCTTATCAAAAACAAACATTAGATAATCGGTACTTAAGATATTTCGATGAAGAAAGTAAAGTAAAGTCAGGCACAGTGTATGTGTATCAGTACTGATGAGATATCATGTAATAGTCGATATCCTGTCAAACACGGTGACTTCCGAAAACACTCTAATAGATAAATACTGTCACAAATAACGCAGCCATGAATCTCAAACGGTTACAAAATAATAATGACAGTACTGTATATTTACATCATTCATTGTTCATTGCTTTGAAATTTTGGGATAATTTTAGAGTACAGTGTACTGTTTTATCAAAGCACTTACAGAAGACGTAAACTTACAGATCAAATTTAAATTATTTTTTATTCTTTTACAACCTTTAACTGTGGTAAATGGAGCTGGGATGCTAATAAATACTCAGTTAAAGACCATAATTATTTACACCTAATTTGTGGTTGTTAAAAAATTATAAACAATTTAAATTTGAGTGTAAATTTAAGATTTCCATACTACATTGATGAAACAGTACACAGGACCATGTTTTTTATAAATATAGTCCCACTGGTAAATAGTATAATTTATATCATATAATGGTGAGATAACCCACAGTATATTATCATTGTGTCATGTGGATAGCTACCCAATCACATTATCCGACTCTCAATCAGGGCTCGATCACGGGATTAAACCCTCCTGCAACTAACTATTATGTGAATCAAAATTTAATGAAGCTATACCAGCAGCATGTTTTTTGATGACTTTCTGGTTTGTAGTGTGGTGAATATTTCCGGTTTGTAGTGTGGTGGATATTTCCAGTTTGTAGTGTAGTGAATATTTCTGGTTTGTAGTGAGGTGAATATTTCCAGTTTGTAGTGTGGTGAATATTTCCGGTTCGTAGTGTGGTGAATATTTCTAGTTTGTAGTGTGGTGAATATTTCCAGTTTGTAGTGTGGTGAATATTTCCAGTTTGTAGTGTGGTGAATATTTCCAGTTTGTAGTGTGGTGAATATTTCCGTGAATATTTCCAGTTTGTAGTGTGGTGAATATTTCCAGTTTGTAGTGTGGTGAATATTTCCAGTTTGTAGTGTGGTGAATATTTCCAGTTTGTAGTGTGGTGAATATTTCCGTGAATATTTCCAGTTTGTAGTGTGGTGAATATTTCCAGTTTGTAGTGTGGTGAATATTTCCAGTTTGTAGTGTGGTGAATATTTCCAGTTTGTAGTGTGGTGAATATTTCCAGTTTGTAATGTGGTGAATATTTCCGTTTTGTAGTGTGGTGAATATTTCTGGTTTGTAGTGTGGTGAATATTTCCAGTTTGTAGTGTGGTGAATATTTCCGGTTTGTAGTGTGGTGAATATTTCCAGTTGGTAGTGTGGTGAATATTTCCACTTGGTAGTGTGGTGAATATTTCCGGTTTGTAGTGTGGTGAATATTTCCGGTTTGTAGTGTGGTGAATATTTCCAGTTTGTAGTGTGGTGAATATTTCCAGTTGGTAGTGTGGTGAATATTTCCAGTTTGTAGTGTGGTGAATATTTAGACTAATTTTTTAAATACTGTAAAATCATTATTTTTCTTGGAGGTTAAATTTTTGGCAATTTTGTCGTTGAACTCCACCACGAAATATAATCCAAACAATTAGTAAACTGCCGAAAAAGAAAACAAGTGTTTCCTCTACAATCATTTGCAATCCATAAAATTAAGACACCACAAAATTATATTTTGCCAAAATCCACGAAATTTCATACCCATGAATGTAAGTGATTTTACAGTTGATATTTACTGATAAAATTTGAAGCAATTAACACAAGAATTGGTTATTTAAACACAGAATTTTCTCAAATGAAATTGATAGTCAACAACAAGAGGGCCCAAAGGGCCATAGGTCGCTCACCTGTTCTAGTAGTTCATGCACCCCTAATGGTAGCCTCTATTGCATGTACAAGGTATTCTTATGCTTTATAATTTACATCACATTTAGACCCAATGACATATTTTTTTTATTATTTGACCTTGTAACCTTGCTTTTGACCCCGGATGACCCAATATCGAACTTGACCTAGATTTTGTTGAGATGATCATTGTGTACAAGTTTCATAAAGATTAGGTCAAAATTGTGACCTCTAGTGACTACACAAGGTTTTTCTATGATTTGACCTCGTGACCTAGTTTTTGACCCCGGATGACCCAATATCAAACTTGACCTAGATAATGTTGAGATGATCACTGTGAACAAGTTTCATAAAGATTAGGCCAAAATTGTGACCTCTACTGACTACACAAGGTTTTTCTATGATTTGACCTTGTGACCTAGTTTTTGACCCGGGATGATCCAATATAGAACTTGACCTAGATTTTGTTAATATGGTCATTGTGACCAAGTTTCATAAAGATTAAATTAAAATTGTGACCTCTAGTGACTAAACTATGATTTGACCTTGTGACCTAGTTTTTGACCCCGGATGACTCAATATCAAACTTGACCTAGATTTTGTTGAGATGATCATTGTGACCAAGTTTCATAAAGATTAGACCAAAATTGTGATCTCTACTGACAACACAAGGTTTATCTATGATTTGACCTTGTGACCTAGTTTTTGACCCCGGATGACCCAATATTGAACTTGACCTATATTTTGTTGAGATGATCATTGTGACCAAGTTTCATAAAGATTTTGCTAAAATTGTGACCTCTAGCGACTACACAAGGTTTTTCTATTATCTGACCTTGTGACCTAGTTTATGACCCCGGATGACCCAATATCGAACTTGACCTAGATTTTGTTAAGGTGATCATTGTGACCGAGTTTCATAAAGATTAGGCCAAAATTGTGACCTCTAGCGACTACACAAGGTTTTTCTATTATCTGACCGTGTGACCTAGTTTTTGACCCCGGATGACCCGATATCGAACTTTACCTAGATTTTGTTGATATAATCATTGTGACCAAGTTTCATAAAGATTAAGTTAAAATTGTGACCTCTAGTGACTACACAAGGTTTTTCTATGATTTGACCTTGTGACCTAGTTTTTTACCCCGGATGACCCAATATTGAACTTGACCTAGATTTTGTTGAGATGATCATTGTGACTAAGTTTCATAATGATTAAGCTATAACTGTGACCTCTAGTGTCTACACAAGTAATTGTGGACGGACGACGGACGGACGGACGACGGACGAAGAGTGATCATAAAAGCTAACTCTGTCACTTTGTGACAGGTGAGCTAAAAATATTGACCCTCGTATGTACATATCCCTTAAATAACTTCAACACTAGAAGTTTTAGCACTAAAAGTCTTGTATTTCCCATGGTATTACATAAGTTAAACATTAAATGTTTAAAAATTTCGAAATGGTATTTGCTAATTAATTAATTAATTAACTAATTAACTGACATACACTAAGTTCATGAGATAACTAATATAATAATTTATTCAAAATTGGTATTTGCTAATTAATGAATTTATTGATTAACTAACTAATGCATATGTATACAAATTTCATCAGATAACTATTAAAATAATTTATTCCAACTCATAAATAAATTAATAATCTCCATGTATATATAATGACTATATTATAAGGATTATCACTGTGAACAATTAGATCGGTAATGTTTTCATCAAAACTCACATAATTCCTTAAAAGGGAGGTAAGAATGACAGGAATATCCACATTATAAGGTAAAGTACTTTTCCCCTCTAATCCCTATTGTTTCCCTATCTATTAAACTGTAAAATCATTCATTTTTCACTGGGTATTAAATTTCGCAGATAGTGGTAAAACGGTAACAATTTGATAATTTCTTAAGTTTGTGGATTTAGAATATTAATTGAAAGAAAAATCTCTTGCTACATAATTCTGAGGTCTATTATTCGAGGGGATTCAATTTGGCGATATAGTTCAGCTACACAAAATTATATGAATAATTTAAAATAAGTAGCAAAAACTGCCACTTTTACAGTCAATCAACATGTGCATGATGTAATAAAAGATAACGACACACAGTTGTATATAGGCCTACTACATATTTACTTTCATCAGATTAAAGATTCAAAAAATGTGTCTGAAAAAAACAGAGTGAACATTTTCCCTTTTCTATCTTATTCCTGTCCTAACATTGCTAGCATTAAATTGCAGTTTCTCATAAACTGATTTCGTGCAAAGATTGCTATTTTTTCAAACATTTTATTCACCACACCTAGCCTTGAGCTACCACGGTAGTAAACTAAGAACATTTTCTCGTAAATTTAACTTTTAAAGTAGTTTAAATTGTACATGTATACAAACAGTTTTATCTATAATATGATATCACAGTGTTTAAATTTGAGCCTACTTCTGACTATTGCAATAAGTCATATACATTGAATTGTATAATCTCCCAATAAGTCATCCAGTAACCAGAACTTGCAGGTGCTTTTGCTCACAACAAGTAATACAAATTGAATTGTATAGTCTACAATTTAGTCATACAGTGATCGGAAATCACAGATGCTTTAGATTGCAACAAGTCATACAAGTTGAATTGTATAGTCTCCCAATAAAGCATACAGGTACTGACTCAGCCAATATAATAGCAGATCTAGAAGTGTTTCTTATAGCGTCTTAGAACAATTCTTGAACAGTTCTGTAATTCACAGAAAATCTTAAATTGTGTTAATATTAGAGTTTGGAGCGAATGTTAATATAATAATGGCAGATAAAACGTACATGTATTTTCACTAGTAATTGCATTAAATCCAGACTCCCGTACATTTTATGACAGAAACAATATACAGTAAACATCGTGACATTGATTATCATCCGTATTGACAGGCTGCCATCATGTGATGTATTATTGTGATACCTCACACACAAACCATACTACAATACCATATTGATTTTAACACTAGAAAAATGCCTGTTAAGATTTACATGTATGAACCCATTGGGCTATCCTATCATAGTCACAATGGTCTGACACAGTATAGTGCGGAGATATTGACCTGATCCTAACCTTCATGCATGACAATATTACAAGGTACTTTCGTTGAATATATCAATTTCTCCAAGCAAATCGTGCAAAAACACTAGCTTTGTGTTTGTATTACACCTTGAGCATCTTCATGATAGTACTCCCCGCTTATAAAAACTTACAACTGGAGTTATGAATATATCGTAGAGCTGGCTGGCACATTTGCATATGAGCGGATTTAGCTCAGTGGTAACCAGAGGTCGCGTGTTCAATCCCGGCATCAGAACTTGACATTTCTGAAATATTTCCCGCAATATCTGACCGTGTGTCATGCAAAAGTATCTGGGTAAAGGTGCCAGGAAGCTGTGTATTGGTGCTATACACCAAGCATATTAAAGAACCAGGTGGTCTATTCGAAATAAGAGCAAGGCACACTTCTGCAGCGCCGGACACGCCTGTAATTTATATCTCTCTCTCCCATTAGGGGCTTCTCTCAGTCTGTCCTTCTTGTCAGATCATGCTGTATCTGCACTGGTAAAGGATGCACCTGCGCCCTTATGGCTGCAACACTATAATCTAAAATGCCTTTAAACGTGTGTTCGCATGAGAAGGGAGATATATAAATCTGGTATATTTATTTGAATACCTTGCATGTATCTGTGTGTAGCAACATAATCTCTCCTGATTTAGCCAAGAATTTAGAAAATAACTTGACAACTCAAAGGTCGACATCAATACAACAGAGTATTATATTACGTCAAAAGTGCCCCTATTATATGAAATACAATTCCACAAAACCATATAATATTATGGCGTCAATAGAATGTAAAAATATTGTAAAATGGTGTCAGGAAGTAACCTGATTATGTGGTATAATGGATGATCAGGTGAAAAGTTGTGGTTGATGTTGTGAAGGACTCTCGCCTGGGCAGTGTGTGCAGGTCATTGACCTCAGATCAATATGTCAAATCATGTCAGTGAAATGTACATTGTTTTAAGGTCACTTGAATGTTTTTTAAATAACATGTATTTGTTACAATATTCAAGGTAAAACACTTTTCCGTTCTCAGTTCTAAACATGTACGATTGCACAAGTGTTTTTTGACCATAGCATTCAACAAATCACAGTTAAGAAACTTGACAAAACCTTTCTTCAAATGATGCTTTGTTGAAACCATGGTTGATTAATCCACCTTTGTGGAACATTATATATTATACCAAATTTCCTGCCTTTCCCATTAATAATAAGAGAAATTGCAATGTTATGTCCACAATGTTATGTCCACAATGTTATGTAAACATGACTGACCTGAATAATCAAGTTATACAAGGTATGGATCTTGCTGTCATGGAAGGCTATGATTACCTCAGCCTGGTGACAACTGGGAATCAAACCCAGATTACCAGGTTAGAAATCCAGCGCACACTGAACCATGCAAGGCTCAGTAAACAATTAATGGGATTATATTGTATAATTATATACAACTCCGCAAGCTATAGGTTTTCCTTTCCTGTAATCCTGTTAAAAATCAATGTAGCTTACGAAGCAGTTTTCTAACACTAGATTTCTATCAGTATGTAAAAATACTGACAATCTTAAATTAATTGCAACATTAAACATATATATACAAGAAGCAAATAACGCAGAAAAATGACTTTACAATACAATTTGTAGACTATGATATAAAGATTTATTTAATGCTAACTGATGAGATATGGAGTTCTATCAGTGAAATAAAACCTATATCAGTCACTGGTTATCACCTACAATGTGACTGATATAAGCTCCGCCCCCTCACAGGGACTACTTTAATTTACCCAAATCTCAACACTAAAATGTCTGTAACTTTTTTATTACTGAACGGAAACATGTCATGTGGGGGTTTTTATTCTTAGTTAGACCATTTCCTACAAGTTTGTGTATGATTTAATGCAAAATTCTCAAAAAAGTCGTTTTCACCTATTCACCATAATCCAAGATGGCGGATTTTGAAGTGAAAAATATGAATGGAATAACATATTCATACGTAGCCTAACCACAGTGGTAATTTGGCATAAATAGTACCAGTTTTTGACACCATAAAAACATTAAATAAATAGAATATTTGTTTGTTTTGATTGAATATGGTTAATATCTCATCTTGTAGTGATAAAATTTTAATATTTTCACTCGCGCTACGCGCTCTTGAAAATATTGAATTTTATCACTACACGATGAGATATAAACCATATTCAATCAAAACAAACAAATATCCTCTATACATTCATAAATATGAACCTTCACTTGCCATGTGATATTCAAATACCGGCCTGGTAGTTAACAATCATTCTCAGGCCTGAAAATCCAAGCTTTAAAGCAAGAAATTCTATTTTTCAATATGAGCAAAGAAAGAAAAGTCAGGATTCCAAAACCTGAAATCAGGCACAGACGTGAACAATACATGGCCTGATTAATTTAATATCACATACAACAACAACTTTTATTTGACATTAAGTAATACAATATTACTTCGAGTCTACAACAAGAGGGCCCAAAGGGCCCTAGGTCGCTCACCTGTCGAACTTAACCTATATTTTGTTGAGATGATCTTTGTGACCAAGTTTTTTACAGATTAGGTCAATATTGTGACCTCTAGTGACTTCACAAAGTTTTTATATGATTTGACCTTGTAACCTAGTTTTTGACCCCAGATAAACCAATATCGAACTTGACCTAGAATTTGTTGAGATGATCTTTGTGACCAAGTTTCGTAAAGATCAGACCAAAACTGTGACCTATAATGACGACACAAGGTTTTTCTATTATTTGACCTTGTGACCTAGTTTTTGACCCCGGATGAACTCATATCGAACTTGATCAAGATTCTGTTGAGATGATTATTGTGACCGAATTTCATAAAGATTAGGCCAAAATTGTGACCTCTAGTGAGTACACAAGGTTTTTCTATGATTTGACCTTGTGACCTAGTTTTTGACCCCGGATGACCCAATATCGAACTTGACCTAGATTTGTTTGTTATGATCATTGTGACTAAGGTTCGTAAAGATCAAGCCAAAACTGTGACCTCTAGTGACTACACAAGGTTTTTCTATGATTTGACCTTGTGACCTAGTTTTGACCCCGGATGACCCAATATCGAACGTGACCTAGATTTTGTTAAGATGATCATTGTGACCAAGTTTCATAAAGATTAGGCTAAAATTGTGACCTCTAGTGACTACACAAGGTTTTTCTATGATTTGACCTTGTGACCTAGTGTTTGACCCCGGATAACCCAATATCAACTTGACCTCGATTTTGTTGAGATGATCATTGTGACCAAGTTTCATAAAGATTAGGCTAAAATTGTGACCTCTAGTGACTACACAAGGTTTTTCTATGATTTGACCTTGTGACCTAGTTTTTGACCCCGAACAACCCAATATCGAACTTGACCTAGATTTTGTTGAGATGATCATTGTGAGCAAGTTTCATAAAGATTAGGCTAAAATTGTGACCTCTAGTGTCTACACAAGCCAAATGTTGACGGACGGACGACAGAGGACTGACGACGGACGACGGACAAAGAGTGATCACAAAAGCTCACTCTGTCACTTTGTGACAGGTGAGCTAACAAAAAGTGCAGTGACATACAATCAAACCAGGGTATATAACACCAAGTTTGCACCTGAATTAAGCAACCACCATACTGAAGATGTTCAACTGAATTAAGCAACCACCATTCTGAAGATGTTCAACTGAATTAAGCAACCACCATTCTGAAGATGTTCAACTGAAAGAAATTTTTCAATGATCAAAAAGAGCTGAGCAAGCGAAGCCAGGTATGGTTGTTGACATTTTTTGCAGGTTATTTTGTAAACAAAGATTACGTCATACCAATTTTAGTTATGAATATCTGTTTCCAGGATGGGCAAATACCAAGAAAACATGGATAATGCAGATTTTTTAAATTCATAATTTGATTGTAACAGAAAATTAATTAATTTTTACAAACAGAATAGAATTACAGTTTATAGGAAGCTTTAAATAATTCATAGTTGTCGGTGGGGCCTTGAAATGTGCTTACATAAAAACAGACGTAAACAGCATGTGAATCATTTTGTTTACACATGGTTTTTGTCCCATTAACATATGGACAAAACAACAGTTTTTATGCTTTAATATTTGATTAAGATAGGTTAGGGACTGTGATACTAACTACATGAGGAACTGTCATATAGGATAGGTTAGGGACTGTGATACTAAGTACATGAGGAACTGTCATATAGCTAATTGGTTAATACATAACCACAACTTTTAAATCAACAAAATAGGGGAAGTATCTATTTAGAATTACATATAGCCATAGGGTTAGATATATGCAGATATAGTTAGGTTACATGTATAGTCAAACTGTGGCAAGTGTGTTCATTCTGCAATTTGCAAATCAACCATTGAACATACATGTATCTCATAACATTTCTTAAATTTCTTGAAAATGGCATGCCAGTATATGTTATCCAGGTAAACCTGAATAATAAGACCACCCTTAAAAACTTGTCCTTTGTACAAAGTGGTTTTGATAATGAGACTGAAAACTATGTTCTCAATCTGTAGTTGTATTATTGAGGTGGTCTTTAAAGTGAGGTTTTACTGTTTATTCAGTAGAATCATTAGCCACAAGATAAACCTGTCTATAGATAGTTGAGTGGAGGTAATCTCTTATGTTGGATATACAAAACCTATGTTATCAAGTTACTAAGAATTGCAACAATACAGAAGTCCCCTACCGGTTTGAAGCCATGACCTTTAAATTATTTTCTATGTTTTTAAAACACAATTTTTGTTAGAATCTAAGAATATTTAAATGGGTACTATGTCCTTATTGGCACCTACACACATACCAAGTTTCATGAACATAGCTTGGAAATCGTTTGAGTTATGGCAGAATGGTAGAAATTTCTATTTATAATTAAATTAAGCTAGGTCAACCAGAGCAGACAATCTCAAAGCTAGGCCAACCAGTGCAACAAACAGACAATCTCAAAGCTAGGCCAACCAGTGCAACAAACAGACAATCTCAAAGCTAGGCCAACCAGTGCAACAAACTGAGACAATCTCAAAGCTAGGCCAACCAGTGCAACAAACAGACAATCTCAAAGCTAGGCCAACCAGTGCAACAAACAGACAATCTCAAAGCTAGGCCAACCAGTGCAACAAACTGAGACAATCTCAGGTTTCCTGAACCTACAACTGAGTATTTTAACCCTTAATGCCATATTTAGAACCCTGCATAATAATGGACCTATATCTTAATTATTCCCTGAAAGCAACAGCAAAGCTTCAATAACTGACGTATGTGTCATTGCGTGATTATAATTATGTCAAATAGCTCAATAAGCGAAAGGTTACTCCCTAATTTTTCCAGTTACACATTCACGATATCGACATTATAGGATAAAACAATTTTTTCGGAATCCAGGATTTAATGGTGAGTGGGTTAGAAAGCTATATCGGCCAATAGACTGTAAAGCGTGAGTGTACAGTATAAGTCTTTTTTCACGATTTAAACATGTAAAAATATACCACAATTATTTCAGATTACGTATTTTAGATAATATTATATAGCATAACAATTATTCATGATCCCCAAAACATACTTTATATTTGAAACATTGTATTTTTTTTCGACACTGCCAATTCCTTAGCTTGATGCCAATGGCGTGAAATAATGCAAATGTTTCAAGTTAAACATAATAATCATAATTTATGGGGAAAATAAATAATCGCGAATATTGTTACCGCTTGCCTTCCCATTGAGGTCAATCTCAGGTCACCTCGCACAATTATTTCCATAATTACTGATAATGAGTTTTATCCTACAATGTTGATGGCTAATGGAGTAAAGTGTTAATTGACATACAAAGTAAAATTTTTTTTAAAAAAACGACAGAAAATTATTATGGTCAGAAGTCTTGGCGGTCAGAATTGAGTCTTGTCTTTTCTATAGGATTAACTTCATAAAAATGTCACAATTCCATATTGATAGGTGGAGGGAAAGGCGATAGTTAGGTCAATCTAGGGAAATAATCTAACAAATTAACATTACATTGAAATTTTAGATATATTAATTAACTTGTATACTTAATGCACAAACTCAATGACTAAATTAGTTTAATGACGTCTCTTGATAATATAGATTACATAGTGTATGTATGTATTACTACACTTTCTAGTGTGATTAAATCAGGATAAAGGATTCTGTAGTCAATATTTGTACAGACTTAATAACAGCCTTGAACATTTAAAATATCAATACTAGGACATTAAGTCTAAAACTGTTGTTTTCTGTTGTTTTTTACGTCATGGTCTGCATATTGAAGGTAGAATAAAGAGCCAACTTGAGTACAAATAAAATTGTGCTCTTCATTTTTGAGGTGGACTTTAAGTATTGATGTGGATCAACTTTAATTGAGGTTGTGTTGTATTTTTTGGTACTGTATTTTATTTTATAATTACCTTTTAAACACTGTATTGTCATAATTACAGGCCAAATCGCACAGTGGAATACAGCGTGACATATATCACATTTTCTGCATCATACATGTTTTGTTTTACGGAATCGTATCATGCCTGTTTGAGTGTTATAAATATACCAAACATATGCCAACATTAATGACATCATGATGTAAACATTTACCTTAAATTTAAATGAATGGACGTCACTTTATATGCAAACATTCATGACATCAATGTATACATATTTTTAAATGCATTCTCGTGCATAAAAGTGCTTTTTTCACTTTTGTAGGTATATAACAAAAGGAATATTACTGCAGTTGTGTTGATTCCGTTAAGCTATTTTTCCTCTCGTTGTTTGCACCATACGGCATCTCGTTCGACCTAGCGGTGTCGTAAGATACAGCATTATACACAAGAAACTCAAGGCAATTATGGCCCAAGTGATATTTCATATGTATTGTATTCGTAATGGTATTGTATTTTTTGTAATGAATTGTATTTTTTCGTATTGTATTATATCGTATCATATTTTTTGTTGTAATTTTAGCCATAATCAATATTAATATCAACCTTTTAGTAAAAAAGATATTATTTCGTGCAACCATATTAAAAAAAACTTTCATTTTAAACAAAAAATAAAACCTTCATGTAATTACATGTGTAATCAAATGACTTAATGTGACTATAAGTCCCAAAAAATATTGAAAAGGAAGCAATAATTAATATAAATATATTCTTTATATGAAAATAATTACAATTACATCTCGTGTAATATTTAAATACTATACAAAAGTAAATGAAATTCAAAGCAAATTTATTGCTTTACACACTGTACGTATACTTCAAGATAGAATTTTAATAAACATGGGATTTCATAAATATTATCTTATTTGTTTGTCGGTCGGAGATGATTTATTTTCATCGTCTATCATCATGATATAAAGGGGTCGTCTATGATGTACAGGCGGCAAGGACATTCCACATACCACCTCACAAGCATAATTAGGTAGTTTTGTCAAAAATATAAAACATCAAATAATTATAAGTATAATGAAATGATCAGGTTTTAGCCGAGTCTCGTATGCTTTACATAATACTGTATCAACCACTCACATACAAGCTCTATGTCATACATCAACAAATCTATAAAACTGTAAACAATAAATAAAACCAGCACAAAGACAACATATCTATGTCAAAATTACCTCACCTGTTTAAATAACCTGCGTTCCAATTTTTGTCCGTTTTCTATAATTGTAGTATCATCCAAAAATAACTTCTATTGATCAATTTAACCATTTCTAAATACTGCTTCACGCCAAAAATAAACAGTCAAAAATATCTCTATACTATGAGTTGAATGATTCCGTATTTATACAAATTGTTTCCTAATATAATCTTATACACACAAGATAAAAACATCTGACATATTTAAACAAGCTGTATATTATATAGAAAATACGACCACATCTTTATAACAGCTCAGCCAGACTAACCAAAGAGTGGCAATTTTGCAAGCTGAGGTTAAATAATTGAATGTGGATTAAAATTCAGTAGCTAGGAGAGTGAGAGAGAGGGAATCTGGCATCTGTAAAAAGACACTAAATATTGGATATGTTACCATGGCGACCGGAAATCAACAGTCAGGGTGACAAGGTAAGACTCTGAAATTGACATCTTGTATTGTAAGCCTTTCATAGCTCACTGGTTACATAATTTTTATAATGTCTAAATTACACATGTAAACATATATGTATATACTTAGTCTGCTCACATTCAGCTAGGTGGCTGGCAGATGCACTTTGATACTGGGCTAGTACGTTTTGCTTGTTGTATTTGGTATTTTCAAGTTGTTGCCAAGTTGTATTACAGTTGAGAAAGCAATTAAGTCTCTATTCAGTTCTACTTATTTTCCCGAACAAACAATTAACAGGAGTGCCACAATTAAGTGACAAATTATTAATTACGCAAATGCCTACACACTCTACTAAAACCCGTCAATTATAAGCAAACGGCAGTAAACACAACACATATACCAAGTTTTTATACCAATTTTCAGAAGCTTACAACAACAATTAAACCCAAATCTCTCAAGTTAGATAGAGTACTACTTCATCTTGCATGCGGGTGTCGACACAAAGGTCACACTTCATTACCTAGACTTTCCAAACAATTGCATCAGTTGTTTTACTTAGTTTAATTGCCAATTTCTTTACTTACACAACTAAAACAATTAGATTTGGTACCAGATTCTTGCAGGACAAGCAAAATTCACTCTGCGTTTAAGTTAGTGGCAGAAATTCAGTTTATTGTTAAGGCACTGTATTCTGGCTCATTATACTGGGACTAAAAATAGTTATTGAAAATATTCAAGGACATGCAACCAAGTGACGGTCAGCTTTCTATCGAGTTAATGTATATATTAATTATTATATTTAACAATATTAATAATCATATATATAACTTTTTACTGAAGTACTCTTCTTTCAGTAACAATGAACCTGCTGACCCAGAAAATGCTTTGCCAGCCACAGGCTTCACGAAAACTTTAAAATCCTGTCAGTCAAAACAAAAAAATATTCAGACGGGATGCACGGCGCTTTAATTCCGAAATTGTACCGTGTAGGGGTTTTATCGGCATCCAAATATGTAATCAGTTTTCGCGACCTTCACCCCATTGGATATTTTTACATTTTCTGAGGATTTCGGAAGGTTTCTTATTGCATCTCGGTGAGGAATTACGAAAATACATTTGTGTTTCATTCTTTACAATAATATTCAACTACGATGTGGGATTATCACCGTCGTCACTCAAAATCGCCGTCGGTCCAAAGGTGCGACATTCATCCAATTTTAGCCGGACCAAAGCAATTTTTGTTGGTCAGGACCAACAGACTGACGGTTTTTGCGATGCCTGCAGCCACCTTTCATCTTCATGCATTGATGTTATTTTATTTGGGCATAAGTATGTAAGTCTGTACATAAATTATTATGATTATGATTCTACTTCTCAATAGCTGAATTACATTTATTTAAATGCTTATTTGGATTTAACGCCCTTGCTCAAAATATTTTTTAATTATATATGGGCTGCTGTTACACCTAAGCAAATTTTCCTGGACTGTCTCGTAACCAGTACTAATATTATTCCGTAAAGAACCAGCAACTTTTCCACATGCAATGATTAGAATATTTTACCGTTTGCACATATTCTTAATCATTATAATGTTCTGTTAACCTTAAACAATTTCTTGACCCTTATCAAAATATGAGTAGTATATAAATATTATTCTATATCAAACTTAACAGAGGGATACATTTTGAGTTACCTGGTATGATTTTTCACATAACTGTGAAGAACAGATAATCTTGTCTACAACATTCTTAAATAAATAATGATCTGGGATAGAAAAAGAAATATTAGCAGGGGTGAGACTTTTCACGTTTCAACCTCAGTTTTTCTGAACACGATTTTTCTGGACATGGTATTCTGGAATAGAAACAAGTCTACAGCAAAACTGTATTGATAAGTATAAACTCCAGATCATGAGGTATGGACTGTGTCTCATTCACAGCTTTTTCTGTTCATTTTGGGAAGGGGCCTTCAAGCCTCTAAATTTTGGGGGAAAATATTGGTGTATTTCCTGTTTTGGGAAACAACAAAGTAGGTATTACTTTGAACTTTTTGAAAAAATGGATGATTTTAAAGAAATGTTCAATTGGGAAGGGACCTTTTATAGGTCCCTGTTATATAAGGAGAAAAACCCTTGTCATTCAATCGTTTTTTTTTCAAAATTATTTATCAGGGGCACGCCCGTCTCATAGAAATATACATGTCGACAAAGTCTGATCTTAACTAAGATAGGTCAAGGAAATAGGCCCCAAGGACGTTCCACTGGTTTTTGTCCAGTTGATCTAACCTGTTTTCCTGGCATTAAACTCTTGACACCTCATTCCTGATGGTATCCATAACCATGAGGGTAACAACCTCAGAAAATAGAAACTAATTCCCCCTTTTGTAATGCTGTCAGTGCAACCGAAGCAAGGGAAATACTCAGGTATAATTTTTATTTTGTCTGAATAGGACACGATCAAGCAGTGAATGCACGACCTAGATACCTCATGGCGGCTACCCGTCTGTTTCCAGAACCCACAGCCAGCTTTAATTATTGTACTTTTAAATTATCAGTTTCTATATACCAAATATTTAAGGACATGGAATAAGGGAGATAATGATTGTAACATGATCATAAAATATACACTGCTGCATGCCTAAAAGGCTGAAAATAAAACATTGTTTGATTCCCTTCCACTACCTACCCCAAAAAAACCAGTCCTGGACCAAATTGAGAAGATATTTTTTAAGAAAAATTGGGGATGGAAATGTTATTTTTTATAAACAGGCTTGTTTCTTACTAGTAAATTTGGTACCTATTTTATATTTGGTTTTCACCTTATTTAGAGTTATTACTAAATTTCAATATTAATTTTGTATGTCTTGACCTATAACTATTATTCTAAAACAATTCCCCCTACCGTACCCATTCTAAATCAGCAGAATTTGGAAGGGGAAACAAAGAATGTTAAATTCGGTCTTATTTATACATAGGTTATCTTTGCGAAAAATTAAATCATAAACTTTATACAATTTGCTCAGTCATTGGTTTATATAAGTGCACAATGTCATGTGAAACGGCATAAAAAAGTGGAACTTATAATTTAGGTCAATAAGGAATGAGAACAAAATGACATAAGATATCATGTTTCCAATTTTACTGCCTTATATCCACAAGACGATATAGTTTCTAGCTGAAATGCGACTCTAAGTACCAAGTGTTACCAAGCAACATAGAGTTAAGATTCTATAAATCTTGAAGATTACACAGATGATGCCATTACCCTGTAATATACTGGCTACTGACACTCTGACAATATTATGGTTCTATATAATCAACAACAAAACATGGCTTCTAACAGATGAGCTATAAACTTTATGCAACCACAAGGTACCTGACACTGTCACAAGAGCATGTTGATGCCAGCATGCTTTTAAGCCCTCCAAGATCACTCTGTTGCACGCTTACAAAATTATAAAGCAGGTGCTTTCACAAATCAAAGAAAGTCCATTGTCTTTCTGTTACTTTTAAATACATTGAGTTCCTTTTAATGTCTGAGCAACAGGTACCAGTCAAATACCAACAGATGGGTTTACAGTCTGGCAATTTCTATATATGGAAGTGCCATGACCTCTTCTGCATAAATTTAGAACCAGTCTATCATACTCCATTGTTATTCTGCAACTCTGCAGCCCTCTGATCTAAGGGGCCAACCCCTTTGATCTGTTGCATCATTAGTTTCCCTCCAAAAATTCCTGCAGGTGACTTAAAGTGGTCAAAGAAAATCAACGGTCAGTTATTAATTATAAATCAATATCACAAAGTTAAATTCACTTCTACAGAAGTTTTAATTGAATTTATAATAAAGGTCACAACAATGCAATGATTGAATGATCTGACCAGGATAAAAGGTCAAACACGTTCAACATGTATCCGAGTCGCTGAGCATCAAATTAATTTTTTTAAAGAGTTTCGTAGTTTTGATATTCAGCTAAACAAAAATAAATACTAGAAGAAAGAATTTGTGTATGGTGGTGTTTAACCATAGTATATAAATATGTTATTTGCTTAATTTTCTTACATAAGAAACTGCTATCCAGGCAGTTGAGTTAGTTTCAGGTAAAGCTGTTATCTTAATTATCTTTTGTTGAAATAGTGTAAACCAAATTAAGTTGCATGGATAATACTCATACTTGGCTTGAGCGTCAAGTATGTCTCATAAAAATCGGTCATAGAATAAAATTCTTACAGTTGACTTATATTTTGTGTTGACAGATCTTTTACTTGCGTTCTTAGAAAATAATTACGCCAAACACTGATACAGATTCCCTTGTTGACTGTCTATAGATACATCATCCACATAACTGCATACATGCCATGTTTCTCAGAACCCTTTGCATGCGATTGGTGATGGCAAGAAAATGTAGGAGATTTCATTAAAATGTGCGAGATTTTCCTTGCTGAAACTTAAAACTTAAATTATTGAAGTTTATATGCAATTTTCACATATTTTAGTTTTATGACAATACCATGCATGCTTCATGAAGCAATTTAAGCTAATATTCGTGATCATTTTCATAAGTTTAACAAAAAACGTCAGGTTCCAGTATGTCCAAGAAATGCATGAGATATGATCAATTGGCCTCTGATCATGCTTGAGTAGAGTCTCGCATGCATGAGACTCATGCATGATGCTGGAGATCTGGCATGTATGTCACTGACTGTTAGAGTCACCACGAATAAACCAAACCACAGTACAACTTATTGGGATACTTTACAATTCAACTTGTATGACTTGTTGTGATTGAAACATCCAATGATTTCCTATCACTGTATGACTTATTGCAAGACTCTGTAATTCAACGTGTACTCCTTATTGCGATAACCGTAAGTTGACTCGTTTATACACTGTGAGAGTACTAAAGAGTGATTTTATACCAATATTTTAATAAAGGCCACTGACAGCATTCATTATTATTGATCCATCAACTTACCTATTATCTCTTAACAATAAATCTCACTCAGCTCCACCTGATCTTCCCTTCTTTTTTGAACTGAAAATAGAAAAGGAAATCAATTAAGTCTTCAGAATACAAAATGACAATTGTTCAAAATTGGCTGGCAATAATAAAGTGATGTTTCAGTAAATGGTATAACAATAAATTTGCAACTTTAATATTTTATTCCATGAATGCCTGGATCCATGATTTTATGCACTGTCATGATTTTATATTTTTTGTGTTACAAATATCAGCGCTCATTTAAAAGGACTTTATAACTATTTGAGCCATAAATTTGCCACGTTTAAGCGACAATGCATTTAAGCCACAATGATACATGTAACTGTAAATTTCACACCCTTAAATAAGGGGAATATTTTAAGATGGAAGTAAATACTGTGAGACACACTTCATCTTAACTGCTTCCACAATAGGACACGTGAACGGTCATTGTGATACATGTAACAAATGGCCGCTACAAATGGACAGCTGCATCGGGTCAATCATGCATTCTCTATTACAATTATCACCACACAGAAACCTCTCAATACAGTAACGGAATCTATTCAATGGAGCAACATGTGTCGTGTGACTGTCTTTCCTCTGAAGCTTGATGTTGATGAACTGTGTTATGAAGTAAAATTATCAAGTACTTGCATGGTCATGGAGAACAATTATATGTACCAATACTTAATTAACCCTTTATTCAGTGGAGATGCAGTTTTGATGCATGGTATATAACCCTATTTCCATGCAATTTTAATTATTTCTTGGATATAAATTCAACCATATTCATGCATCTGCTGCGTGTGTATGTGGTTTCTAAATTATGCATCATCTTTTAAAACAAGAGATTTTTGTAAAACAGGCATACACCACGTCAGCATACACCACGTCAGCATACACCACGTCAGCCCAATAATGACCAACATACTACCCAACATGCAAATTTAAAGCAATATATCTTCATCAAAGATAAGGGGAGCATTATAACTAGACATGTTAAATAATAACAAGAGCCGTTCACAAACAGCGCGCTCCACTGTTCGCAGTGCCATGCTAGTAGATAGTACAATCATCATATATTCAAAATAAAATGCTTCATAACAGCAGCATTACCCTCTGCTGTGTAGAGGTTGTGGCTTCTAAGTCATAATAGGGAGATGATTTGGACAAAATGCAGGACAGTTACTTACTCATGTATAGGTCCTCTTGGTCATGAAGGTTAACAAATAAGAATTTCTAAGTCCAAAAGGAGTCATAATTTCAACACAATGCTAAATAGTTATCTTCTCCTGGGTAGGGGTTGGGGTCATGATGGTGAACAAGTATGCAAAGTATCAAAGCCATATATCAATACACTTTAAAGATATTAGAGGATAAAAAACCTGTACGTAAACTATAACATTTGCATTTCCAAATCCAAAAGGGGGCATAATTTCACCAAAGTGCTTGATAGACTGTGTAGGGGTTGGGGTCATGATAGAGAACAAGTATGCAAAGTAATATGTGAATGCACTTTGAAAACATTAGAGGTGAAAAAACCTGTACCTAAACTTTAACATTTGCACTAAGTTAAAAAGGGGGCATAATTTCACCAAAATGCTTGATAGAGTTACCTACCCCTGTGCATTGGTTGGGGTCATAATGATGAACAAGTATGCAAAGTATCAAAGCATTATGTCAATGCACTTTGAAGATATTAGAGGTTGAAAAACCAGTACCTAAACTTTAACATTGGCACTATTTGCACTAAGTAGAAAAAGGGGGCATAATTTCCTACTCCTGCATATGGGTTGGGGTCATGACGATGAACAAGTCTGCAAGTATGAAAGCAATATCTTAAAGAACTTTGAAAATATGAGAAGTGTAACATAAGCATTACGCCGACGCCAACGCCATCGCTCGGGTGACTGCAATAGCTCCCCTAATTCTACGAATAGTGGAGCTAAAAATTATGATCAATTGAAGTCTCTGACATTAGACATAACGTTGGTCAATGGATGTGTGGTTATATATTCAAGTATATCCAAACAAGGAAATGACCTTTCTGAAGTTATAAGAACATTAATTAGAGGCAAATAACTTCATCTGACAGTAAAATACCTTCAGTGTCATTTTTTATCAAGAATCTTTTAGTGAGCATTGCATAATTGCCTGATTAAGTTAAATTTACACAGAGCAACAACAACTGGAGCTGTCATCCTATAACTACTTAGTCTGAGATAGTCCAAGGGCAACAACTCAGCGATGTCCAAATGTCAGCAAATCGCCGCATAAGAATATAATAATTAATTCATGCACAACTGCACTTGATGTAGAAACCTACGAAATTTGCCATTGTTTTGCTATAATGCTGTCCAAATGGGAATTGACTTGTGCAGAAAATATAAATAAACTAACCAGAGGATCATAGATCCTGTGGCACTCACCTGCTTAACATGGCCTAATTAACTATGTATTTCATGAAGATTAAAGCAGAAAAGTGGCCTCTAGAGTGTTTGACCCCACATGACCCAAATTCGAACTTAACCTATATTTCATTGATATACAACTTCTGACCAAGTTTGGTGAAGATCAAAGCAAGATTTAACATGCTTAGGATTGTTTAAACGGTGAATTACGGACGGACGACGGACAAAAAACAATCACAAAAGCTCACCTTGCCACATTGTTAGCAACTGCGATCATAATGACCATCTATAACATTATCTAATTATAAACAAATTACAGATAGTACTAATTGCACAAACAAATGCATCTTAATTACCTATGGTACATACATGTACTACCTTAATTATATAACTACGTGATTGAACTACCTTAATTATACAACTTGAAATTAATGGCACCAAGAAAAGGGGCTGTCAAATAATGATTGATGTCAGGGGTATTAAAAACAAATTACACAACACATAATGATGCTTGCCTCTCATTTATCTTGATTTTGAAACAATTAAAACTATATATTGAACTACTTATGGCTACTAAACAAGCCTTTAACGTCAATATATTATCATACAGCTTTATAATCGTTTATTTGTTTAGATGAAACCTTAAAAAGGACTGGTGTTTAAGGTAAGTCTTAATAGCCTGCTAGTCTAAGATCAATGATGGACCATTTCTGTGAATAAATAATGCATTACCTTCGAGTTATACTCAAATGACATTTTGGAGAAAGCATATTAATGATCTATAGGCAAATTGTTGTTATATATTATACATATTGACTGATTCCTACCCTAATCTTGATATGCTATATTGCTGGCTTAGAATAAGAAGGTCGTTAGTACAAAAATCAATATTTTGAGAAAACAAGAAAAAACTGTCTGAAAACTGTAAGACTTTACTTATAGGAAAACAAGCTTTCCAACTTCTCAGTTAGGTCAACATGAAAACTGTAAGACTTTACTTATAGGAAAACAAGCTTTCCAACTTCTCAGTTAGGTCAACATGAAAACTGTAAGACTTTACTTATAGGAAAACAAGCTTTCCAACTTCTCAGTTAGGTCAACATGAAAACTGTAAGACTTTACTTATAGGAAAACAAGCTTTCCAACTTCTCAGTTAGGTCAACATGAAAACTGTAAGACTTTACTTATAGGAAAACAAGCTTTACAACTTCTGAGTTTGGTCAACATGACCATTTTAGATTTTCATGAAAATAGTCTCATAAGAAGTGCCTTTTGATGCAGATTTCAAATATGTATCAGTCTTATAAGGTATTAAGAAGTACTTACGACCTTCTAATTCTAAGCCAGCGATATGCTTCCTCACATATTTTTGGAACTCGTTTCACAACAAATCATGCATGCAAAGATAACTGATCAATTTGTTTCCACTACGAGAGGTGTTCAACTTATATTTGAACAAAAGTGAAATCCAGTATTTTCATAAATCTCACATCGAAATCAAATTGTGTCTATTCAATAGCGTTTATATAGTACCAAGAGAAATAAACAACCTTAGTAGAATGTATATGCAACATCCTTAAAACAGAATCAACTATTGTATCAAGTTTGTTGATTAGGCATTTTTTAAGGTAAAAAACCTCCAAGTGCTGATGCTTACAATTCGCTTCTCTAATCAATGTTTCAATGTTCTCCAGATTTAAATTCTATTGATACTTCATCAGGAGACTTCAGTATCCACTGTTTGGGTATAATATAAATGTACTTCCCAGTCTAATTCATAAGGTATTTAATGACATATTTTGTAGGGTGACAGGAAATTCAGTATTGGGAAACACCCTGTCTTTGGCATGTTACCAGGAAAAGGACGTGTCACATTTTTATCATTCTGCATCTACCATTTTCGAAATAATTCAATTGAAAGTTGGTTACGATACTAACAACTTCGCTGCCATCCAACTTTGGGTTATTGGATTTGTCATAGATATCACAGAACCAATGGACATGGTGTTTACAGGTTTCTATCATTTTTTGTGATTTTTAATATTTGGTGCCATTTTGCCAAAACAAGCAGGTGAACGTATATCACCCTTCATATGACAAATATTACTGATTGTCTTCATTGACTTGGGTAATTCATAATATAACAACACTTTTTTTATTGGCAATTTGTCTTAAAAAACCCAAAACACAATGCCTCTACAAGATGGTTGATTTTGGTTAGAAATATAATGCAAATATGAAACAAAATGAGTGTATTTACTACTTAACACATTTTCGTACATGGCTCAATAGAAATAAATCCACTTTATTGTGTAAGTATGGCAAAATGCGATGTTCAATTTTGTTAAACTATAAGTTGAACACCTCTTGTATAGCAGGAATGTGATGATAGTACAAGTATATTGTGTAAGATATTTTGAAAGCTGGAAGTTGCAGTAGAAAATGTTCTATTCTACAGCCAGGATCATCTTACTAATATTATAACTGCAAGGCAGCACTAATATTTAAGAAACAAGAGCCGTCACAGACGGGTTATGCTCCCCGTGGGGCGTTTGTCACAGAAAAAATGCTAAAAAATATGTTATTATTCTTTGCCACTGTACTGTAATAATAAAGTTTATTTATCTATGAATTTTCAAATTTATATATCCAAAACTGTTTGAGTTAAGGCCTGGACAAGAATTAAGTATGAAAAAATACAAAGGGGAGCAACTCTAAAATAGGAATAAAGAGTTATGGTTCTTGGGCACTGCACATCCTCTCAATGAGATCTATTCAGCTATGAAGTTTCAAAATGATATCTCTAATACTGTTCAAGTTATGGCTCGGACAAGAATTAAGTATGAAAAATTACAAAGGGGAATAACTAAAAAAATATACAATCAAGAGTTATGGTTTTTGTGTACTGCACTTCCCCTCAATGAGGTCTATTCACCTATGAAGTTTCAAATTGATATCTCAAATACTGTTCAAATTATGGCCCGGACAAGAATTAAGTATAAAAAATTACAAAGGGGAATAACTAAAAAAGTATGCAATCAAGAGTTATGGTTCTTGTGCACTGCACTTCCAATCAATGAGGTCTATTCACCTATGAAGTTTCATATTGATATCTCTAATACTGTTCAAGTTATTGCCCGGACAAAAGTGTGACGGACGGACAGACGGACGGACAGACAGACACGTGTTTGGATGCATCATATTAAATCACGAGTGCGTAGCACGAGTGATTAAATGTACGCATTCAAACGAGTGCCTATAATTTATAACACAACAAAGCACAGCTTCCTATTTATTATTTCGATTCTAACATCGCCAATGCTCTGCCATTTATAGCACAAGAGAGGTTGACGTCAAACTACTTTCTTTCCTAGGAATGTTACCGTCACCATTACGTCATTTGTCATAGTATATGACGTCAAACGTGACGTCATCAATCAGCTATATTTTATCGCGGTAATAAAAAATGGTAAGCTCAATATACGCAAAGAAGGCAAATCTCACGTGCTATGTTAGAATAGTACATTATATACTATAGTGCCAATATAGCCGGAAGCAGATTGACCTATAGTATCTTATAATGCCATCCAAAATCACACAATGAGCACAGGGCAGTCAATAAGTATAATTCAAGTTTTTTGCCCAAAACAGGTCACCAGCCAATAAGGGCACATGGAATAAATAAAACACATATGACATTTAACAATCAATATTTAGTGTGAGTGTAAAGTTATTACAGGGCAGTCTATAAGTTTTATAAACAACCATATATTGCATCAAGACAAAAAGACAATATTGAGTCAGACAGGGAAGGCAGCTTAAGATTCAGTTACCTCTTCTTAGACTTGCCAATTCCTCCATTATAAGTAAAATGAACAAATTAATATTGTATTAATACAAATAGTAATGTTATCAATTATCAATATAAATTTACTCCTCGCAGAAAATCAAACTTTTAAACCAGCGCTCCAACCAAAGGGAGGTAATTATGTATTCATAGTTTGATAATTTCAACACATAGTTTGTCAATACAGATATATGATTTAACTCATTCCTGTCTTCTGAACCATTATACCCATTGTATTAATTATTCACCCACCTTCAATGTAATAAATGCAAACATTCATAACGACACCCACTAGCATTCTAACAATACAATTTCTCTATTCAGGTGAAAGGAAATATATTATAAAGTACATTTATACTTAACAATTACATGAGGAAAATTTCAATAAAATGTTTATCAATCGCCAGACTGAATGGCAAAAATCAATTGAAAAGTAAAAGACTAGGGTCGTACATTTTGTCTCACGATACAGAAGGTTCACGATACAGAAGGTACACATACAATGTTTGAGTGAGGTGTTTCACTGCTGAAGAGTGTGGGACAATCGTGTAGTATTTACATGTGACCGAACCAGTCAATATTGATCTAACAGTCTAAATTTGAAATATGAAATGATATATATGCACTCAAGAACTTTAAAAACGCCTCACCTAATTCAAAGTCCAATATCGCTCAAAGTAATAATGTTATTGCAATATAATTTTATATGCGTATTAATTGATATTTTCTACATGTAAATCAGTTTAGTTTGTAATAAAATGTTGTCTCGTTATTTTCTGAGAATCCTGCAAGCTCACTCACCCTAAGCAAAAGTGATCCCAAAAAGTAATTATTGGGTATAGGCTCAGCACGTATGTCTCAGGTAACTACTGGTTCGTCTGGAGCCCATTGCCTAACCAAGCCGCTTCCAAATTGCGCTATCGAGCGCTTGCCTACGTCTATGCAACGACAAACTACCAGTAAGCAGTGCTAGCTGATAGCATACCATTTCTTGACTGTTTGCTAGGTGAGTGCTACCGAGCGTTTTTTTTGTGCAACGGACCGCTTCGGTAGCGATCGATAGCGCTTTGCTATGCAACAGACTGCTATCTGCGAGCGCTTGTCGGTAGCATATAATTTTTCTGCTTTGTCCGCTACGAAGCACTTTTTTGAAGCAAGCCATTTCATAGAATAGCGCTACGGAGGGCTCGGTAACGGTTCAGTTAGGCAACAGGCTCCTGGTGTCATTGTCAGGATGTGACACAGGGTATAAATTATAGTCTCCATATGACTGAAGTACATCTATAACCTTAGTATTCCACTAAAACCTACTCTAAAACATAATTATAATCTATAACCTATATTCCACTAAAACTACTCTAAAACATAATTATAATCTATAACCTATATTCCACTAAAACTACTCTAAAACATAATTATAATCTATAACCTATATTCCACTAAAACCTACTCTAAAACATAATTATAATCTATAACCTATATTCCACTAAAACTACTCTAAAACATAATTATAATCTATAACCTATATTCCACTAAAACCTACTCTAAAACATAATTATAATCTATAACCTATATTCCACTAAAACTACTCTAAAACATAATTATAATCTATAACCTATATTCCACTAAAACCTACTCTAAAACATAATTATAATCCATAACCTATATTCCACTAAAACTACTCTAAAACATAATTATAATCTATAACCTATATTCCACTAAAACCTACTCTAAAACATAATTATAATCTATAACCTATATTCCACTAAAACCTACTCTAAAACATAATTATAATCTATAACCTATATTCCACTAAAACTACTCTAAAACATAATTATAATCTATAACCTATATTCCACTAAAACCTACTCTAAAACATAATTATAATCTATAACCTATATTCCACTAAAACCTACTCTAAAACATAATTATAACCTATATTCCACTAAAACTACTCTAAAACATAATTATAATCTATAACCTATATTCAACATAACCTACTCTAAAACATAATTATAATCTATAACCTATATTCCACTAGAACCTACAACCTCTAAAACAATATTAACTGGAATCAAACCTGAGAAGACAATTCGGAAAGCATCATCATTCACATGTACACCACAATTAAACCTGATTCTCCTATTATAAGACATTCAATATTTTTATCAACTACCTGCCTAAAATTATCCATATAGTGTTAGACTGTGATGATGTCAGTCGCAGAGTCGCTCTAGGTAAGATTACCAGGTTAGCCATGGCGCACATGACGTCATGTTGTTACATTTTTTTGCATTCAACTGAGACAGTCGTAAAGCGTAGCTTTTCCATTTTATAAGTAGCCAATGATTTAAGGCTTCGAGGGAATGTTGTTTTATGATATTAACTACAGTCAAACTGTGTCTTCCACATGTGGAACGAGAAATCCTGTCACCATCTGATATACTTTCCCTGTCACATAATCTTCTATGGACAACAAGAATTGAAACCATATGATTGCGTAACAATGCCAGAAATGTCTGCGACACTTAAGTTCTCACCACAAACTGTCCAACGTTAATCCATTTGATTCTATCTGTATTATGCACCCAATCTAGACATGAATACAAAATAAATCTATCTAATGACATTATCTTAACAGATGGCACATGACTTGAATTCATAAAGACAGATTTAGGTGACTGGACAACACTGGGTACAGATCTTGATCCTTTTATAATAGCTTAGAATGTGAGACTATATTTCTCCGACTTTCTCTCACAGAATATAGGATTCAGAGTCTGGTGATGACATACCAACTCATGACAGCCTTCTTACTATAACACAAGATGCCCTTCTTAATAACAAATGACAGCCTTCTTACTACACATGACAGCCTTTTTACTTATATATTAAGACAGCCTTCTTATTACGTATGACAGCATTCCTATTACGTATGCCAGCGTTCTAAATTCATACGACAGCCTTCTTACTTACACATGACAGTCTTCTAACTACACAAGACAACCTTTTTACTTAAGCATGAAAGCCTTCTTACTTACACATGGCAGCCTTCATATTACACATGCCAACATTCTTATTACACATGACAGCATTCTTATTACACATGACAGCCTTCTTATTACATACAGCAGCCTTCTTATTACACATGCCAACCTTCTTATTATACATGACAGCATTCTTATTACACATGACAACCTTCTAATTACACATGACAGCCTTCTTATTACATATGGCAGCCTTCTTATTACACATGCCAACCTTCTTATTACATATGGCAACCTTCTTATTACACATTGGCAGCCTTCTTATTACACATGACAGCCTTCTTATTACACATGACAGCCTTCTTATTACACATAACAACCTTCTTATTACACATGACAGCCTTCTTATTACACATGACAGCCTTCTTATTACACATGACAGCCTTCTTATTACACATGACAGCCTTCTTATTACACATAACAACCTTCTTATTACACATGACAGCCTTCTTATTATACATGACAGCATTCTTATTACACATGACAGCCTTCTTATTACACATGACAGTCTTCTTATTACACATGACAGCCTTCTTATTACACATGACAGCCTTCTTATTACATACAGCAGCCTTCTTATTACATACAGCAGCCTTCTTATTACACATGACAGCCTTCTTATTACACATGACAGCCTTCTTATTACATACGGCAGCCTTCTTATTACACATGACAGCATGCTTATTATGGTGGTTATTGCAATGATGCGTAAAGTTAATTGAACATCATCATCGAGGTGAGAATAAATGTACTTTTTATACTGAAATCAGCTGGTTTGTTCGTCTGCCTGTCTGTAGCTACATTTTAGTGAACGCAACACCTATAGTTCTTTGATCTTTTATAGATTACAACGTTGACATATACATAATGAAGTTGCTTTCTCATTGTTTTTGCCAGAATTATGGCGCTTTGCAATGGGACGGTATAAATTAGTCAGCGGATCAGTGACAACTCTAGTTGTATAAAAAATAAAGCTACATTAACCATCTTTCTATGCATTCATACTGCTTTTCAACCAGAGAACATCAGTCTACAACAGCAATGTATACAAATTAATAAAAGTTCAGAGTGACTCACTGCCAGCATTGATAAGATCTTATGAGGTATTCCTGTGCATAAGATATTCACAATAAAACATGGTAGAATACAGAATATATCTAGTCTGTTAGCATTCATGATCAAAGCATATAGAATTCACATTGGAATAAACTATGAGGCAATAGGGACAATCAAAGACCTTCAATAAAAGGCCAATCTTTCACTTAACCATTCTTTCAACTTTTTTTTACAAGTTAACAATGATTTCCCTAATGGTAGTTAACACAAAATGTACACGAAATATACCACAAAATATGGTGGCCCTGGCTACTGTAACATACCGCAATATTTCATGTTCTCGGCCAGACACAGCCTATACAGTCTGCAGCATCATACAATATATGGGCATGCCAAGAACAATGTTCAGCCTAATATATTAACTAAATTACGTTACTTTCTAATCTACATTAAAGGAATTAAATAAGTACCAGTAGGTCAATTTAGCTTAAATAGACTCATTATGTTCCCAACAACAAAGTGTGAGTGATGTCCCTTGTTACTAGATCAATTATAGCAAAATGTGAGTGATGTCCCTTGTTACTAGAACAATAGCAAAATGTGAGTGATGTCCCTTGTTACTAGAACAATAGCAAAATGTGAGTGATGTCCCTTGTTACTAGAACATTAGCAAAGTGTGAGTGATGTCCCTTGTTACTAGAACAATAGCAACGTGTGAGTGATATCCCTTGCTATAGAAGAATATATATATAATGTTCAAAGCTTTGTAGTTTGCACATCTTCTCTATTTGAACATAATTTATGTAAGGAACAGTAGTCCAGACTGTGAAGAACACTTAAGACTATCACTGAATTACAAACTTTTCTTAATATAATCAGTACATCAACAACTGTATGGAAACACATACAACGACACTGTTATATCAGTACTTGTACACTTAAGAATGAAATGTAAGTATGAATTCTTATGTAATGACATACAAACTCAAACGGAAACAAACACTTAGTTGCTTATTTTTACTGTTAACTTACAAATACATTCTAGTATTTAAAACTATCAAGTCTGAGCCATATATAACACCACTACCACAAAGTCTGGCCACATATTAACCAAGTACACAGAGTGGACTTTATCAATTTTAATTAATCTTTTCTTTATGAAACATCCTCCAAACAGAACCATCAAATTACTTGTGAATGTCCTTTTGCGATATAACAAAACTTCTAGGCAAGAAGTTCATTTGCCGCCCACATATAGTTTCTACTCAACAACTATAGTCAGACGGATTAGTCAATCCGAGATTTTCTCTTAAACAGGAATAGCCTGTCAGACAATGCGAGGCAAACATAATCCCACATTGATGTATCTGGAGCCTTAAAGTGCTTTTTATGTAACAATTAATAAGATGTTTTTACACGTTAAGCTGCAAAATGTGATCAACTAAAGATGACATTTACACCTGAGATACACACTTCACAGTGCGACCAATGCATGTGTTCATAGGCACATACAATATGGCATCACAGGAACTGGTATCCGTGTTTGCTTTGACAACTGTAGAAAAACTGGGTACTAGCTTTTGTAACATCATATCCGTTGCTGCTAAACTTGTCTGCTGCACTACCTTCTTAATACATAGGATACACTCAGATAATTTGATATACATAGGATACACTCAGATAATTTGATATACATAGGGTACACTCAGATAATTTGATATACATAGGGTACACTCAGATAATTTGATATACATAGGATACACTCAGATAATTTGATATACATAGGATACACTCAGATAATTTTATATACATAGGATACACTCAGATAATTTGATATACATAGGGTACACTCAGATAATTTGAAACCATGTACCTATGAATGTGTTTTACTGAGGCAGTATTTATTCTGGATGAGATATTTCCTGGATTTTGGAAGAGCAACTATCACTTTAGCCTGCCTAAGTAACTAACATTTTCAGATTGAGCTAAGTGACACTTTCACCTTGACCAAGATGACACTTTCACCTTGACCTAGATGACACTTTCACCTTGACCTAAATTACACTTTCAACTTCACCAAGATGACACTTTCACCTTGACCTAAATAACACTTGTAACTTCACCAAGATGACACTTTCACCTTGACCTAAATTACACTTTCACCTTCATCAAGATGACACTTTCACTTGGACCTAGATGACACTTTCACCTTGACCAAGATGACACTTTCAACTTCACCAAGATGACACTTTCACCTTGACCTAAATTACACTTTCACCTTCATCAAGATGACACTTTCACTTGGACCTAGATGACACTTTCACCTTGACCAAGATGACACTTTCACCTTGACCTAGATGACACTTTCACTTTGACCAAGATGAAACTTTCACCTTGACCAAGATGACACTTTCACCTTGACCTAGATGACACTTTCACTTGGACCTAGATGACACTTTCACCTTGACCAAGATGACACTTTCACTTTGACCAAGATGAAACTTTCACCTTGACCAAGATGACACTTTCACCTTGACCTAGATGACACTTTCATCTTGACCTAGATGGCACCTTGACCTAGATCACATGGTCATCTTGACCTAGGCTATACTGACATGTAATCTTGACCTAGGCAACAGTGTCACCTTGACCTAGATGACATTTTCATCTTGACCTAGATGACACCTTGACCTAGATCACATGGTCATCTTGACCTAGGCCATACTGACATGTAATCTTGACCTAGGCAACAGTGTCACCTTGACCTAGAACACCCCACCTTTACCTAAGAAACACTTGCACCTTGACATCTTGACAAAGAGAGTATTATTGTATAGACCTAGGTAACCTGTTGCCATACACCGTACATTGTAATCTTGACCTAGACAACACTGTCATATATACTGACCTAGGCAACTCTATTGAACACACATATAGGCAACACTGACAATCCAATTAATCTTGCAATGTCATTAGCATGAAATTGGAACCATGGCAATAATGCTACCTTGTCCAAGTGATAGTTATATATAATTACTGCCACTATCACACTAGGGTAGACATTTCAAACACTCAATTTATGTATGATTGCCAAATAAAGCACTGTTAAAATTTTGAAGTAGAAATACATTAAATTTATATATTTTATGATGATTTTGCTAATAAAGCTTATAATCTTAACTTAAAGATCAAACAAATAAATGGGAAAAACTAGAACATTCATTCTATCCATAGAAGCATGACAATATGCTATTATAGTTCAATTTGTAGCACACATGGGGTGACAATTGAACAGTATAATGAACCAATGTCATGGAGCAACTATTACCTAAACAAATTTTCGCATTTTAAAGTTTTCCCCCAATATTATGTCCATATTAATATTATAATGCACTTTCATGGCAACTTAATTTCGCCAAATTCAATTCACAAAATAATTTCTTGGTTTACGGTAAGTAGGGGACAGAGGGAAGAGCAAGCCACAAAACTTAATTTAATCAAATTGATTTAGCATTAAATTTCTTTAGAAATCAACAGATACTACATTATAATGAGCTTATGAAATCCTGTACATGTTATACTATTGTACTTCTAAGGGTACAGAATATGAAGTGGTTATAAAGTGCAATTTTAACTTTATAAAGGATCAAACAAATAATTTTCTAAAAAATATCAATCACTCAATAATTATGGTATAATGCGGTGTTAAAGTAATCACACATGAGGCTATTATAACTTAGTAGGGCCATAATACCATTACCTTATTGTACAAAAATGTAATAGCATTTCCTTTTTTTTAAACTTAAACAACAATGAAAACAAGAGCTGTCCACGAACAGCGCGCTCCACTATTCGCAGTGCCATGCTAGGATAGTACAATCATTATATATTCAAGACAAATGCTTCATAACAGCAGGATTACCCTCTGCTGTGTGGAGGTTGGGGCAATGGGGCTTCTAAGTCGAAATAGGGAGATAATTTGGACAAAATGCAGGACCATTACCTACTCATATGTAGGTCGTCTGGGTCATGAGTATATAAGCATTTCTAAACCCAAAGGGGACATAATTTCAACAAAATGCTAAATAGTTACCTACCCCTGTGTATGGGTTGGGGTCATGATGGAAGTATGCAGTCTTAAAGCAATATATCAATGCACTTTGAAGATATTAGAGGTTAAAAAAACCTGTACCTAAACTTTAACATTTGCATTTCCAAGTCCAAAAGGGGGCATAATTTCAACAAAATGCTTGATAGAGTTACCTACTCCTGTGTAGGGGTTGGGGTCATGATGGCAAACAAGTATGCAAAGTATGAAAGCAATACCTCAAAGAACTTTAAAAATATAAGAGGTTAAAAATTTTAACCTGTACTAAACTTTAACATAAGCATTACGCCGAGGCCGACGCTCGGGTGACTGCAATAGCTCCCCTTATTCTACAAATAGTGGAGCTAAAAATTCCAAAAGTTCAATGATCTCCGATTCAAGTTAATAGGAAACTTGCTACCCGTATTTTCGTGGGCTTTTGCCACTAAAATAATTTGTCAATCCCTCTGTTTTGCACCAACATTTACTTGGAACATTTAAAACTTCAACTTTTCCATTTTCCGAGTTCAAAAAGTGTAAAAACAATTATGCACTGATTTTACTATATCAGACAAAAAAATCAATGTAGCATATCTCATAGATTGTAAACATAAGCCACGGTATGAATCCTGATACACCGCTTTTCAGTTCCATGAGAGAATTGTTCTGTTTTAATATGGCTCTGATGGAACTGAAAACCAATGTAACACTCAGGATACATGAAATCTGACGGAACACAGAGAAGCAGTGTATCGGGATTCATACCGTGATAAGTTGTATTATAATAATCATAAGACCATGCTAGAAATTGAGGTTTTGTACGGTTAAACTTATGCAATACATTGTATTAATTTTTCATTCAGTTTTCAATCACTGGCATTGACATATAAGATTTCATTAAAACGAATTGAACTTAATCATGTTCCAGGAACTGCAAAACCAAACTCGGTCAAATTTTGGTGTTCCTAGTTAACCTGCATGCTTTTGAAATTACTGACTTGACTTTTCCCAAGCAATTTAGACATAATTCTTCTGTTGTACTGTTCCATCGGGATTTCAGACTTATGTTAATGAACCAGGAAGTATGATAATTTCTCAGTTTCCATGAGAAATGGTGAGTACCAGAGGAGGGTGACTGAGAGAAAATGTCAGAGGTTCATTGGTCTTCCTTCAATATTCAATTTATATACACATTTTCATGTTACAGATTGCAATAATGTATACAGTCAACTCTCAAACTCGCTTATATCAAATTTTTCGTTATGTTGAAGTTTTTTTAAGTCCTGATTTTTTCCCTTCTTGGTCTATATAAAAAAATTTCTATGGCCTATGATGAACTATTTCACACATAAAATCTATTGTCCAACTCGAAGTCGGGTTTTATCTGACCGGCGCCTAATTTATGTCAAAGTAATTTTCATGGTCCCAAAAAATTAGAGATCGAGTTGACTGTACATGTATTCTGAATATCAGTTTATTTAACTTTCACAAATGTCAACATTAACATTTGCAATTCCATCCCCAAAGAATCATATCAAAATAAGATGTAACTAAAAAATCTAAATCTAGATATTCACCTAAATCAATCTGAAAATGGTTCAATAATTAACAAGAACTTTCTAAACAAAGTGGATAATACCAAGACAAAATATGAAAATTTGCGACACATACAGTGTATATCTTTAAACAAAACATATAACATATCATGATTTACAGGCATGCAGATTTTTAAACCCTCCTGGAAAATTTTGATTGTAAATTGTGCTTGGATCAAACAGTCAGTGATATTCCTCATGCTACTCATGCACATTAATCACAAAGTTGGTTCGGTGAAAAAATATTCATTTTTCTTGTTTCTTGAACATGTAGTTAATTGGACTTGCGTTCATCATTTGTTCATTGCTATTAAATTTAAATTTCGCTTGAAAATAGTTCTGGAACCATTCACGAAAAGAGAAATTTCATGAAATACCCATGAAACGAATATAAGCTTACTTTAATTCATCATTAAATCCATTTATATTTAGCTGTATTTTTAGATGTTTAAAATGCATTTCGCAGTATTTTATGATTTTTTAAATTAACTTTTCATGAATATGGTAATTAACTGTTGGAGAAGAGGAAGACCCACAATATCTTGGTGAAGAACCCTGGACATTGACTTGAGGAAGTTAAGGATGTCATGGGGGAGAAGCCAAATCTAAGGCCACAGACCATACACAATGGAAAGCTGTAGTGAAGGCCCTAATATTGCTCCATTGGGAGTGAAGACAGACCGTACACAATGGAAAGCTGTAGTGGAGACCCTAATATTGCTCCATTGGGAGTGAAAACAGACCGTACACAATGGAAAGCTGTAGTGGAGACCCTAATATTGCTCCATTGGGAGTGAAGAGGACTAAGTAAGTAAATTAACTGTTCATTTCGCAGAGCTTATTATATTGCATTATGACGTCCACTATTGAATATTCTTACTACTCTCTAAAACTACATTGGTCCTATCATGTGGGTTACTTTGCCTTATCCCTGTTTTGTCTGTTGCATATGGTAGCATAATAGGCTGAAACAGGGGAGATAATATATTATGTCACTTAAATGTCTCTCGGCTTGTTGGCACACACGAGTCTGAAAACTTTGTACAAAGTCGTGTAGTTTTTATATGATTAAACACAAACCAACAAGAGCCATGATCACATGGCCTTCCCCCGCTCTATATGATTAAACACAAACCAACAAGAGCCATGATCACATGGCCTTCCCCCGCTCTATATGATTGCCACTAATGGGTGTTAAATAGAAACAGGTCTCTGAGATAAACATACCTTAAACTCGCCAATAGGCTCACTCAATAACTTGTGTTTTCAAGACTCGTTTAAGAAATGTTGATCTTCAAACACAATTCATGACGGATCCTATAATAAATTTAATAAGCATTTATCTGTTCATCCAATGCAGCTACTTACTGTGACACACAATTCTTTATGACACATATTCAATAATGGTTCAAGACAATATGAACAATTCTGATGTTACATTAAGTGGACATCACCATCGAGTTTCAAAAGGAATTATAGAGACAAGTCAGTGTTGGGAAGATTTTTCCTTTCATAACTGCTAATTGGTGTTGTCACCTCCATATGTTGTTGACAGCATCATAAAAACTGGTGATAATGGACTCATCTTCCCAAATATATAGTCAGTGAATAGTTTATAAATTTAAATCAGGGTTCCCACAAATATTCTGACACAAAATTCCCTAATTTTTCCCTGACCATGCAGCAGTTTTCCCTGACTTTTTAGAACAATCGCACACCAAAGCATCATTTTGTTTGGGTGAAATATGACAAGAAAAATAGCTTAATATGGAACAAAAAGTTTAAGTTAGTAGTTCTAGGGCTGATAATTGACATTCTAGGGTTGATGATTGACATAAAGTTATTATAATTTAAAGCAAGCATAGCGAGCAAAGATTTTTTTCAGTTTTTGTTTTTTTCTACATAGGCTGACTTTTCCCTGACCTTGAAAAAATTATGTTTTTCTCAGACTTTTCCCTGACTGTGGGAACACTGTAAAATGTAAAAATAACAATTAAGCTGGAGATGCACAAGTTATTTCAAGTGGAGAATCATGCCCCAGTAATCATCACCTATCAAAGTATTTCCTATAATTATTAGTTAACTGTAAGTAAAATGTCTTAATTAAGGGTCCAAGAAAAGTGTAGGCCTTACATAAAGTTTCAGAAAAGAAGCTTTTCAAAGTTTTCCCTATATAACGTGGCCCAATTTTGATCCTATTGCCATTATATGGCATAATTCAAATTCACCTGGAGATTCTGCTTTATGGAAAGTACTCCTGGACCAGGCCAGGACCAATTTAAACTCCAGGGGGACATAATTTGACTAGATAATTTCGCTAGCTTAGAATTAGAAGGTCGTCCTGATAAGACTCATGCACATTAGAAATAGCTTCTTATGTCAGCCCATTTTCATGTTGACCAAACTGAAGTTTAAAAAGCTTTCCATAAGTATAAAGAGTAGTAATCGGACAGTTTTTTCTTGTTTTCTCTAAAATATTGATTTTGTACATGTACTTACAACCTTCTAATTCTAAGCCAGCAATTTGTATAATGATGTAAACCTTGTGCTTTTCAATGGGTACCAGTGATATCAGAGTTTATATCTGTTGTAGCCCTACCTCAATCAGACTGAAAATGGAATCATATCCTTCCTATGTAGTTTCAAATATTTATGCCTAGTCCAAGTTTTCCCCACAATAAGTCAAATTACAGACAAGTTCACATCTTGAAGATTTATTTCTTCACACAAATTTTAACAACATGTACAGCATTTAGCCTTTGGGAAGCAGACAGAAATAATTACCAGTTTCTGTAGGTATATAATTATATTCAGACATAAAATAATGTATATATGACAAGTTTAATTACAAATAAAAACAACCAAAGTACATTTATATTTTGTCTTGCACAAAAATCAATATTAATAAAAAATTCTTGAAAAAGTAAAGTAAAGTTCTAAGAGTAACAAGAGAAGATAACTCATAATTACAGGTCCCATGGTTACCAGCCTTGCCTGTAACATTGGACCCCCCTTGTGATGGTCACAGGTGAACAACTATGTTGAGTTTCAAGTAGATACCTTAGATAGTCTTTGAGAAAATGACTCTGACAATAAACTTAACCAACACAAATGCCCACGTAACGACAATAACTCGACTTGTTTTCCTCGAAAAGTTGAGCTAAAAACTACTTTATATTACCCGTTATATTCATATATCTATATAATGAAAGTTAACTGATAAGCTTATGATCATACACTCATATCAATTACTGGTTAACATATAATTATGTCCATCTTAAGGATTCCCACTTAATTAAATAATCAATGCTCTGAGTCTTCCTTCACCGAAAACAGAAATGTCCATGACCAAAAAATTGTTCTCATATTGTATTATAGATCACAAGATTTTCTGTCTTTTCACAGACTTTTCACAGACATTTTGGCTTCTTTGGTTAATTTATTACTTTATTTCAAATACCCTGGTAACCTCTTAGATTCCATTGAAGGTTATAATGCACATCAAAACTCTTGACAGTCTGCATGCATGCCAGTGCTTCACTTGCTACCTGTTTCAACCGGAGGGGACTATAGGTTTGCCCTCCATCCATCCAGATTTTTCCTGACACAACTCAGTTTTCAAGCCAGGTTGATAAAATTTGGTATGTGGATAGGGGCAATAAGGGGATTATGCATGTCTATTCTGACAAAAATTGTGGTTGCCATGGCAACAGAAACATTGAAAAGAATCCATAATGGTCATGGCTAAAAACCGGTAGGGGACTTCTGTATTGCTTGCAATTCTTAGTGACTTGTTATCATAAGCAATTACCTCCCTTTATGGTAATATGCTAATTTCAAAAGCCATACAGTGTGTCATTCTTTCTGGTGGTCAATATATACTAGGCTTTACTTGAAGTATTCTTTATGGGATGTGGATGGTATGTTCTGTATTTGCCTCTTGCATGGTTGTGTGGCTTAGGCACTGCTTCTGTATGGCTTTGAGTTGTCTGCGCATACAGAATTTAATTTCAATACTTTACCATACGAAAAAATCAAAATTATTATTAATTATGTATATATGAGCCGTTCTCCAGGAAAACCAGGTTTAGTGACAAAAATATGAAAATATGATAATATAGCATTAGAAAGGCAAGACTCTTTTGAACAGTTTCTGAAAATATGAGCAAAATATAACATCAAATTACAGATTTTTAAAACTAACCACTCCCCCTACTTTGTTAGTGACGACGCAAACATCATTCGAACGTTATTTGAGTTCTTGACGTAAACTTTTCAAAATTGTGTCACATTTCAGAATTATATTCTATTATATTATATTCTAAATTGTGAATTTTAGCTTTTAGAGAAACGTAGCTACTGTTTTCAACCACCAACCCCTCGTTTTCTTAATATGGATAATCTTCCGAAATTGGTCACCATAGCAACGACAGAGATATTTTAACATGATTCATGAGCAAAAATACATCTAAGACATAGTTCTATATTGTCCATGAACTTAAACTTAAATCAAAGAGCATGACTTTTTTGTCATTTAAGAGGGTTTTCTTAACCTTATTACATAAATACTAATACAATGTCACTAAGCTCGGTTTTCCTGGAGAACGGCTCATATATATATGAGCCAGTCTCCAGGAAAACCTGCTATAATGACATTATGTAATTACTATATGTAACAAGATTTTGATAAAGCTCTAAAATAAGGAAAAATACATATCTATTGATTCTATTTTAAGTAATTGACCCATAAAGTACTATACCTTAGCTTTAAATTTTCCTATGAATTATGTCGAAAACACATACTTCGTTGCTATGGTGACCAATTTCAGAAAAGTACTCCGATTGAGAAAAACGAGGATTTAGTTGTTTAAAACAGAAGTAGCCTTTCTCTGAATGCAAACAATTTCGATTTTGAAATATATTTTGAAAAGTGAAACATAATTATAGAATTTGGTACTATTTTGAACAGTTTATGTCAAGAATTGATCAAATGGTGTAATAATGAAATACTTATTTCAGTTACGTAGAAAACGTTTGAATGACGTTTGCGACGTCACGCAAAAAGGATCTGAATAGGGCCTCAACTAAACAGCTGTAACTTCCTTAAAATTCATGATATTAACAAAATTTCTTTTGCATTTTGCTTCATTAAGATTACTCTTTGAGATAATAAAAATCTCAAAATCAAATGTTTTGTCAAAATAGCAGGTTTTCCTGGAGACTGGCTCATATATATTATTGTATTAGAAATAAAAGAAATAAAATGTTTTCCAGTCTCTCACAGTTGCTGTAGTTGATTCGAACTAACTGCCTAACATCTTACTTTGTATAGATCTGGTAATAATCATCAATGATTTGATGTATCAAATACTTGTGAGTTTCTTTTACACAATATGCCAGGCTTATAGACAACTCTTTAAGTGAATAGTGCCAGCTAAGTCAATATTGATAGCGATTAGTGATATTGATTGTGCGATTCATTTAGACTGCATTATCTATATATTATTTATACATACATTGCATAGTGGTCACTTCAATTAAACAACCACCTGATTTAAGCTGTCAAAATTATTTACAGTAGGCTGGGGGAGGGATGACGGGGGGTTGGGGGGTAGGGGAATTAGACAATTAGACAATTAAAGCAAGACTAACGTGTACATGAGAGTAAGGCTAAATGCCTATAGACATAATACAGTATGTGTGTTCACTGCAGGAATTGTCAACTATCAGTGAGTGCTAATTACTCAAGCCACATACAAACACTGATCAATACTTGAGCGTTTAGGGAAAAACCTATAGCTAGAAAATAGAGTATAGCAAGTTTGTGTCACTTATCAACCGTTACCTAGGTAATATGAGGGTAGTATGCTTAAATTACTGCAGCAAGATACAGTGTTAATGACATCACACTGACGCAAGTGCCATCTGACTGCAGACATTGTATATATCCTAACTATTGTGAATAATTTATGCTCTTGGTCCAGTTCTCTGAGAAAAGTTTTGTCACTTTAGCGATTAGATTAGCACACAATTACTATTGATTCATTCAACTGTACCATTCCATGGATACATCGCTAGGATGTTTATTGCAAAAAATGCACTTCCAATAAGAAATGTAATTTCACAGAGGTCTGAAGTATTTAATGGTGTTTCGGAAAGTTCTCCAAATTATTTCCTTCCTATGTCTTACTTGAACTTGAAACAAGTATAGTTCTGGCAACAATCTCAGAAATATTAATGACTATTCAGGGGTTCCACTAGCTTGTGAACCTGAAGGGTCATTTGGATACTTTTGACTAAACTTTACCATTAATTAAGGTTCTAAGGGAAAATCTTGAGGGTCAAAATATGACTTTTTGGAAATTTCAAGGGTCAAAACCCCTACTCCCGAGTCAAATGGAACCCCTGACTATTGGCTGTAAATACAGCATCTATTAATACAAATGTACAGGTGTTGGTGTTGACTGTACATCCATTGATCTACTATTGTACTCAGATTATAACAGGTTTTCAATACAAACCAGTGTGAATCCAATACATCATAATAGCCATATAAAATCAATAAAGTTGAGAAAAAAAAGTTGTTTATGGAGAGGTATTTCCTGAGTTTATGCGTAATTTATATTCTTCCTATTTTACAAAATCATTATACTTTCTGTGAAGTGGGGAATGTATAAGTTGACACTGTTGCCCAGGGTTACCTGGTCAAGTCATTTCTTAGATGAGCCAATGAGCTGTATTATCTTGGAGCCCTGCATTGCCTAACTAAAGCACTTACTGAGCACTCAATAATGCTTTGCTTAAGAAAACGGTAAGGTTTGCTACCAGTGAGCCCTCGAGAAAAGCAGACCAGTGAGTCCTCGAGGAAAGCAGATCAGTGAGCCCTCGAGGAAAGCAGACCAGTGAGCCCTGGAGGAAAGCAGACCAGTGAGCCCTCGAGGAAAGCAGACCAGTGAGCCCTCGAGGAAAGCAGACCAGTGAGCCCTCGAGGAAAGCAGACCAGTGAGCCCTCGAGGAAAGCAGACCAGTGAGCCCTCGAGGAAAGAAGACCAGTGAGCCCTCGAGGAAAGAAGACCAGTGAGCCCTCGAGGAAAGCAGACCAGTGAGCCCTCAAGGAAAGATGACCAGTGAGCCCTCAAGGCAAGCAGACCAGTGAGCCCTTAAGGAAAGAAGACCAGTGAGCCCTCAAGGAAAGAAGACCAGTGAGTCCTGGAGGAAAGCAGACCAGTGAGTCCTGGAGGAAAGCAGACCAGTGAGTCCTCAAGGAAAGCAGACCAGTGAGTCCTCGAGGAAAGCAAACCAGTGAGTCCTCGAGGAAAGCAGACCAGTGAGTCCTCGAGAAAAGCAGACCAGTGAGCCCTCGAGGAAAGCAGACCAGTGAGTCCTGGAGGAAAGCAGACCAGTGAGCCCTCAAGGAAAGCAGACCAGTGAGCCCTCGAGGAAAGCAGACCAGTGAGTCCTCAAGGAAAGCAGACCAGTGAGCCCTCAAGGAAAGAAGACCAGTGAGCCCTCAAGGAAAGAAGACCAGTGAGCCCTCAAGGAAAGAAGACAAGTGAGCCCTCAAGGAAAGCAGACCAGTGAGCCCTCAAGGAAAGCAGACCGAAGGCAAGGGTTATCAAGCCCTAACGAAGCAGTCCATTCCACAAGAAAGTGCTCACCTTGCAAAGTACTGAGAGACAGTATGCTATCTACAAGCATCGCTCGCTGGTAGCAGGTAGTTTCAAAGATGTAGGAAAGGGCTTAATAAGAGCACTATTTAGTAGTGGTATGGATATAGAAGCAAAGGGCTCTTTGTCTCTCATACACACTTAGTCACTATACAGTAATCATACCTGCCAAGTTTCCAAAATCCCAAAGTGGAGTGGTAATACGAAACGTGTCGCGAAACGTGTCACGAGACGCATCTTAAGTCTTGTTCCATGAATTATTATAACATTAAGAGGGTGATAATAATGTATGATTTTCCATGTTAAAAAATCATTCAATTATTTAATTTAAAATATTAGCCTATATATTTGTGGTCATTTTCATAATGTAATCAACAAAGGTAAGGTTTCAGTATGTTCAAGTCTTTTTGACTCACAGTTCAAAATATTTGTAAGTTACCAGTTTAAATCCTGACTGCACATTAAATACAATATATGCATATAATCATAATATATGTATGTATACAATATACCGGTATGCATATAATCATAATACAAATGTATATGTATGTATTAGTATTAAGAGTATGAGAAAATATCTGTAGGGAGACAATACGGACCTCAATATTTCATTTAAAGTTACATTGTATTCATTTTACGACTTCCAATTTTGGAAACAAAGGCTAAATTATAACAAAGATTTAAATACCATAGATATATATGTCTAGAGCACTTCACACTAAAAGATCACAAAAGATGAGAAGTGGTGAAAAGTGGAGCCCCTGAGACGAGACATTCCAAACACCTTGCTCATTATTGGTATTCATATGGCCAAATACTATGTAGTCGAAACCTTATACAACTTTTGTTCTGCCAGAAACCTTGTGAGATAGCAAACAACTCTAGTTGCATTTGAATTATATAAATCTTTGATTATAATAAAAAGTACACAATGAATTAACATTTTCTGTCTTTTTATAACAGCGACGTGGTAAATAGCAGTAAAAAAATGAGTGCACTCAATTTGTAACCAAGCAATCCAGATTTTATTCCAGGTCGCGGTAGGTCAAAATTTGATATCTATGTTGATTTTCCTCCACATGAGGAGAAGTTGCTGATTCCTTGTGAAAGGGTAAAATTTGTACTGATTAGAAAACAGTCCAGGAAAACTGGGTATACAGGGGTTAATTTGCAAGTCTGTTTCGGACACCATTGTACACATACCTACACCAAATTGCAAACATGCTGGCTCTTCTCTATTATCACGCACCAGTCAGTATACAGCCATTTTTCGTGATTCCTATAGTGCAAACAAGGTTTTTCTATGGTTTGTCCTGGAGACCTAGTTTTTAATTTTCAGTGGTGACCCTAGTTTCAGCTCTTCCCAAGATTTCAAAGAAACAAGAGAACTTGTACAACATTGTAAGCCCCACAGCAGCCTATTTGTAAGTGGACATAGTGTGGAGGTTTTCATACTTTGGAGGGGATTTTGAGTGATAAGTACAGTGTAATAATATGAGTAACTCATCTGATCATAAAAAGGCTTCTAGCAAAAAGGGGGTTGAAATCTGATGACAAATTCATGTCGCACATTTCCTGCAGAAGTTAATGTTTCAATGATGTCCACTTGTAGTTTAAGTGCACTTCAATAGCAATGGGGGAGCTACACTCCCACATCAAAAATAATATCTGACATCTTACAAACAGTCTGTTCATTTTTGTTGTACAAGGACATGGAAAAAAGGAATTACAACTCATTGTTATCATTACTGGTATTTGGGGTCGACTGTTAGGTTGATTTGTATCACATATGTTTTTTTCTTTTGTTTCAAATTTGTCCATCAATTTTGATATTCTTTGTGTTATACAAGGTGTCCAAAAAGAAGGTATACAGTTTCAGTGTATATTTGTAAAATCTCTTCATTCTACTATCTAAAGAAAATGTACACATGTGTAGATAAAAGATGTAAGTTTTTTCTGGGACCAGTGTTAAGATTATAACTTGGATAATTTTTAGAAAAAAGTAAATTTACTGAAATTACCTTATTCTGCCTGTGACGTCTATTCAGTAATTTATGACGTTTTCAAGATGTCCACCCTTCTTACGTTTTCCTTCTTGCACTTCTTTTATACTATTGATAACATTTGCACAAGCGCCTATATTTATCTTCTTACCTTCTCTTTTGGTGCTTCTCGTGAACATAGACGTGTCTGTTGGCTTTGTGCTGTACACTAGCGATTTCACATAGCCCCACAAGAAGAATTTGCAATGATTTTGATCCGGGCTGTGGGGGGGGGGGGGGGCCATGTCACACCACAGTAATATTTCCTGGAAATTACTTTGGATCCAACTGCTTAAAGGAATTCAACCAACCCCTTATGTACAATGTGTGGCCCTGGCACATCTTGCATGAGCTATGCATCATTCAAAACAATAAATCAACTGCGACGTTTAGGAATGAGTTGGTTTAACAAAGACAAGTAACGGGTTCAGTTTATTTCTTTCTATTGTGCTATCTGAATCGCTAGTGTACTATCTAAAGCCAACGGACACATCTTTGCTGCTGAAGAACATCAAAAGAGAAGGTTAGAAGATCAGGTAAGACACATGTACAAATGTAATTGATAGTTTCAAAGAACGAGTGCAAGAAGGGAAATGTCAGAAGGCAACATGCATCGTGAAAACGTCGTTAATTACTACAAAATGACGTCACAGACAAAATAAGGTAATTTTAGAAAATTTACATTTTTCTAAAAAATATCAAGGTTATAATCTTAAAATTGGTCACATAAAACACTTACATCTTTTGACTATACATGTGCAAATTTTCGTTGTGATAGTAGAATGAAGAGGTATGATAGGTAAACACTGAAACTGTATAATTTCTTTTTGGACACCCTGTACCCATCCACAGGCTCTCGTTGCATTTTTAGGGTCCAGCCTCTTAACCAGTAAAATCATGAAAAATATGATTAAACATTTTTAAACTGGTTTTCGTTGAAATAATTATCATTGGTACATTAGCTCAAGTTTTTGGGGTAGCTGGGGAATGGTAGCTGAATTTGCTTGGGGAAGATGCCCAAAATCTGCCTCAGTTTGTTAAGATAAAAACCAGGGATGGCTACCAAAGTTCATCACATATGCTACCAAAGTTCATCATATGCTACCAAAGTTCATCATATGCTACCAAAGTTCATCACATGCTACCAAAGTTCATCACATGCTACCAAAGTTCATCATATGCTACCAAAGTTCATCAGACATGCTACCAAAGTTCATCACATGCTACCAAAGTTCATCACATGCTACCAAAGTTCATCACATATGCTACCAAAGTTCATCAGACATGCTACCAAAGTTCATCACATGCTACCGAAGTTCATCACATGCTACCAAAGTTCATCACATAATATTATGCTACCAAAGATCATCACATATGCTACCAAAGATCATCACACATGCTACCAAAGTTCATCACATGCTACCAAAGTTCATCACATGCTACCAAAGTTCATCACATATGCTACCCAAGTTCATCACATATGCTACCAAAGTTCATCACATGCTACCAAAGATCATCACACATGCTACCAAAGTTCATCACATGCTACCAAAGTTCATCACACATGCTACCAAAGTTCATCACATGCTACCAAAGTTCATCACACATGCTACCAAAGTTCATCATAATTTTTATGTCTTAAGACATACAGATCTGTCTTAAGCAGTCAAATATTTAGATTGACTTACAGGGGTTCCATTTGACTCGGGAGTGAGTAGGGGTTTTGACCCTTGAAATTTCAAAAAATCCACATTTTGACCCTCAAGATTTTGATTTGAAGGGTCATTTTTTCTTAAAATCATGGGAATTAATTTTGCCTACAAAATGGTAAAATTTAGTCTAAAGTATCAAAATGACCCTTCAGATTCAAAATCTAGTGGAACCCCTGACTTAACTTTTTACATTTACATCTCAATCTCTATAAACATCCAACTGCTTTAACCAACACAAACAAGCATTTCCCTTTTCAAAAACAAACTGCTTTCAACACTTTTGTTACAATGTAATCTGGAAAAACTGCAATTGAAATCCCACTTTAAAGACTGTCATTTACTTGATAGCCACCTCACAACTACAACAAACAAATCTACCACATTACCAATGTGGTCACATTGAATGATATCATATAGTTTATATAATTATATTTACTAATAAAAATGTATAATACCAAACCATTAAGTGGTCTGTATAATGGCTGCATTCACCATATAACAACTCAAGGAAACCAGAGGGACCATAGGGCCCTAGGTCGCTCACCTGTGCACATTGATCCAGTAGAACCATATTTTTCATGTTTTTTTAAAAAGTTTTTCTTATCGGTTGCCATGGAGTTCTGCATGGATTATAATTCTTCAGCTCTTTTTAGAAAGGATTACCCAAGAAAGATTGTTACCCATTTAAAATGAAATACATGTACCAGTACTTTTAGAGAAGAAAATTTTAAAAGATTTTACTATAGTATAGAGGGAAAATTAGTTGATATCTTTAAATATTTTTATATTTCTGGAACCATCAATATGTCCGCAATATTTCGTGAAAAAAAATTAATTACCGGAATGTTGTTTCTGTTGTCTTTTCAAAGGGCAAGTAATAGACACTGCGACTTTTGGCGAATAACTGTCGATTAAAAACTTCCTTTCGGGAAATAATCTTATTCAACAACTATAATACCGTAAATAATCTAAATTCCTTCGATAAAAACATGATTTGCTGCACTTGATTGCCATTTTTAACTAAATTAGAGCATTTCAAAATTGCGAAAATAGGTGTCAAAATTAGTCAAAAAAGCATGCTATTTCTCAATGACATTTTTTGATTAGTTTTATTGATTGGAGTTTGACATATCATACATGTATGTAAGCCATAGACCATCAACATTGGTTTCTGAGAAGAATTTGCGATAAAAATTCAATTTATATGAAGTAATTGGTGCGTGAAACAACAAGCATCATTTGGTATAAATAAGAGTGATCTCCCTTGTTTTAACCGTCTTACTCGTAGACAACCAATAATTTTATTTTGATTTAAAGTTCTAATGGAAATATAAGGATCCAGTTATCGTTTCGTATGTTGCAGTTTAACGAATACTGACATTTACTTTTCTAAACAACTACTCCAAAGATGACACAAATTTAGCTTAAAATGAACATAAGGCCAGTGCACTCGACCATACCCTCTTCTAAGTTCAATAAATTACTTAATTGTTGACGAAAGGCTATGTAATTTTCCAGATATAGAATAGAAACATACACCTTTTAGACAATAATTGTAGAATCCTTTTAAATATTGTCATAGAAAAATGCAAGGGACAGTGACAATACATATCGAACACCCCTCGTAGGTCTATAGCGAAAAACAGCGCCCCAACAACTATTTGTGCAAAATTATTTTGAAATCTGGCCAGGGGTTGATTTTCATGATTTTTTTAAAGATTTTCCTTTTGGTTGATGGCAACCAGAGTTATTAATAGATTACAATTCTTTAAGCCATTTTTGGAAAGGACCACCCAAGGAACATTCCTGTGAAGTTTGGTTGAAATTGGTCAAGTGGTTTAGGAGAAGTCGTTTGAATGAATTGTTGACATACGCACGCACGGACTGACGACGGACGAAGAGTGATCACAATAGCTCACCTCGTCACTAAAGAAGTGAAAAAAGTTCCTTCTGTTCACAGGGCTCTCCCTTAAAAAGAATAAATGTGAATTCCCAGCATGTGACAGCGCGCGACAATGTGCTGTCACATAATTCTTGATGTATTTATATAGGAAATCAGCAATAAGTCTAAACATAAGTCTAAATCTAAAGGATAAATAAGTTGTTATGGGGTTATAAATCATCATTGTCATTTTTTTTATGTCTTCACTTCTCCTCTTTGTCAGCAAAGAGTGATCACAATAGCTCACCTTGTCACTAAAGAAGTAAACGCTCAGGTGTACGGCACTGAAACGCTCTGGTGTACAGCACTGAAACTAACTTGTGTACAGCACTGAAACGCTTTGGTGTATGGCACTGAAACGCTCTGGTGTATGGCACTGAAACTCTAGTGTATGGCACTGAAACGCTCTGGTGTACAGCACTGAAACGCTCTGATGTATGGCACGGAAACGCTCTGGTGTATGGCACTAAAATACTTTGGTGTACTGCACTGAAACGCTCTGGTGTATGGAAATGAAATACTCTGGTGTATGGCACTGAAACACTCTGGTGTACAGCACTGAAACACTCTGGTGTATGCCACTGAAACACTCTGATGTACGGCACTGAAATACTTTGGTGTACGGCACTGAAACACTGGTGTACGGCAATGAAACACTCTGGTGTATGGCACTGAAACACTCTGGTGTATGGCACTGAAACACTCTTGTGTATGGCACTGAAAACTCTGGTGTATGGCACTGAAACACTCTTGTGTATGGCACTGAAACACTCCGGTGTATGGCACTGAAACACTCCGGTGTATGGCACTGAAACACTCTGGTGTATGGCACTAAAATACTTTGGTGTACGGCACTGAAACGCTCTGGTGTATGGCACTGAAACACTCTGGTGTACAGCACTGAAACACTCTGGGGTATGGCACTGAAACACACCGGTGTATGGCACTGACACACTCTGGTGTATGGCACTGAAACACTCTGGTGTATGGCACAGAAACACTATGTACAGCACTGAAACGCTCTGGTGTATGGCACTGAAACACTCTGGTGAACAGCACTAATACACTCTGGTGTATGGCACTGAAATACTCTGGTGTATGGCACTGAAACACTCTGGTGTATGGCACTGAAACACTCTGGTGTATGGCACTGAAACACTCTGGTGTATGGCACTGAAACACTCTGGTGTACGACACTGAAACACTATGTACGGCACTGAAACACTCGGGTGTATGGATGGCACTAAAATACTTTGGTGTACAGCACTGAAATACTCTGGTGTATGGCACTGAAACGATCTGGTGTATGGCACTGAAACTCTGGTGTATGGCACTAAAATACTTTGGTGTACGGCACTGAAACGCTCTGGTGTATGGCACTGACACTCTGAAGTATGGCACTGAAACACTCTGGTGTACGGCACTGAAACACTCTGGTGTACGGCACTGAAATACTCCGGTGTACGGCACTGAAACGCTCTGGTGTATGGAAATGAAATACTCTGGTGTATGGCACTGAAACACTCTGGTGTACAGCACTGAAAAGCTCTGGTGTATGGCACTGAAACGCTCTGGTGTATAGCACTGAAACGCTCTGGTGTATGGCACTGAAACGCTCTGGTGTATAGCACTGAAACGCTCTGGTGTATGGCACTGAAACACTCTGGTGTATGGCACTGAAACACTCTGGTGTATAGCACTGAAACTCTTTGGTGTATGGCACTGAAACACTCTGGTGTATGGCACTGAAACACTCTGGTGTATAGCACTGAAACTCTTTGGTGTATGACACTGAAAAGCTCTGGTGTACGGCACTGAAACACTCTGGTGTATAGCACTGAAACTCTTTGGTGTATGACACTGAAAAGCTCTGGTGTACGGCACTGAAATACTCTGGTGTACAGCACTGAAATACTCTGGTGTTTATAAATCTTCTTCTGCTTGAAATGAAACTCATATCACAAGAAAGTTGAAGTGAGAAATCAATATACCTATTGGATGAAATAAGATATACAACAATACTATTACATTATTATAGTCAGACTCAGGCTTCGTGTTGTTGTTGTTACTGTTTTTCTTGGTGTTTTCTTCCTATAAACCATCATGATTTATTTTACAGAAACTGAATGATTGTCCATGATTTAAATAATGTATACACATGTAGATGTTTCAGGTTACAACATATCAGTATTGTAGTTAGCACCCAATGAGACACCTGTACAACTGCCTAATAAAGATGTAAAGAATAAACAATGTGCATAACATGTATGTATTACGCACGCCAAGAATTCATAGAAATTATAATTACACAACCATGATATTATAAATGTACCGGTATCATGTGAAATCATTAAACTTGAACTCATTTATCTTCAAGTGTTTTCCAGGCTTTTTCTGTTCATTTTGGAAAGGGATTTGGTTTCTAAATTTTGGGGAAAAATATCGGTGTATTTGACTATTTTGTGAAACAAAAAAATAGCTATAACTTTGGATTTGGGAAGGGGCCTTCTATAGGCCTCTGTTACACATGAGTACATAAGGAGAAACACCTGGTGTCATTGTTGCAATACAGTAGTGTAACAATACAATATTATTCTTGGTTGGTTATCAACTGTTGTGGACTGTTGTTTCTTCCAACAGATGTTCAAACATTTACAGTAAACCTTTCCTGCAGCCTTTCTACAACAAAACATTCAAAATGTCCTGAAGTCAAAATTTACTACCGGTATAAATTTAACCTCTGTATAGCTTACAACCTCTAAACAATGGCCAATATTTGCAGCTCCTAAATGGCGTTGCTCTACACAGAGGTGTGTTATTTAGATAGATGCCAAGTATCAATTCATCTGATAATATAAATTATTTATGTCTCTGTTCTTTGTTTATAGTTGTTTGCAGTCTACTGAGACAGTTGCAAGTGCGTGGTCATTCGTTTTTACCTGCCAGATCGGCCAATGACCTACGACTTTGAGGGAAGAGACAGACAGTTGTATGATACAAGGAATCCAGGTGTGCTACCCCAGCTCTTTATGACTCCTCCAGTTTGTACTTTAACATGCCCAGTGTATTGTATCGATATACTCGCGACTACCTCGAGGCACACAAACAAGATGTATTATTACGTGCACTCTGAGTTGGCAAAAACACGGGTTTTAAGCGCAAAACCCAGCCCAGCAGAAATACTGGGAAAATCCAGGTTTTACCCGGCAATACTGGGCAATACTGGGCAATACTGGGCAATATGTTGATACTTGTATAAAATTAACATCTACACTTAATTTGAAGGTTTATATGACAGGTAATTACCATTGCTGATTGACTCTTTTATTAAAATTTTAACACCTATTCAAACCTAACTGTTTGTCACCTACAGCTGCGTCAGTGATGATCATATGTGATGATCATACATGTTAGTGTTTGCACGACTTTTTCGACCAATCAGCGGACTCGATTTTCGTCGTCTAATCCATGAAGAACGTTCTATTTTTCGAATTAATGCGTCTTCACCAAGAAGTAAAATGTAGCCACTGCACATGCGCAAATAGACCACGCCTATTCATGAACTTCGTGCGATATGCAAATAGCACCCTGTTCTTTTGGTCATCTATGTTTCAACCACAGGTTACTGTTTCATTGATAAAGAGTAAAAAATATCATCAATTTTATGTTATCTTAGCAAGGTGCATTTGTACTAATGGGGTCAGATTTTCATAGTACGAAAACAAAAATTCGCTTTCGGTATCTTCATAAAGTAATTACATTCATGGACAACATTGTTAGAACTACCTCCATGCAAAATCCCATCGAATTTGATCAACGATGTCGTTAAAAAGTTATACCATGAAATGTATATTTTGGTGTCCAGTCAATCACTGAGGTGCATTCAATGAAGACGACAATGCTATTCTAAACAAGAAATCAGAAATTATTTCATGCCCTGTGGGTTTATTTTCTTATTAAAGGACGGGTTTTTAAATATTGATAACAAATTAAAGACGAATATCTCTAGTTTTTTATTATGAAAAACTATTTAATATAACACCAGTATTCATGCAATGTTCGTTAAAACAAAATGCACCTCAGTGACTGTATATTAAAAATTTTATAAAAACAATATCTTTTGGTTTACTCTTTATTAATGATACCTGTGGTTTCACCCATCGATACAAATGCAGCTTGAGAGACGGCGTGTAGTATTAACCATTTGTTTGAACGGGGGTATCAATATATTTCACAATTCAAACTTCACCGACTTTATAATAAAATACACACAGTTTATAGTTAAACACACCTAATAAAATGTAACCGTCTATTTGACCATTAAACGCATCTCTTTCGCGCCAATTATTGTCCATGTACTGCCCGATTTACAGACACGTGAATCTTGTGCTTCTTGGAGTCTTAATTATTCAAGGCGGAGCCAACACTAAGTCGGTTAGAGTTTAAAATATTTTCTTCAAAGATTTAAACCACGCTTCGCTTCGCTCGCTAAGGTTCAAATCCTTGAAGAAAATATTTAATAAACTCTAAGCTATACTTAGAATTATCAATTTATTTAGGCTACCTGTAAAATTTGTACCTCAAATTCAAGCAAGGGATTATAATTGCATCTCATTATTTACCTGTATAACTAGTCAATATCTGGTAATCAATGACAATAGTGTACAGTTTTATCAAAGTTCTCATTCAAAAGTATCAAAAATTCTTTTTGCATTTTGTCTCTGCTCCTGGAAAAGTAGACATGAAGCCAAATTATTCAATATGGCATTTAAAAAAAATGACCAATTGATATAATTTAAATTTCAGGAACAAACATGGAATCCAAAATTGTGCTAAGTTTGTTTTTTGATACTGGATGCTCAGATACACAAGCATTTAAATGATAAGATTGTCACAAGGTCCTGGCTGTATTAATTCTACTGTTTATGTATACCATGCATGTATTGTTTGTGCTATGAACGAAATATCATTTTTTGTTTTTGGCCACCATGCCTACCATTCAATACCATGTTCTTTGAAATCCTATGTTTGTCACATTGTTTATACATTATAAATGATTCACTATTTTAACTAGTTTTTGTTAACAATTAACATTTTGATGCAATATAATGCACCAGTCAATATTTTGCCTGCCCGGGGAGTGGCGGGCGACCCAGGGGGAATTAGACATTTTCAATTTTTTGATGTCTAAATTCCCACCCTGGAGATAATGCTTACTGTCTATATCTCAACAGTGGGGCATAGTTTTTCATCTGGGTAATGTAATAAAAACATGTATAAAAGTATCACTGTCGTCTTTCGCGGTGTAGAAATTCCCGGACCAAAGTCTATTCCCCGGGACTCGGGGTTGATAAGGTCGTCTTATTCCCGCCTATCGGGAAGATTCATCTGTCTGATTCCCCCAGTATCCCCGCCGTTCCCCCGCGCGGGCATAATATTGACTGGTGCATAATTATGTAGTGTATTATTTGGTTAATTGGTTTTTAATTGTTAATTACTCCAGTGTTTCACCTTGACATATTTATCCCCCATACATTCTCTAGGTGTCCCCCATACATCCTCTAGGTGTCCCTTGAATTTTAGTTATTAACCATAAAATGAAAACATTAATCAGTATATTCTCAACCCATACAGTACCTTTAAACCATAGTATAGCTACTTAACATGTACAGGAAGTCAACAAAATTCCACGGATGTTATCAGTATCATCAACTGTAACATGTCGTCTGCTCAAGTTTAAGAGGGCATGAACAACCCATGAACACAACTATACAGCACTATTATAATGTAATCAGAATGATATTAAGTAATTAATTCACGATATTCTAACCTTGGCACATTATGACATTTCGTACGTGCGATACTAATTATTAAACCGAACTAAACACAGACTCTTACAGAATCGTGTATCACACCGTTACATTATTTACTACTAAATACTACAAAATATTCTGAAAGCTATACAAAATTATGTCACATTCCTTACCCGAATTAAATCCGCAATCGCACAAAAATAACTTATCCGTTTCTATTTTTGAGTCTATCTGATACGAAACTGTAGTCGACTGTCTATTTTTGGATATTGCTCGTACTGACGTTCTGACAGGCGCGCGCTAAAAATCTTACGCCGTCCTTCGCCAACATTATGTAATAACTAAATACAATAGGCTCATGTATATCTATTATAACACAAGGTGGTTGGTTAGTCGTTTAATAATTACGTGGATGGCACAAACTTTGCTGATCACTGCATCTTTATATGCACTACTTTTATCGCGGATTACTAAGTACTTGCCGTTTCTAAGTTATTCGGTTACGTGCGTCATTCTTGGCCTAGTTTTGCTTCCTGGCCAGACTAGTACCTATTGTTAATTGATCGAGTTCGATCATTGAAGTTTTTGCTACGATCAGGGAATTGAAAAAAAACAACGCTTGGAGACGATGGTACTTTATACGTATAAAAACAATTCAGACACTGACGCTGGTTCATGAAAATATACATCGAATGTTAATTGGCGTAAGGGAGATAACTGTGTTATTTCCCGCCAAATGTCAAAATGAAATATAACGGGTAGATGCTGCGAGCTGACCTGTAGTATTATTTTGAAGTGTATTTTCAATCAGTTGTTCTTGTGTTGAGGTTTTACTGTATAATATTTCTTCTATACCCGTTCTCAATGATTAACTTCTTTCTTATTCTTATGCAGGGGTCCTACAATTAGCATTTGCTGCATTAGAAAAAGTTAGATCTAGATCTACATGTATTTGATGAAAACATTTAAACTTTTGGCAAAGTTATAGCCATTTGAAAGTTCATAAGCTAATTTATTACGATATAACATGTTTGAACAAGTGTTTGGTGTTGGGATGTGTGCTAGTGGCACCCGAAACATACTTGCATCTTATTTTCAGTATTGGGGGGGGTCCCTGCTTACTGTATTGTTTCTGCATTGATTTGATATCAATTATCTTCAGGGATTTCCATATTTGGTATGGACATGTTTTAGTGTTTCACTGGTTATACCTAATGTACTAATCAGAGATGTAAGTCTTCTGGGTATTTTATAAATGTAATTCTAGGTTTTAAATCTGCCGGAAATCTCGTTCTGTCTCCTATGCATTGTGGGGGAGACATGATTTTGTGTTGGATTTCGGTCACAAAGTTTGACTGTACTTGTTCTCCTTAACTGTTGGTTGGCTTTCGAAGGAATTTGTCTGTACTTGTTCTCATTAACTGTTGGTTGACTTTCAAAGGAACTTTACACAAATGCTTGGTACCAAGCCTAGTTGTTCATATTGTCAGAAATATTAGGTTGGGTGAATTTTATTTGAGTTATCACCCTTTAAGGGCCTACGTTTTTGTGTCAAAAACTCTTCTATTTGGAAAATCAGTTCAGTGTCATTTCATAGAACAATCACGTCATTCTTTTAAAAGAAATACAATTTGCTGCATTAGGAACAATGATCTTTTCTGCACAAAACAACAGTTATTTAATGAAAACATTAAAAATATTGACAAAGTTATAAGTCATTTGAAGTTCGGAACTTCCATAATCTGAATTTTAACAATAAACAATGTTTGAAGCTTAGTTTAGGTGTAGGGATGTGTGCAAATGGCACCCAAAACAGACGTGCGACTCGGATTCAGGATTGGACAGTATGCTTCAGTTGAACCCCTGACACAAGCTTCTCCCCTATCAGTGATCCTATCCTATCAGGGGTGTCAATTTTCCTGATTAATCTGAAATCCCGGAATTTTCTATCCTCCAAGAGCCATGATTTATGACCAAAATGAAAGTTATTTGACAAAAAATAGCACAAGAAATAGCAAAGGTAACGGTCGACTTAATCTGCTCTGAAGATTTCATTAAATAAAAACTGAGTTAAATATTGAAGCACTGTGGTAGAAAGCCCTTTGTTAGGATCGGACGAATTTTGTAATAGTGGTCAGAATTAATTGTACTCTGTATTTCCCATGTAAATTCCGTATGAACTTAAAGACCTTTCAATAATGATATTTATTTTAAAAAAAACATAGTGTCATTTATTTATTGTTGTAGTGTATGGAAAAAGGAAACACCCCATCTGGCACCGGTAATTGAAGCATGAACGATTTCCTCATGAATTGAAAATCGACAAACGAGTCCATGAGCGATAAAAGCTCGAGTTCCCCGTGCATACGCGTATCTTAAAGAAAAAAATTATCACGTATTCTTGACGAAAAACACATTTAAGTAATTTCCTCCGTCACGCTCGTCAAAAAGCGTGTGTACCATTCAGGGATTAAGCCTCGCGGGGACTGTGGATTTCTAAAAGACATCACAGGTACAATTGGTCAAACTCTAAAAATAATTAGGTGTTTTAGATCTTTGAATTGGTTCATCTAATGCACCAGTCAATATTGTGTCCGTCCGGGGGGACGGCGGGCGACCCAGGGGAATTAGACATTTTCAATTGTTTGATGTCTAAATCCCCACCAGGAGACAATGCTAACTGTCTAAATCCCCACCGTGTGGCATAGTTTTTCATCCGGGTACTCTAATAAAACACGAATAAAAGTATCACTGTCGTCTTTCACGGTGTCAATATTCCCAGACGAAAGTCTATTCCCCGGGACTCGGAGTAGATAAGGTCGTCTAATTCCCGCCTATCGAGAAGATTCGTCTGTCTAATTCCCCCTGTATCCCCGCCGCCCGTGCCCCCGGGCGGGCATAATATTGACTGGTGCATAAAATGCCTAATTAATTATTTGTCCGCAAACTGTATACGAATTAATTTCCTGAGGTTGGAGTCATTCTGGCATCAAACTACCCACAAAACACCCGACTAAGTATATTTCGGATCCAGTCTGACTGTACCGATCGTCCTTTGTATATCCAGATGGAAAGAATGAAGTTCACGGGCTTCTTGAATATTTTGGCCATGTTTTTTTTAAAAAAAAGATAGAAATAATAATACATATAATAAAAAATGCATGTTCCAGTAAATATGCCTTAGCTTATATTTCTATGAACTATTAAAACGCGTCCTTTTAAAAAAATAAGCAAATCTGGAAACAGTCATACAACAAATGTGTCGTGGAACTTTATCAAAAAGGGCACTTCTGGTAAATTTTCATGACAGTACACACGACGATTCGTGACGTATTTCTTAAATCTTCCCTATAGAATTATGATGCTTAACTTTCATGTTTTGTATCTATATAGATGTAGAAATCAGGTTATAAGAAAGTATGAAGTGCAGCATGACTGTCATAATGATGTCCAGGAAGATAATACGTTATGACGGCAGGTACAAATGTACTACAGATAATGCAATTTTGTTAAACGTGACACATTTCCGCTGATTTGTCGACAAATTACGGGGGATTGGATTATGCAAGCTTAACTGTTTTGAAAGACAATTTCCATGTTATTAGAGATATACAGTAGATCTAGGACAGATTTATAATAACATGAGTTTTTTCTATTATTTGAAAAAAGCACATTTGTAAACCTTAGGCATGTCCTTTTCGTTGTCTATACGCCCATCACGCATTCACCTATATCATCTATGCACAATCAGGGATATCGTGTTATTTCCCCTATCTTTGGTGAGGGGGTATATTGCTCACAGGTAACTGTATCATTAATTAAGAGTAATATTCATAACTATATGATCAGTAAATTTTAAAACATTTTGTTTTACTCTTAATCAATGATACAGTTACCTGTGATATTGCTCTGCACATGTCTGTCGGTCTGTCGGTTGACCAAATGGTTTCCGTTCAATAACCCAAGGCTTTTCCCTAGTACTTTAAAACTTTACATGTATGTTGGTCATCAACAGTAGATGACCCCTATTGATTTTGAGGTCAGTAGGTCAAAGGTCACTGTGACCTTCACTATTTCTGACTAGTGGGCTGCAATATAAGGGCATACGTGTTTTACAAACATCTCTTGTTATGTTTATGTTTGCCTTTAAATATCACATATTTATAAAAAGTAGTTTGCGTACTGGGATACATTTGTATTAATGAGGCAAACAATCACAGACAAACATGAAAATAATATGTCTCAATACCCTGTACCAGCATCCAAGGTAGACTATTGGCACTACCATTTAGCGCTGGCTTAGAATCATAAGAATTAAAAGATTCGTTCATATTTGAAACCCGCACCTCAAGATGCTTCTTATGAGCCTATTTTTCATGAAAATCGGAAGTAGTCATGTTGACCAAACTGAAGTTTAAAAAGCTTCTTTTTCCATAAGTAAAGAGTAGTTTTCAGACAGCTTTTTCTTGTTTTCTCAAAATATTGATTTTGTACTTACGACCTTCTAATTCTAAACTCTTTGAGTTAATAAAAGATATGTTCTGTTCTGTTCTGTTCTGTTCTGTTCTGTTCTGTTCTGTTCTGTTCTGGTCTGTTCTGTTCTGTTCTGTTCTAAGCCATCGATATATTGTGGTGGCAATGATTTAATACTTACACGTTAATTAGTACGTATGAATGTGTTATTTCATTGCCATTGCCGTATTGATACAATAGTATCATGATATAAGGTTATGTTTGGAATAATGATATTAAAATCGTGTGCAAATGGCTCCGCGTAGGCGCGGAATTATATAGACGTGTCTACCTTTGTCTGCTGTGTTGCAATAATGATCTTAATGGTTTGTCACGTGAAGTTTCAGTTGAGCAAACCTTTGCAAAATTAACATTATGGTAATACCAAGTATTTCTTTATTTATTTCTGTCTCAGTTATGTACATGATAAAATTTACACCATATAAAACAATTCCAATGTACATAACCGCTCATCATTGAACTATAAGAAACATTTGGCACTTATAATACTGGAACTCCATATTTTCACAAAATGATTTTGAAGTAGTTTAACTACTATGCATATTTTAACATGTTATCTTGTTGATTTTTCATTGACTTTTGTACATTTGTACTTGTTTAATCATTTTTTAAATCTTCGTTCCCTTTCTTTCTTCTAAATTTCATATCCTCTTCAACTTTCACGTTTATTTATGTATGTAAGTTTGACCAAGTTTGAAAGTTTATTTACAAATTACCCGTAGGCCATAAGGCCCATAAGGTCACAATACATAATATGGCAAGCAGTTTAATCAAGTACAATCGGAGAAGGTTATTAATGATACATAATGTTGCATTTGTTAGTACATGCATGTATACGGATGTTGAAATATAGTGATGCAGATCATCATGCTTTAGTGATATAATATGGGTTATTACTGTAAGGTAATTGTATACCTAATAACATATAACATTATACGTATGCTACAATAGTTATATTATGGTATGTCAATATACACATTTCTATACATACCTATAAACATATGTATTGGATTGTTGAGTAAACCGGTTAAAATACATTAACTACATACTTTAAAGAAGGGGAAAATACGTTCTACATATAGAATAGTTCTACATATAGAATAGAGTTTCTTGGGTGAAATTTTGTTCTATTATACTAGTATAACTATATGTATTTATTATGTATGATGATGAGCTGTATAGATCAAGTAAGAAAATAAAATGTTCTGTTCTGTTCATAATTAACACAAATTAAATAAATTAACAAAACCTGAAGTTTGCTAATCACAAATAAGAACAAATAAAACTTATTGGAAATCGGCAAACACAAATCATAAACATATATACACAAAATGATATCAAAAACATAATTATATACATGATAAAGTACACAAAGAGAAATATACAAATAATATCAAGCACTTTATGTTCAAATAAATGTATATACGTGGGGTGATCACAAAGAAATGAGACAAACGCTGTAAAATGACATTGCATACGGATACAAATAAGAAAAGTTGTATGCCTATTACAAAATATATCCTCTCTCTGTCTGCTGAGTTTCATATTTATTCATTTATTACTTGAAGAGATATCGGCGGTTTCGCAACTTTGGGTACAGCGACTCGCCGCACAAAATTGACGTCAATGATGTCATATACGTAAACGGTAACTATTTGCACGTCACATTGCTCAAATAAATAGCTCATATCTCTAAACGTATTGCATACAACTGCAATTTATTCAGTATTTAGCCAGAAAGGGAGTTTGTTTATATAAAAACATTTCAGTTGTAATAAAATATCACGACTATCGGATATATTAAATAATTATTCCGTCATTATCATTCTAAAGTCGGTTTCCGCGTATGACGTCCGTCTTGGCAAGCGACGTCCAAAATTGAACGCTCATCTTATGCATTTCGGGCCTCTGCTTGATATAATAAAGTTTATTTTTCCGCCACAAAATATTGTTTACTAACGATATATAAGTATACTTCTGCCAGACTTCCCTTCCGATGCCCATTACATAATTTTAAATGTTTGTTTAGTCTTTTCTTCTAGTTTGTGATAAAACTGTATATTTCCAAGCTGTAATTTTTTGCCGAAATATGACGTGGATTTTAGTATTAGAAGTCGAACACGGAGTAGTTACTGTTCAGTGCATATGATAGCACACACGTTAATTGGTAAAATTTCGTGATGATAGCAGCATTGTTCAGAAATGTGGGTATCATATCTAAAATAGATTTAACAAACTTTGAGTAAAATTGCGTTGTTTTAATTACACTGTGCACAATTTAATAACCGTCAGTGACATTACTTTTGGATAATACCCTCGCATATAGTCTAGATAGCGTGATTATCTAGCTTATCATCCAAGGAGCCATATGAAACAAACACTATATTGTCGATTGTATATTAAACAAAAATATCGCTGGCTTAGAATTCGAAGGTCGTAAGTTACTTACTTAATATTCTAACTACTCCGTGTTCGACTTCTAATACTATACATTTGTTTGAACATAAAGTGCCTAATATTATTTGTATATTTATCTTTGTAAAAACTTGTGCACGACCTTGGACCCGTAATATCCTTTAGTCTGGGATGCATGTGTACCCATGACAGCAACATTCCCGAATTTGGGCATTTATGTCGAAAACTACGGAAGGCCGAAATGGCCAGTCTGCATTAGAGCGCTATGGTAGCGGAAAGGATATAGAGATATTTATATTTACACGATGCACCGCCACAAGTCTGACGTCAACGGCGTCACAATGACGAACTGCTTCCTGAAAATGTCAATCCTGGTTTTCTTTTTAGACTCCTGAATTCATGCAGCGATTTACTTTTTTTAAATGTGAAGCCACCCAGGCCCGGGTCCAGAAATTTTCGAGTAGGGGCTAGCTATTGGGATAATATGGTGGGGTGGGTGCGGTAGGGGTGTCCCCTCCCGGCGAAGATTTTTAAAATCAGAAGTAAAGGTACTAAAATTGTACTGCTACATCAACAGAAAATACGGCGAGTTTAACAATTATTAAAAAATAATTTCTTTCAATTCCCTAAAAATTTACAAACCAGGCGCCAAATTATAAAAATTCACGCTACATAATCAGACATCGGAATTTTTTTATGCAATTATTTAAACAAATTGAAGATTTTTTTTCAACGAAGAACTTTATTTTTTTGAGTTAGACGTTAATTATTGAAAGTGTAGGTCTACTGCTACAAATCAAAATACATAACCCATGAAATAAACAATATAAGATCTATAATTGAACGTTTCCATAGGTTCAGATCGATTTTTTGTAACATTTTAATAAAAATCATGAAATTTCCGCTCTGTAACTTTTAAAAAATATACAACGCTAGACACATGAAATTTAAAAATGTGCCCCCCCCCCCCCCTTGGGAAGATTTTTGTCACGTGAAATTATTATTATATTAAAATTGCATTGTTACATAAATCAACAAGAAAATTTCGAAATGTAATTTAACCTCTATCGTGTCACTATTATTAAATCGATCAGTTCACACATTATATAGTAAGATAGATAAGTGTTTCAAACTCCAGTGATTCCCTAAATCATGATCATTCAGACGATTCAAAATCATTTGTTAAGCGTCTGAATGATACAGATCAGGAGTAATTAGGGCATGGAGTAACAACAGGGGGCACATTTTATTGCACTCGCTTCCGTTATGTGTAACACACAGAGGCTGTTATCACAAAATATCGGTCCATAGCCAGATCGATTTGTAATATTTTAAGGATTTTAATATTGTTGGGATGTATAAAATGGTCACTCCGAGGCCAACTAGGAGGAGGGGGGCACGGCCCCCCTGTGCCCCCCCCCCGGTGGAACCGGGCCTGGCCACCCGACACTCACTATTTGCATGTCAATATTGTAAGTATATTGCATTATTGAATACTGCACAATTTGATTTCAACAGCTTGAACTAGTAGCTGCAATTGGTTTTATAAATTTCCCAAAATGACGTGGTTTACATGGGCGTAAGGGAATTACCATTCAGGCGCGTAGCTAGCCTATAATCATGTGGATTCACTATTGTGCAAGGGGGGTCGGGGGCACCCCCACTCCCGGATTTTATTTAAAACAATGGTGTTATCTGGTGCATATGTAGCGTTCTCAATGTGCTTTATTTAGTTCTTAACATCATTAATTTGTAAATAAACGATAGTTTGTCAATAGAGTATTTCTCTGTTCAAAATAAAGCTAAAATATAAATTAACAAATGCAGATCTGCGAGTCCCATTTTATTATGTTCACAAACTCTTCAGATAGGCTTATATAAGTCTATAGTCAGTGAACGTCCCTTTTCAGGGCGGCAAAGTTCTTTCTGTATGGTAACATTGTCATCCAATGTCCATACATTTGTAGCTACTAGTAAGCGAAATTGCCAGTCCTGACAGACGTTCAGTGGTTATATCTTTTACCTTTCTTATAATACCTAAAACTACCTCTCAGCTCAAGCCTTAGAGACCCGCATAGTAATTAGCATAACAAAGGAACGACCTTTTCCGAGATGCGATCGGTGCATGGGAACTTTGTCACAGTGTCGTGGGTGACGAGCTGATTTTGGATTTGAAGACTCCATATACTGGAATTCAGCCATAGCTTTGCCGTACAACTCACCCCTCACGGCAGCATCTGCTACCCTAACACGCGGGAAACCTAGCGCTCCGTAGCTACTTCAACTAAGTCGATGAGTTGCTTCTGTGAAAGTTTATTCGGTGGTTTAGCACCCTGAACAATGAACCCAACAGCGACTATGCAAAATGACGATAAAGTAAAACCTCATGATGTTACATCAGGTGGAGGTGGTATTGCCTTCTTGTTCTTGATACTAGTAGCACTTCAAGTGGTGTATGACACTTTAAAAGTGTGGAGTATGTCCACATGACTGGTCCAGCATATAGATTATGCAGACGGTGTCGGTTCATCTTTTTTTCTTCAGCAACAGCGTAGTTTCCCGTCTCTTCTTGAAAGACATTTTGCAGATTACTGATTTGCTGCACTGGGTTGAGTAAGTTTCTAATGTGTGCTTCTCTGTAGGCGTACACGTAATGATTCAAGTTATGGACTTTGCAGTGACCATTGCTTATGAAACTAGTTGTTTTATCCAAGCTTGTACACGACGATGACAACCTGACACATTACTGGCTCCATCATAGCCCTGGGCACATGTCTTAGAAATAAACAATTCAACATTTAATGGCTCTCAGTGAACAACCAGAGATTCCTTAGTTGTTGACTCTACTTGATTAAACCAAACGCGATCCTGTACGCGGTTGTACTGGGACGAGTTTGTTAACGTCAAAGACTAGTCTACTGCAACACATACAGTATGGTAGGTTGTTAGTGTCAGACACAGTATAGCTTATAAAAGTAACAAAAGTAACACAAACATTCTTGCGTAAATTACCGGCTCGATATCTGACGATATCACAATGCGAATTCTACAGAAATTTGGAATACAGACACGACACAGAATGAAAGAGTTTAAAGTGAATTGAGTTCGAACTTTGCCTGAAAAAAAATATTTTTGTCAGAATCATGTGGATTCAGCCGCGTACTCGCGTATAGTTAGCTACGCGCCTGCCATTTGCCGAAACATGTACAATGTCAGGGGCGTAACTAGAGCATATTTGATTGTACTCCTAATGCTAGGGGGGTCTGGGGGCATGGCCCCCCAGAAAAAATTTTTTGCAGGGAAACGATTTCCTGGCATTTGAGAGTGTAAGGACTATATTTTTACGCCATGCTTTAAGACAGAAAATAACTAAAAACTAACTTTTATACATGTTATTTTTTCGTTTTATTTTTTACACGTAGGCCTACATGTAACATTACTACGATTTTTCAAAAGGAGGTGCGGAATCGGGTCTTGCTGAGGTGACGGGGGATGTTTGGATAAGGAGGGTGTGTAGAGCTGTTTCTCTTTTAAGGAGGTTGTGGCACATAACATTCATTGGACGAGCGAAGCGTGCTAGAACAAAAATGCATTAAGTTTTCTGACCTGCATGAAACACAAATTCGTTCTCTATTTGATGTTATTCCAAGAAGCGAAGAAGAAGAAAATTGCATTGTTTCTCTGACCACACAAACCATTTCTCTACTTTATATGAGTTTTCACTGTAAAATAAACGGCGAGAAGAAAATTGCATTTCATCTGACTGATGCATGTAACCACACACGCCCTTTTTTAACTATTTACTGTTAACATTAATGAGCGAGCGAAGCAAACTAGAAAAAATTGCTTTGTTGATCTAAACAGCATGTCAGGTAGAAGAAAAACGCATTTTTCATCCTATCTGTGTACCAGACAAACTTGTGCTCTTATTGAAAATGTTCCATAATCAAGTTATTGAGCGAGCGAAGCGAGTTAGAAAAAAATGCATTGTTTATCTGAACAGCGTGTCACAGACTCGTTCTTTACACGGACCTTCAAGTAGTGTTAACTAATTCCCTACTCTAAATTTGAAGACATTGACTGAAAAAAGTTATTTTGCGAGCCAAATATCATACATGCATTGCTTATTTGTACAGCAGGTCACAGACTCGTTCTAAATTTGAAGATATTGACTGAAGCGAGCGAAGTGATCTTGAAAAAATGCAAAGCCTTTTATAATTTTCATCCACTAAAAATGCATTGTTGATTGAACAGCCGAGACGAAAACGTATTCTTATTCCTTGCAGCACACTTGTACTCTACTTGAAAACTGTAATAAGATACAAATGTAGTTATTTAGCGAGCGAAGCGAGCTAGAAAAAATGCATTGTTTATCTGAACAGCGTGCCACAGACAAGCTTGAAGATATTTATTGAAAAAGTAAACTTGCGAGCGAAGCGAGCTTTAAAAAAAGCAAAGTTTATAAATTTTACCTAATTAAAAGAATAGAGCTATTATTATATATATACCTGAGAAATGATGGATCTTTAAAATGGATATTATAAAGTGAATTGTTTGTACACACATTGTATCGGCATGCCCCTCACCCCCCTTAGATTTTTATTAGTGAATTCGAGTTTTCATTTTTTTGAATTTATTTTGTTCAGATTCGAATTGTACGCACGGGCGTACAGGAGTACGCCTAGTTACGCCACTGAATGTACCTATTATTTTCTTTTTTTAAACGAATAAATGCAGTAGTTACTTCCCCTGTCCCAATATTTTAGTACGGAATCAAACGGACTTTAACAGCACCGGTGTATGCGTAAGAGTTTCATTAGCGTGATATTATTTTAATGAAACGAAAGTTCAATCTTTTTCTATCCCAAAATACTGATTTATTTGATTAATGATAATGATGAGTGTCAACGAAAATGATTACTGAGCAAAAGATTCACCAAAGTTAATATACAATTTGATAGATCTACTTATAATTACTGCTTTTAGCGTGTAAGTAACCAGATATGCCTACTGTAGACTCCAGGTTTGACGTTTTTCTTGAATTTATCCTGCTGTCTCGTATATCCGCGCTTCTAAACTGTTTCATCGGCGCATGCGCACTCGCGCAACTAAGTTCAAACAAAGGGGTTCGACACATAAACCTACAATGATTAAAAACTGTTTGCATAGGTCAACTTCACAAGGGTAAAACCAAAGACCTAAATATACAAAGATTGGAAAAATCTACCAAATCTCGCGGCAGTCTTCTGAAATCTCGCAAAATCTCGTTTGTTTTTAATTCCTTATATCTCCTGTTTTCGTGTACATAGACAAAAACTAATAAGTTTATGCAATAGAGTTATTATTCTGCTTTAAAATGAAACATAATTTATTGAAATCAGTCAAGAAATTAAACATAAGACCTCAAAGAGCCAGACTTACTCTCATTTTAATGGAAATTCCAATTTTATCAGAAAATACCCAATTTGCCACATTCAAACAATAATTTTCTGAGTTCTATAGGAGATAGAAAAAAATAAGTTACATCATGCAGTAGAAGAAACATAGCTCTTCAAAATGAGATATTGGTCATTAAAAAGGGATGACAAATAAAAGGGTTCATGCAAAATATCAGCATCTGCTGCATGCCATTTTGCATTTTCTCCCCATTTTCAATAAAGTGTCCAATCTGTGTATATTAAGGTCTTTGGTAAAACACATAAAGTAAGCTTACTGCTTCCCAGTGAATGGCCCATTGTTACGTAGAATTGATTTTGTTAACGATTGCGAACCAACACCATTCTAAGTGGATCGATCAAGATTTACGGCTGTATTTCACCGTAGGTTGTTGTTGTTATTGTGTGACTTTTAACATAGTGTTGATCAGACCAAAATGTGAATTTTATGACAAGTTTTCCTGATTGTGCATGTTATAGCTACTAGTTTTAATAGTATACGATAATTATTGATATTTGAATGTGTTATGCTAAATGTAGACATTTGTAAGGTTAATTGTGATGACGTATGTCCTATTTTTTAACCGCTGTAGTTCCAATCACTTCGTTGTAGTCCCAATACGGCGTTGTGATTCCCAGCAAAATATAGTAAATAACGAGGAAGATAGATAGTTAGATAAATGCATGTCAATTATTCGAAAGTGAACCAAAACTACCCTGGAAAAACTTACGACGAATATTATTTGGAATAATTTTATCGTTACACTATTACTGAAAAGTGAAAACAAATGATACAATGCCATAATATGTAAGCTGTTAAGCTTTGTAGTGTTTTGATTTGCGCTCAATTATACCTGGAAGAAATGAAAAAATATGTCACTGTTCAAGTACTAGAAATGTCGAATGCTACGAATTTCTTACAAACTTGATCTAACAATCTTACTAAAGTATGCACATAATTTTATTTATGTAATTGACCAGTTTGACGACAAAGTTTAATTAACACTCAGTCTGGTCAATGATTGCCGAATGTACTAGTTAGTGTTTTGAAACTATACGCTGGTGCAAATCGAATACAAATGTACGTCTAGGGTTAGTTTAACAAAAGTTACAACCTGCATGAAATGCGATGAGATATGTTTCTGTGCACACACAAAGGTAGTTACAGCGAATGCCGAGGTGTTGATTTTCAGTTAGACATAAGTTTGACTAGCGTTGTGTATAAGTTTCGCATTGTCATGGACGCTACACAAAGGTTAGATGACTCTTGTGTAATGTGTATGACCATGTGCGTTAAGCATAATCATGCTAGGATCGACCAAGTAACAAATAAGTATGCCAGCGTTTTGCATGCACTTGCCAATTGTTCAGGTACACGTAAGTGTAAAATTATGACATGTAGTGTTACAAGGTCGTAAGAAAATAACGCATATTTTATTATTTAGTAATATAAGATCGTATTTAAACTTTTCCAATGTACCTGTATTTATAAGCCGTTCAGTGTTCATTTGGAGTTATTAAAACATGTAACAAGACAAGGTATTGTTACTTAACTATGTTTGCAGTTGTCTCAACTTGAACCCATTAATTCAGTAAAATAAATACGTCACAAGCCACCTTAAACAGATCTGCATGGTGTCGAAGTACATTTGTATATAATAATGCATTGTGTATTCGTTTAAAAGCAGGGGAAAACTAATAATGAACACAACCATGCTGAACAATGTCTTCACTTGCCAGTCAGCTTTCTGCTGAAATATGGCAGGCATATGTGTGCCCCCGCCCGGATTTGAACTGCTATTTTACAATAATAGTACACACGTTAGCACTAACATTTAAGTGCAAGTGTCATTAATTTTAATGGTTTATTCACATATATGTACATGTTGCGTTTTAGATAGATATATAAAGTAATGTTCAAAATGACAATTAAGGGCCATGTTTACAAAATGACAGAATATCCGTAAGTATTTTAGCGTTGTGGTTGATGTTGCTTTCCCAAGTATAAATTCATGTAAAATAATATCAAGTATATACGGTTTAAGTATAATGAAAACATCAACACACGTACATTAGAAATCTCTTTATTTTGCTGAGAATCACAACACAGTATTGGGACTACATCGTAGCGATTGGAACCACCATGGTTTAAAATAAATAGGCATAGGTCATCAAACATGAGCTTTGAAATGTCGATTTTGACAGAAAAACATCCAATTGTCAATAGCTTTCGTATGCGTTAATTACTAGTAGCTATAACATGCATAATCAGTAAAATTTGTCATAAAATCCAGGTTTTGGTCTGATCAACACTCTGACTGCACATTTTGTGCGAGCTCTAAAAGATCGGATTCGGATTTGAGTCTGGCTATTGTGCGTTAACAACAAAGCCTAGACATATCTGCATAGCACTACATTCCCCGTTTTTAAAACTTCGGGCTTAGATGTCTTTAGTAAAGAAAAACAAATTATTTCACTCACCGTTTTCAACAATTTTTGCCGATTGGCACTATAACGGAAATCGCATTGGAATATTTTGTACACATAACGCGATTGTTGTGGTGCCAGTGATTACTAGGCGTGTGAATGGTGTTTGTTTGTTACAGAAACGGATTTTGGATGTAGTTAATGCTCGCGAAATATAGTATAAGGAGAATTTTTTTTTTAAACAGTTTTTAATCATTGTAGGTTTATATGTCGAACCCCTTTGGCTAGACCATCGTGCCAGCCTTATTTAGACAGCAAGCTTCAGTATTTCCTGATTCACTTGAATGTAACCATACATCAGGCCTAGACACTAACTATTTTGGCCACTGTTCCGACAGGGCAAAAGCGCCCAATTTGTAAATAGGACAGTTACTGGTCCTCCAGAATTTTCACTGGTCCTTCTGAATGTTCACTGGTCTCGAACCAGCGGACCAGTGTTAGTGTCGAGCACTGTACATGCCAGACTACTTATGCATGATTGGAGGCAAATTGATAAAATCTCAAGCAGTTTTTAGCTCACCTGAGCACAAGCGCTCAAGGTGAGCTATTGTGATATCACCCCTTTGTCTGTCGTGCGCTGTGCGCCGTCAACAATTGGACTGTTATCACTCTCGAGGTCATTATTTTCACTTAATCTTTTTTAAACTTGGTAACAATGTGTGTCTCTATGAAATCTAGGTCAAGTTCGTAATTGGGTCATCTGGGGTCCAAAACTAGGTCACAAGGTCAAATAATAGAAAAACGTTGTGTAGTCACTAGAGGTCACAATTTTGATTTAATCTTTATGAAACTTAGTCACAATGATCATCTCAACAAAATCTAGGTCAAGTTCGTTATTGGGTAATCCAGGGAAAAAAACTAGCTCACAAGGTCAAACCATAGAAAAACCTTGTGTAGTCACTAGAAGTCACAATTACTACCTTATCTTCATGAAACTTGGTCACAATGATCATCTTAACGAAATCTAGGTCAAGTTCGATATTGGGTCATCCAGGGTCAAAAACTAGGTCACAAGGTCAAATCATAGAAAAACCTTGTGTAGTCACTAGAGGTCACAATTTTGACTTAATCTTTATGAAACTTGGTCACTATGATCATCTCAACAAAATCTAGGCCAAGTTTGATATTAGATTGTCCGGGTCAAAAACTAGGTCACAAGGTCAAATCATAGAAAAACCTTGTGTAGTCTCTAGAGGTCACAGTTTTAGCATAATCTTCACGAAACTTGGTCACAATGATCATCACAACAAAATCTAGGTCAAGTTCGATATTGGGTCATTCGGGGTTAAAAACTAGGTCACAAGGTCAAATAATAGAAAAACATTGTGTAGTCACTAGAGGTCACAGTTTTGGCCTGATCTTTTCGAAACTTGGTCACAATGATCATCTCAACAAAATCTAGGTCAAGTTTGATATTGGTTTATCTGGGGTAAAAAACTAGGTCATTAGGTCAAATCATATGAAAACCTTGTGTAGTCACTAGAGGTCACAATATTGGCATAATCTGTAAGAAACTTGGTCACAATGATCATCTCACTAAAATCTAGGTCAAGTTCGACAGGTGAGCGACCTAGGACCCTTTGGGCCCTCTTGTTATGTGATATTAATGACACATGGCCACAATGTGTGGCTTTATGAAATCTAGGTCCAGTTCGCAACTGGGTCCTCTGGGATCAAAAACTAGGTCACCAGGTCACTGATTCTGCCTAAACTTCTAGTCATCAGGTGAGCGCTATAGGGCCAATGGCCCTCTTGTTTACTTTATGAAAATGATCTCAAATATTTATTTAAATTGCTTCGTGAAGCATGCATGGTACTGTTATAAAAGTAGAATGAAACTGCATATAAACAATAATTTAAGTTCAAAATTTGAGCAAGGAAAATCTCCCTCATAAGTAGAAACAAGGGGCAGATAACTCCATAAATATAGTATGGACTCCCCTTACGATGATGAATAACTATGTTGAGTTTCAAGCGCATACCTTTGATAGTCTTTGACTAAATCACTAAATGACTCTGACAATAAAATTAGCCAACGCAGATGCAGTTGATCCTGGTACGACTATAGCTTCAACCTTGCCTTTTTAGCTCACCTGTCACAACAAAATCTAGGTCAAGTTCGATAATGGGTCATCCCGGGTCAAAAACTAGGTCACAAAGTCAAATCATAAAAAAACCTTGTGTAGTCACTAGAGGTCACAATTTTGAGCTAATCTTTATTAAACTTGGTCACAATGATCATCACAACAAAATCTAGGTCAAGTTTGATATTGGGTCATCCCGGGTCAAAAACTAGGTCACTAGGTCAAATCATAGGTCTTGCATGTACTGCTACAACAGGTGAGTGACCTAGGGCCCTCTTGTTCCCTTTAAAAGTCCAGCTAAAAGGCAACTGCAACATCTGCTGGACCAAGGTCACCATCCCCGCAGTTCGCTCCATATTCATTGGGTCATACTAGAAAGAGGGCACCCACTTTTTATCCGTATATACTGGACGTCACTAAAAGTTACCACTTATATGTATACCTCTGTATTTTGTATACAATATGACCTATCAGTACAAAAATTTAAATTGTGCATTTGAATATTGTTACCCAGGTAAATAGAATAGCTGTGACTTCACAGTAATGTCAAAACAAAGTCGTGAAAGGCTTTTAACACAGCGTAATGTGAATTTTTAAATATAAGAGTCAATAGGGTGGTACCGTAAGAGTTCATTGACGCGGAGTATACTAGGCAAATATGATTATGTGTTTTGCGCCTGTGGTATGGACTAACTTAGTTACTATCTGATCCCACACCAATGTATATATTTTTATATTTGCAGATGTTGGAAGTTGTGTGCTGGTTTTGAATTTACCGTCCTGTTAGAAGTTATTTGCTGTCAGGTTTTCCTTTAAATCATGTGGAGATGGCTAAGACGACGTGGGAAATATTTAGCTCTGGCAGTCTTTATATTTCTGTTTATTGTTTGGCTGCAGCAATTTAACTCTGTAGAATTGGACACTAAACCAACTACCGATAGATCGAGAAAGATGGAAGCGACTCTCACTGTGATAATACAAGACTTTGACCCTAATGTTAACACCTTATACGAGACTGTCAGCTATATAGCTGAGAATTTTACACAAATTAAAGTTCTTGTTATATCTCAAAACCTTCCGTACCCTCCGGTACGAATTCCAAGACTACATAATGTGAAATTACTCATCCTATCTATGGATGTACGTAATCCACTCAATGTGACACGGCCGGAGTATCATGTGACCAGCAACTTTGTTTTGTTTCTCCCAGATGGCGCTCGTCTATCTACAGCGTTCATGAGACAATTTGAGCATTTTGTTGCCCATCTAGATGAACAAACTAGTAATGTGTATGCTATTCCAATTGGAAAGGCAGTTTTAAAATGTCATGGTTTAGTATTCACTGTAAGAAAGTGGACATTGGAATTAGGTGAAGCTTTGACATCCAATCAATGTGGGTATGTTTCAGGTCAACATGGCATATTACTTAGAACAGATCAACTGTACAGCTTAGCAAATCCATTCCTTACTCCAACTTTAATGTCTTTGTACATTCAACTATCACACAAATACATGAAAGCTCTCATAACTGAAGACATGAACTTGTTGCATTTGAGTGCTAGAAAACAAGAACCGCAGTTACTATGGCAACAAAAACAGTTCCACATTCAGCAGCTGAAACATTTGTACCATGAGATTGGCGTAAAACTGGTTATTCGTGACAATAAACATGAAGATTGGTACGGTTGTCACAAAGATTCTCTGCGATGTTTTGATACTGTCTTTAATGATATGCCAGAGTATTTATACCACGATAGATGGACACCTCCATGTTGTTTGAAAAATCTAAGAATTTGTGCTAGACACGTGTTTACAGTTCTTGACAAATGTAAGGTACGTTATTGGTTAGAAGGAGGTAGTTTACTTGGTGCTGCCAGATATAATGATATCATTCCATGGGATTACGACGTTGATATTGGTATATATGAAGAGGATTTAATCAAATGTGACCAACTTGCAAAAATGTCTCAGGAATCATTTGTCGATAGTGAAGGATATTCATGGGAAAAGGCGTTAGAGGGCGATTTTTATCGCGTTCAGTTCAGCGAATCAAATCATCTCCATGTTGACATTTTTCCATTTTATTCTAAAGATGGAATTATGACAAAAAATACTTGGATGAAAACTCACAGACAAGACACAGAGTTTCCTGAAAGATTTTTGAAACCTTTGACTCGTGTTAAGTTTGCTGGTATGGAAGTGTCTGCTCCAAATCATGTCAGAGAGTTTTTGGAGTACAAATTTGGCAAGGGAGTTGTAGAAAGTCCCAAATATCCCAATGCTCAAGTTGTTTGATAATATACTGGGCGTCATTAAAAAGTTACCATTTATATATACCTCTGTATTTTGTATACAATATGACCTATCGGTACAAAACTTTTATAGTGTGTGCATTTGAATATTGTTAAATAGGATAGCTGTGACTACACAGTAAGGTCAAAACATAGTTGTGTTCGGCTTTTAACACAGTGTAACGTGAATTTTAAAATATAAGAGTCAATAGGATGGTAACTTTTCATTGGTGCCAAGTATAGTTAAATGGTTCAATCGAGAAGGGTTGAACAAAAATTCTGTAATAGAAGATGTCATTACAGAGCCATATCCAAAGATAGAAGATGTCATTGCAGAGCCATATCCAAAGACAAAAAGCATCAAGGCAAATATTATCAAGGGCATATGGTTGGCTTTTCCTCCAAAAACATGCTTATTTTCGAAGTGTCTCACTTCCAGTTGGCCTCTGCGTGGCTATGGGCCTGCATCGTAATCGAGATAGTCTTCATAAATGAACAACATGTTATTTATATTTCCATAATTTTTAATAAAATAATCAATAATTTAAAGGATCTTTAAATTTTGTATGATAATTGAAACTTTTATCTTTAAGAATATTAACAGAACTCTGCATGCATCATCACAAGAGTTAACAAATGCATAAATATTATATAATACATAATAATATCACAAAACTGGTGTTAATACACAGGCTGAATGCACCATCGTTGTTTAGCTGTAGAGCTGTATTCCATGGTTACATTTGAATAAACACTTGCATATGGTAATAATGTACAAGTTTTGTCTGAAAATGATTCACCAGCCGTTGATCACATGTATGGAACCAGTACAGCAACATTGTATCAGTTGTCTTAGTCTTGGTTAACATTTCATTCACATAATGTGTTTTTTTCTACCATTTTACATGTATCTCCACAAAGCTAATGTATAATAACTTAGTTGTATTATTCACGAAATATCTTATTGTATAATTCACGAAATGTCTTGGTGTATAAATCACAAAGATCTTTGTGTATAATTTACGAATATCAAAACCAAACACTCACTTAAAACAGGTATTTCACTATATAAGAGTTGTTGCACTTTTTATGTATAATTTACACAGGTCATGATGGTACTAACACTTTGAAACTAGACATCACTCGTATTTAACTAGCCACAGGTTTGCCGTCTGGTGGGTCTCTAACCATTGATAAGATCTTGTCAAGTTTGGCGATTTCATTGGCTTCACGTACAGCTGGATCTGGGGCAGCAACTCCCTTTTTCTCCTGTAGATGAAAAAACAGCACATTTTGATTGCTGATATTCAATTCAACCCACACATTCTAATTTGTATAGTATGAATCATTTTATTTGTACTGATACGCATGTATGGTTAAATCTTTGCCTCAACCATGAGACCAATGGAATGTTGTGATAATTATTAATTGAGGTTGAATTATTTTTTTATTATTCCATATTTATATAGCCCCTATTCATGTATATATACATTCAAAAGTGCTGTACCATCACAATTATGACATGGTTACAACAATATACATAAATTATGGTATTTGTGAATACTAGCCAAGACATCCATTATTTCAGGATTGAAAAATTATAGAAAAAGGAAGTATGGTAAATGGACTGGAAAATGGTACACAAAGTTGCTAGATCTTTATTGTAAAATATATCATCCTTTCTCTGGGCATATTACTGAAAGCAGACAAATCCTTACTAGGCCTTTATTTGCGCAGATGTTGACACAAACTCAGTACTCTTGTGTAAATTTCGCAATACAAACTTGGGAATTTGACATTGTGAATGACGCTAATTCATACATGTCATACTTTGCTGAACCATTTGCAGGAGATTGGTGATGGAAATGCAGGAGATTTCAATAAAATGCAGGAGATTTTTCTTGCTCGAACTATCGACTAAAATTAATGAAGTTTATATGCAGTTTGCACTTATTTTACTTGTATGACAATACCATGCATGCATACATGCTTCGTGAAGTAATTTAAACTAGTGTTTGGGATGATACTCATGATGTAAACAACAAATGTCCAGTATGTTCAAGTCTTATGACTCATAGTTAAAACATTTGTGAGTTACCAAACCAAATGCTGACTGGACATGTATTAGTTATTGTTACATTTATGCTATACCAGTTCATTTATCATACATCTGAAAAGAAGACATGTCAAGCAGAAGATTACCTGATAAAAAAACCATAGAAAAGAACTCATATGTTCAAAATGGTGCTAACATATTATTCATTCAAACTCAAAAATGCATTGATAATACAGAAATTCAGTTAATTTAAAAGCTTCAAAAATGTATCTGAAATTGATGTGGACTGAATATCATGCAAATTCCAAACTAAAACTTTTTGAGGTCCTTTTTCCTTTGATACTGTAACTGCAAAGGGAAGTAACTGCTACGAGTTTATTTCTGTAATGTACGGTCATGTGTGGGCTTTAAACCTAACCAGTAAACAAACATATTTTCGGCTGCTTGGGAAGATGTTTATCAGTTTATGACACCTTAGCATACTCTTATCGGGCAATTATCGATTGTTTATTGGAGTGACCACTCTCCTGGGGTGTAATGAAGGTTTGTTATGTAATGACTTGTTGATTAATTGTAAATTTATCACCAGAAATTACGAGGAAAGTAAAACTTTAATCATTCTGAGATTCTTACGCGGATTTTTGTCAAATCCGGTAGATTTTATCAAAATGCGGGAGTGCGTGAGTTGAGGCCCAAATGCGGTAGACTCACGCATGATCCGGGAGATATGGCCAGGGGTGTAGCTAGAGGTATTTGAATGTGTACGCAAGAAGGCTAGGGGGGTCTGGGGGCATGCTCCCCCTGAAAAATTTTGTTCGCTAGAACGTCTCTGGTGCGTTCTGGTGTGTTTTTTTGCATCATCTTTAACATTATTTTTACTGAAAATTTTTTGTGTATAGAGCTTTTAAAAAGTGTTTCCAAGAAATGCTGAATATACTTAAGGATTACCCCCCTTAGGGCTTAGGCATCAGTTTTTATTTCATTTTTCGATCATTTAATTTTTCACTTTTTAAGAAGCATGTGTACGCAGCTGCGTATTCTGCGTACAGGTAGCTACGCGCCTGATGGCATGTATGCTAATTCAAAATTCTCGCGAACTAAAGAATCTTAAATGTTTTCGGAAAATTGCAAAATAAAAGTGATTTACAGTATTAAGGTAGAGAAAATGTAATGGACTCCTGTGGAATCGGCCGATATCGGGCGATGACGTAAATAGTCGGAAATATTTTACAAACAAAAGATCCGATTATTATTTTTATTTCGCACGGAATTTCATTTAATATTTTATTAACGACTGTAAAACAATTTGTTAAATGTAACATTAACCGGTTATTTAAAAAAAAAATCGCCGTTTTTTGGTTTTCCCGCCGATTTCCCTGGAAACGGCAGAATCACTGATGCTAAAAATAGCGCAGTACACGACAACCTAAAATGTAAACAATCATGAAGTACCGTGACAAATTGGGAGTGTTTCGGACTATGTGAAAAAACCGCCATGCAAATTTCCGAAGTCAGTTCGAATTGAACACAATTACACTAATTCTGGTGTGTGATGGAGCAAAGTTTAATACGTGTCACAGTGATTTTCATTTTATTCTTGGAAAAGCGTGAGCCGTGATGGCTGATGGGTGGGGAGAGGATCGGCGAGTGATTAGAGTTGGGATTTGTGCTGGATAATTTGAAGTTTTGTGTAAAATATAGTCTGGATCCTTTGACTAGACATAATCACTGATAATAGTATTGGGGAGCTCCAGAAAGGGCTGGGGGTATCTCTATGTCGTCTGTCAGAATATTGAGTGTCAACATGTGAATCGAGTTGCCTGGCGAACCGACAGAAAGCAAAAGGAATGCCATGATTTGATGTAAACAACCCGATGTAAACACCAAATTTGGTACTGGTATGTATATTTAGTAATATAAATATTCCTTATTTTGTTGAAGTGTACCTGATTTCGGATGTCACTTAATTTGGACATTTACCACGAAGGAAAGATCATACTCTTTGCATGACTGATATAATCTTGTACAGCAACACTATGAAACTATGAACGCTTGAGAAGTTATGTCTGTTGTTTATGTCACAGTCTGACATACATGCCATGTTTCGCAGACCCCTTTGCGTGAGATTGGTGATGGAAATGCAGGAGATTTCATTAAAATGCAGGAGATTTTCATAGCTGAAAGTTTAGACTTAAAGTATTGAAGTTTATATGCTGTTTTCACTTATCTTACTTTTATGACAATACCATGCATGCTTCATGTAGCAATTTAAACTAATATTAATTTGTCATCATTTTCATAGTGTAAACAAAAAAGTCAGGTTCCAATTTGTCCATGAAATGCGTGAGATTTGATAAACTGGCCTCCGATCATGCAGGAGTAGAGTCTCAAATGCAGGAGACTCACGCATGATGCAGGAGATCTGGCATGTATGGTCTGAACCTGTTCACAGTAGTCAGTATGGGTGAGGGAGTGTGTAGGCAGCCGGCTAGCTCAGTCGGTACAGCATTTGCCCTGTAAGCGAAGGGTCCCGGGTTCGAGCACTGGTCTGGTTGCACAATTTTTCACCCTGTGACATTGGCCGCCCCAACATGACCCTGACTGTATTTCTCCGAAATCATGTTTACCTTGTTCTCTGGACCTGTCAGAAATTCGGGACGTCACAAACCTGTTCATAGTAGATGGGTGAGTGAGTGTGTAGGCAGCCGGCTAGCTCAGTCGGTATAGCATTCGCCCTGTAACGGAAGGGTCCTGGGTTCGAGCACTGGCCTGGTTGCAAATTCTTGTCGCCCTGTGACATTTATTATTTTTGAAGACTTCCACCAGTATTACAACTGTCGGACATTTTTTATTAATTTTACCTTTTTGCTAGATTTGCACTTGATGTGGGACTCGATCTAACCCATGACCCCTGGTATACAAGTTATGCACCTATCAATGTTTTCCCCAGGGGGGGGGGGGCTGGCTGACCCAGGGGAATTTGACATTTTTACTTTTTCCAAGTCTAAATTTCCACACTAGAGCACCCTGGGGGAAAACATTGATAGGTGCATTAGTCCATAGCTCGGCCAACTGAGATAGCCCGGCACCTATCTTGAGTCAATCTCCACATTCAATACACTGACTCCTACCCTTTCATTTCTTAGAGCTTTCCATTAAAGGAGGAAAAAGTGCACCAGACATGGGACTCAAACCATGATCTCGGGTATACTAGCAGGATGCCTGGCATGGTCAGTCAACACAGTCACTACATTCTTCTCCTTTGTTATGAATGTATTCACGCCTTTTTATCAATTTTAAATTCTTGCAGTTATATATAAAATATTATATCAAGTATGATTTTTTAATTATCTATTGCAACATGTTTATGGTACACTTTTGATTGTTTCTAGCTATGATTGAGTTTGGGTGACCAAGTCTGTGTCAACAATTTTCTAGCAACACTGAATCTAAAGCCCATATGTAACAGTAACTTGAAGATAATACAAGAACAAGCTGGAGAGGCAATCAAATCATTTGCTGAAGAATCTGCCCACCAAGCGGCTCATGATGCTTTCCAGCAGGAAATGAGGTAATGTTAGCATTTCAATCAGCCTTAATTTTTATCAATATACGGTAATCATGGTTATGGTAATTCTAAATAAATCACACTAGTACCAACTTAATCTTCCACCAGGAAACAGCAAATTCTCCTAATGTGGAGGAAAATCAACATTGGTCAGATGTCAATTTTTTATTTCCTACACATGAGTTGGTAACGGTCCTGCATAATTTGTCTAAATTATCCCCCTTTTTCGACTTAGAAGCCCCAACCTCTACACAGCAGTGGGTAATGCTGTTTTTATGAAGCATTTTGTTTCGAATATATAATGATTGTACTATACTAGCATAGCGCTGCGAATAGTGGAGGGCGCTGTTGGTGGACAGCTCTTGTTATAATAAATGCTAAATACTGGTTATTCAGTAGTATTTTTATTTTATGTTGTTTCAGAGAAATCGCACATGAAGAGTCATTAAAAGCAAAGGAATTGATGGAAGGGCCATTGGTTGAAGAACTTGGTGTATGTCCTCTTCCTGCTGAATCGCCTTCTCTAAAGTAATTGAATATAATTTAGTATGAACTTTAATTGTGGGTTTTTTTTGCTGTTGTTTCTTGATATCTTAGTTATATATGTCAAATGACTCTTAACAAGATGTCTTTGACTGTATTGTTTACCCTTCCACAAGGCACTGACATCTCTTCCGTATGTGGAAGAAAATGCACATAATTGTCAAATTTTAATGAATAGTTTCCTGACTTGGTTAATACTGAACATTAGCTGTTATTATGTATATATCTAGGATATTACATGAGTGTCTTTCCATATTGAATTTATTAAACGAGTTGAATAAAATAATAAAATGTGAGACTCTGCCGAGCATTTTATCGATTTTTTTCAACGAGTTTAATAAATTCAATGTGGAAAGTCACAAATGTAATGTTCTTTTTATCACATGTTAGCCTTTTCCAGCCGAAACATAAAAAAGCTACTTATTTTTTACTATAATAAACGCGCAACTTTGAAGATGTCGCATATCCTTTGAATGACGTCGCGTGATAGCTTAATTACACTAGTGTAGTATCAAAAATAAATAATGGCTTTTAGTATTACGCTACCGCGACGTCAAACATGTGATGATGTATAAATACTGTATAAGTCATCAATGATTCAATTTGTTACAAAGCCCAGTATTTCAAAACATTTTCGCAAGTACTGTACTTCATGTTAGTTAACATGCTATACCATCAGTACAAACTATAAAGTACAGTACATTTGAAGGTAGAAAAATGCATCTTATTTTATTCTAGATTACAAATGCAAGATATGCCAAGTGGTTGTGGTGAATCAGACTGGACAGATGTTAGTACTGATGGTGAGAATGATAATGATACAGATAAACTTGACAATCTCATCCAGGCTCCAATATTTCCATCAGATGCTGCTGTTTCCCCTAGGTAAAAAGATTTCTGGTTTACAATGTAAATTATGTTGATCATGTACGGTTTGAGATAGGGATCACAATCATGCAGACATCATTTTGCATTTGAGAATATGAAATATATTTTATTTGATCATACATTGTATCTCATATTGATGTGATGAAATATATGGTATCAGTCAGCAGTATATGATGTATTCATAGATATTTATTTGTTTTAGTTGATAATGAAATATGTATCTTATTATAAGTTATTGTAAAAGTAAAGGTCATCATGCTGCACAACTTCCCTGCCTCTAGCAGCCATGGCACATTGGCTTTTGACCCTCTCTGGTACCCATTTTACATAAAGGAGTCAAACCTGTGACTTCTATATGCTATGGCATGTGCATCTCAAATGTAGACCGCAATCTCCTTATAATTCTAATAAGCCAACCCTATAATGTATCTGTCATTGCGTGTACATGACAAATGTATATACCAGTCAATTCAGTTTTGTCTTATTGCAACACTTTCAATATAACACTGTAACGGATCCTAACCAGTACTTGCATACACTTCCACAAGGACAATTAACTTCTCCACATGTGGAGGAAAATCAACTTCTCCACATGTGGAGGAAAATCAACTTCTCCACATGTGGAGGAAAATCAACTTCTCCACATGTGGAGGAAAATCAACATTATTGTCAAGTTTTTACGGAAGGGTATAACCAGTCGTGAATTGGAATCGAAGGTTAGTTGCTGGGTAACAAATCCAGCACACTAGCCACTTGACCGTTCCCTGCTAGTATGCTGAAAATGGCCTTTTTCTTGAAAATATACTTGTTGAAAATGCAATCTTCAAAATCAAAAATATGTTTTGGTCATATTGCTGAAGAGGTTGTGCTATTTTTAGGGAAAGTGCTCTCATGTCTGTTTTTCTTGTAGCAGTTGGTCATTCCAAAGAAGTAGACATTGACCAGCTTCCAGAAGCTATTCTGAGAGGAAATTTCCAGCCTGTCAAGTTGGGAAGTGGAGAGCTGACGTTTATAGCTTTTGATTTGGAAACTACATATTTGAGTAAGAATGAACACTATACATCCATTTTGAACCATCTACAATTTTAGCTTATACACCTATGTTTTACCTCTACAATCTGGGTTAGGTATATGGGTCTTCTGATATACTTTGCCTATTTCATTATCACATTGTGCCTGATTATTAGTCCCCTCCGATTAAAAACTCTCCCTCTAATAAGTTTGCCCTCCGTCCAGCTGTCAAAAATCTGGATCCTGACATAACTCAAACAGTTTCAAAGGTAGGTTAATAAATTTGGTATGTGGATAGGGGGGCAATAAGGGAATTATGCTCATCTAAACATTTTTCTTATTTTGACAAAACTCGTGGTTACCATGGCAACAGAAACATTGAAAATAATCTCTAATTGTCATGGCTTAAAACAGATAGGGGACTTCTGTATTACATGACATTTTTAGTAACTTGTTAAAATATAAGATTCCATGATACCAGTAATGGAATTTATATACAAAACAATCTCTCCAAAGCGGCCCTCTGTAGAGCACCAACCGCTCTAAAAGAAAACCTTCAACATTTCTATAAGCTGATATTAATCTAAATTTAACCTCTCCAAAGCAACATCCTCTATACAACAGCCAATATTTGCAACTGCCAAAGGGTGCTGCTCTACAGAGGTTGTACTGTACATGTATGCATATAAACTAGAACTATTTTACATTAATATATTTTACAGTTTGTGGTTCTGTCATACCTCACATTACCCAGATTACTGCAACAGAAGTCAATTCTAGAGACAGTTTTGAACCTTGAACACCTGAAAGTGATCTATAGACGATCAGGAGAAGATGGTCTTCGGGACTGCTTTATAGCTAATAACACTGAGGGTCACTAGTTCTGAAAAAAGTTCATGAGGAAGTGATTTAATATTGTGTCAGTTCTTTGATTCGTAAAACTTGCTAGGTCTTACTATCAACCTCCTTATTGTGGCTGCAACAAAATAATGTAAAGATCCTTTGAACGTGTGTTTGCAAAGTGTTTGCGCTATATAAATCTGGTATATTTATTTATTTATAAGCTAGATAATATGTATTCATGTTTGTGTGATTTATATAATTGTAATGTTTCATACCTGCTAGTTGTGTCTAGGTTTATAAATTCATATGCTGTAATTTAGGACTTTGTTATGACTACTACTATATGCTCATATTATGCTTACGCTATGATTGACTGATATGTATGCTAAGTAATGTTTGCTGTCTAAATTTAAGTGATCTGCATGTTTGTAATATTGTCTAGGTTTGAATGGTTACAATATTACTGTTTGAGTGAGATTTCAGAAGACTGTTGCGAGATATTTTGAGATTTGGTACACTTTCCAATTTTTATATATTTAGATCTATGCCTATTTAATGCAATAAAATGTTAAAACTTGAAAACTTGTTTCTCACATTTTTTATGTTGAGTATCACCGAGTGAAATAGTTGTCGTCAAATTAGCCAAATTGGGCGTTCTGATTTCTATGTTAAAATTCCTATTTTGAAGATTTTTTTGGCAATATTTGGTACCGACTAGCATGATTAGGTATGTTACATGTATATTTTTGATGATTATTGATACTTATGATCCGTAACTGATATAGTGATTTACATGTTAAGAAAACAGCACATTTAGGATCAGGATACCATTTTCCCTTGCTTTCTGCAAAACATGAAAAATGTGGGTAGGGGTCATACAAAATTTTATATCTTAATAATTTGATGGTTAACCTACCTTTTTTTTGGTCTAAATATGTGAATAACAGTATAAAGACAATTTTGGGGTAATTGGTATTGATATATGCTATTTGATTGGAGTTTTTTTAGGATTTTAAAAATAATAAATTTTGTAGACTGAAAAAAAAATCTCACAATTTTACAACTATATTGGTAATATACATGTGCATAACTATCTTAAATCACATTTTCTGCTTGTTATTGATTTTGTTTTCATTAATATAAGTATTTGGCACATGGGAAATCATTTTATTTTAAAAATTAAATTAAATTTGATGATTTTATTGACTTTATTGTCAGTATGGTCCTCAAATTTTTCCTACAATTTTCAATATGGGGGTGATCAACAAAAAAAAAATATTTTTTTTCGAAACCTGTGGTTAGAATTTTTTTATATTTCACATTATGCTAGCTTATGATGTGTAGTAATAAAAAAATGCCAAAGCAACAAAATTTTAATATCTCTGTATTACGGTCCCGCTACCTTAAGCCACAGGAATAAGACCAAGTCCTGGAATGAACATGAATAGTATTCTCCTGTCCATCATAATGATTTTTCTGTCAGTAAAATGAAAAACAACATTGACTACACCTATGACATTTTCTCCATTACATGCAATGTGAATATTATCAGAGTTTTGTGTTTACAATTATCACTTGTACAACATGCAACAAACTTTGTGATATTGTTACACATAACAACATCTAAATATAAATGTACATTATGAACAAGCTACAAAATATTTTGCCAACATGCTTTTATGCCCACCTCCCCCCCCCCCCCGCAAAATAATTTGGAGGAGGATTTAAAGTTTGCCTTCGTTACTGCTGTCTTTAATTCATAACATACTGGCGGAATTTAAATATTTTGTTTTTACCTCAAAATATGAAGATGGGATGCCTTTTTAAGTTTCACTGTTTCACAAATTATCCAACATAATTGTCATACAACTGCCTTACCTTCAACGAAGAATTACGTGATGCACAGTTCGTACCTGTTTCGTATGTGCGTCAGGAATTCTTTGTTGAACGTAGGGCTGGTACAAAATGTATAATTTACATCACTAATACAGGTAAATGTACACAAGAGTTTACCATATAATAAATTATTACCACCATAGGCAGTTATTTTTAACAGATATCAACAAATTTACAATAGTCATACGATTGTTAACTTACAATTGTAACATTATAATCATACTAAAATACAAAATATTTATTATTGTATCAATTAGACATAGTGATACATTCATTCTTAATATCAACATGTGGATAGCCCAGCCTAATGCTGCTGTGAAACATTCTTGTAGCAGGCATCTATATATTAAACTTGCTACATTTCTGCATGCTGTAACATGACCTTGCTACTTTCATACATGCTGTAACATGACCTTGCTACTTTCATACATACTGTAACATGGCCTTGCTACTTTCATACACACTGTAACATGACCTTGCTACTTTCATACATGCTGTAACATGACCTTGCTACTTTCATACATGCTGTAACATGACCTTGCTACATTCCTGCATGGTGTAACATGACCTTGCTACATTCATACATACTGTAACATGACCTTGCTACATTCATACAGGCCTAGATACTAACTAATTTGGCCATTGGTCCGACAAGGCAAACGCGCCCAATTTGTAAATAGGACAGTTACTGGTCCTCCAGAATTTTCACTGGTCCTTCTGGATTTTCACTGGTCTCGGACCAGCGGACCAGTGTTAGTGTCGAGCCCTGTCATACATGCTGTAACATGACCTTGCTACATTCATACTTACTGTAACATGACCTTGCTACATTCATACATACTGTAACATGACCTTGCTACATTCATACATGCTGTAACATGACCTTGCTACATTCATACTTACTGTAACATGACCTTGCTACATTCATACATGCTGTTACATGACCTTGCTACTTTCCTGCATGATGTAACATGACCTTGCTTCTTTCATACATACTGTAACATGACCTTGCTACTTTCATACACACTGTAACATGACCTTGCTACATTCATACATGCTGTGACATGATCTTGCTACATTCATACATACTGTAACATGACCTTCCTACATTCATACATACTGTAACATGACCTTGCTACATTCATACATACTGTAACATGACCTTGCTTCATTCATACATGCTGTAACATGACCTTGCTACATTCATACTTACTGTAACATGACCTTGCTACATTCATACTTACTGTAACATGACCTTGCTACATTCATACATGCTGTTACATGACCTTGCTACTTTCCTGCATGATGTAACATGACCTTGCTACTTTCATACATACTGTTACATGACCTTGCTACATGCCTGCATGATGTAACATGACCTTGCTACATTTCTGCATGCTGTAACATGACCTTGCTACATTCATACATACTGTTACATGACCTTGCTACATTCATACATACTGTAACATGACCTTGCTACTTTCATACACACTGTAACATGACCTTGCTACATTCATACACACTGCAACCTGACCTTGCTACATTCATACATGCTGTAACATGACCTTGCTACATTCATACACACTGTAACATGACCTTGCTACATCCATACATACTGTAACATGACCTTGCTACATTCATACATACTGTAACATGACCTTGCTTCATTCATACATGCTGTAACATGACCTTGCTACATTCATACTTACTGTAACATGACCTTGCTACATTCATACTTACTGTAACATGACCTTGCTACATTCATACATGCTGTTACATGACCTTGCTACTTTCCTGCATGATGTAACATGACCTTGCTACTTTCATACATACTGTTACATGACCTTGCTACATGCCTGCATGATGTAACATGACCTTGCTACATTTCTGCATGCTGTAACATGACCTTGCTACATTCATACGTACTGTTACATGACCTTGCTACATTCATACATACTGCAACCTGACCTTGCTACATTCATACACGCTGTTACATGACCTTGCTACATTCATACATACTGTAACATGACCTTGCTTCATTCATACATGCTGTAACATGACCTTGCTACATTCATACTTACTGTAACATGACCTTGCTACATTCATACTTACTGTAACATGACCTTGCTACATTCATACATGCTGTTACATGACCTTGCTACTTTCCTGCATGATGTAACATGACCTTGCTACTTTCATACATACTGTTACATGACCTTGCTACATGCCTGCATGATGTAACATGACCTTGCTACATTTCTGCATGCTGTAACATGACCTTGCTACATTCATACATACTGTTACATGACCTTGCTACATTCATACATACTGCAACCTGACCTTGCTACATTCATACACGCTGTTACATGACCTTGCTACATTCATACATACTGTAACATGACCTTGCTACATTCATACTTACTGAAACATGACCTTGCTACATTCATACACACTGCAACCTGACCTTGCTACATTCATACACGCTGTAACATGACATTGCTACATTCATACATACTGTTACATGACCTTGCTACATTCATACACACTGTAACATGACTTTGCTACATTCATACATGCTGCAACCTGACCTTGCTACATTTATACACACTGCAACCTGACCTTGCTACATTCATACACACTGCAACCTGACCTTGCTACATTCATACATGCTGTAACATGACCTTGCTACATTCATACACACTGTAACATGACCTTGCTACATTCATACACACTGTAACATGACCTTGCTACATTCATACACACTGTAACATGATCTTGCTACATTCATACATGCTGTAACATGACATTGCTACATCCATACTTACTGTAACATGACCTTGCTACATTCATACTTACTGTAACATGACCTTGCTACATTCCTGCATGCTGTAACATGACCTTGCTACATTCATACACACTGTAACATGACCTTGCTATATTCATACATGCTGTAACATGACCTTGCTACATTCATACTCACTGTAACATGACCTTGCTACATTCCTGCATGCTGTTACATGACCTTGCTACATTCATACATGCATTTAAAGTGACTAAGAGGTACAAGTTGGTACTATCAAAATTTGATCTGGTTTGAGGCAATTTGTTAATAGAATCATTATTAACCGATTACTCTATAGGCTACTTATCTGTTTGACCTATAGTAGCATGCCTGGAGACTTGTGTTACATGATTGGGCGTGTAACAGGCCTGATCATGGAGAAAGGGTAATATTCTTAGCTTTAGTCATCTTAAAATAAATCATATCAGTCTGTCCTAAAGAAATCCATACAAAGTTTATACCAATTTTGGCATATGTCAATTTAACTGCAATTAAGTAATGATCCTATTTCTAGGCTTTAAACTGGAATCCTAGATTGTGAACATATTAACAGTGTGTATATTGACACAATTGGTGATATTTGCATATCAAGCTATCATGCTTCTTGACAACATACCCAGTTGTGAATTCTCCATATATTTCTTCAGTCAGTCAATACAATCAGGAGCAGAAATGTTATTTATTCTTCAAGAATTTCCCACACTTTCACCAACAAAGAATTGTAACAAAAATTGGATGCATACTTTACACAGCTATAGACATTATCCGAGACTTCCAAGCACAAATTCTTTTGTCATATTTTCAGGATTTTTTTGCATCGTACTTTTTTTTAACTTTCTCCCATTTTTACCTGTATCTAATACATAGCTGCGTACAATACTTTGCTGAATATAGTACTTGTGTAAACACCAGTATGACTCAGGATAATAATAGCGGTACTGTTTCATTAATTACAGAAAACGCCAAGTTACACTAAAATTGTTCTGCCTAAGATTTTAGTTATTTGCAAATGAAATATTATTTTGTTCTAGTGAAAAGACTACATCAAATAAGGCTGTCATTGATTTGATCTGAAGCACATTGACAATTCTGATATATATTTAAGTTTCAACGATACGTCAATATGTAACGGGTTGCACATACAGATGAACCAGCAGCAGGCTGACAAGTCATGTTTTACATATTTAGCCTTTGTACTCCTTATATATTGGGTATAGATTTAGCTTTTGAATATAACAGCTTCGGTTTGAGTTAAGACAATTTTTACAATTTGTCAACTTCCATTGAACCAAGGAAGTGTTTTGTGCAGGAAAGGTAAGGACTTTGGGTCGTTCCATTCAATAACCCTTGTGTCAATATTTCAAAATGCTTATCAATAATCCATTAGCTAAAAAATATTGTCTGCATATTTTTCTTTGATGACAGCTTTAACGACAAACCACTCACTTTACCCAATCATAATTGTTATAGGACAACAACGAAGGTACCAGTAAATTGTTGTGTAAGTCTATAATAATTGTAAATCAGTAATGCTTTAATAGAACAGTACAATTATTTTCTTTATTTTTCTTTAAGCATGTCTCTGTAGCTCAATGGTTAGCATGCTAGCCGTCTAATCTGGCGACCCTGGTTCAAATACAGGTGGAGGCTCAATATGCCTGCCATATTTCAGCAGAAAGCTGATTGGCAAATGTAGGTAGCTTATGCTCGGCATTTCAGAAATTATGACAAGCTTATTGTTTACTTAAATAAGGATAAAGTTGTGCAAAGAACCAAACATTATAATATACAAAGTCATGTAATACTATATTTGACTGACTGAAGAAATTCAAGAAAATGTACCAACTGGAACTTACAGTTAACTTGTAGAATAACTCCGTAATTTTGTTTTCCAATTCTTCATGTGTGTCAGGGGTCTTATATAATTACACCATATTAACAGTAAAGTTAATAAAAAGTCAGATGGGAAATAAATATAGTGCCCACCACAAATAAGAATACAGTTGCAAAAAAAACTTAGTTAAATTATTCAATATCTGTTTATCAGACAGTCTCAATTACACGACTTTCTAAAACTTTACAGTTACTTAGTGAGTCAAAAAGGAGATAAAAGTATAGATGAAGATGTTCTGAATTATAATAACTATGTGATCCAATAGGATGATTTTTCCATCTTTTTATGACAAAGTTAACTTTTAAGTCGGACGAAGGAACTTATATTTTGCACCTATGGTATACTTATTTTCGTTGGGCAGTGTATAATATGCAACCTCTACAGAAATTCTTTATTTTTTTCTTGTGAGTTAATTAGGATTAAAAAGATCTGTTCGATTTAGTCATTATACAGGCTGATGTATTAACATTATTGCTTATTAATATTTATGCATTTAATTATGAATAATGCCTACAGGTAATTAAGTTGTTAATAAAAAGTATGTATGTTTATTCTTCAAAAATTGTGTATCAATAATAACATCCCAATATAGAACTTTGGAATGAATGCCACACAAGAATAGTTTGTATGTACTGCCTATTTCAGCAGCCTTAGTGGCAATTAATGCAATTAAAAGCTTGCTACTAATTAGTTTATTTGATAATTCTGCAAAGAACCATATGTATGGCACTCGTTATTTTCTTACCTTTGGTTGTTTTCGTAAGTTAGGTGATAATTTGCAACTGGTTACGGTTCCCCTGAAATAGAAACAAGGTTAAATTTTAATAAAATGATTTTAACTCCACCAAATAGGTTTGCTCACCCTTGTTTGTAATAAATGATTATTTTTACCCTCCCCTATTCAAAATAATGGAGGCATACTTTAAGATGATGTTAACAGTTTACTTTCATGTTTGCTGATCGCACTCCAATGAATTCACCCTGATTTGTTGACAACACATTTGGAATGATACATGTCTATAAATATATTGCTGGCTTAGAATTAGAAGGTCGTAAATACAAAATCAATATTTTGAGAAAACAAGAAAATACTGTCTGAAAACTACTCTTTTACTTATGGAAAAATAGCTTTTTTAAATTTTTTCATGAAAATAGGCTCATAAGAAGTGCCTTGAGGTGCAAGTTTCAAATATGCATTAGTCTTAAAAATCTAAGCCAGCGATATAATTAATAAGCGTTATGAAATGGAAAGCGCACAATGTGGGTTGTTGTTGTATTCAATAAAGTTCTGTTTACCTGTCATCTCCAACTATCAACATTGGATACTGTGGGTTGAATTCTAAATGTGTGAGTTTCGTCTTCTTTTTCTGTGCTACCATTTGTTCACATAGAGGTTCATATTTGTTCACATTCAAATCATAGACAAACACCTGTAAAATACACACAAGTACATCTATAGAAACATGCCTGTACATACATGTAGAAAACAAAAAATAACAGGATATATGAGATATACATTGAATACCATTTTGCTATGTCTTGGCCTGGGATCGAACCCAAGACATCTCACACTGGAAGCTGACACTCTGCCATTAAGCTATCAATTCCAAAGAATAAGAATAAGTTTGACAGTAGACCATATCAACGGCGACCTTATGATCTGAACCAGATCTGACAATATCGATGACAACCTTACAATCTGAACCAGATCTGACAATATTGATGGCGACCATACAATCTGAACCCAATGTGACAATATTGATGGCGACCATACAATCTGAACCAGATCTGACAATATCGATGACAACCATACAATCTGAACCAGATCTGACAATATCGATGACAATCTTTCAATCTGAACCAGATCTGACAATATCGCTGACGACCATACCATCAGAACCGGATCTGACAATATCGATGGCGACCTTACAATCTGAACCGTATCTGACAATATTGATGACGACCATACAATCAGAACCGGATCTGACAATATCGATGGCGACCATAGAATCTGAACCAGATCTGACAATATTGATGGCCACCTTACAATCTGAACGGATCTGACAATATTGACGGCGGCGACCTTACGATCTTAACCGGATCCGACGATATTGATGGCGGCGACCATATGATCTGAACCGGATCTCACGATACCGATGGCGACCTTACAATCTGGACCAGATCTGACAATATCGATGGTGACTTACAAATCTGAACCAGATATAAAGGATAATGTAAAGAAGAAGATATTGATGAAATCTTACCTTTCCGTCAGCAGTTACAGCAGCAAATACAGTGGAAGAATACGGTGCCCAAGCAACGTCGCCAACTGAGTTATTTAGGTCAAAGGTGAAAAGTGGTTTCCTAAAAAAGACACAAAATAGGCCTACAAATTTTTTCTTCAAAACAAGACTGCGTTCAATAAACGCTTATGCCCCCTGTGGAAGCCTTGTCCATAAATAAGTCTAAGTCCAAAATTAGGTCAAGGTGAAGGTCAAAATGGGGTTAGGTGGTACTGGTGTGTGGAGAGTGTTCATACACAACACCCATGCAAGTATGAAAGCTTTGTAGCAAGCCATATTAATGCTAGAAGAAACGGTCAATTTGGGTTAACCAGGACGGACAGACGGACGGACGAACGGACGGACGAACGGACGGACAGGTGAATCACTATATGCCTCCCGATCTATCGATACGGGGGCATAAAAAGTGTTGGACATGTAAAGGAAAAATACTTCACAGTCTCGATAAGCAACGGAATGAATAGAATCTAAATATAGCCTATTGTTCCGCACCCCACAACTACAAGTGGGTGTGTATGGACTGACTGACGGACGGACTGAGGGCAAACCTATAGTCCCCTCCGGTCAAGAACTGGTAGGGGACTAATAATATATAATGTTTTGACAGAGCTCCAAATAAAGTCTGTCCAAATTTAAAGGTGTCCGGATACTACTACAGTATCATATAACAAGAGCTGTCCACGAACAGCGCGCTCCACTATTCGCGGCGCCATGCTAGAATAGTACAATCATTATATATTCAAAACAAAATGCTTCATAACAGCAGCATTACCCTTAACTGTGTAGAGGTTGGGGCTTCTAAGTATGCAAAGTATCAAAGCAATATGTCGTAAAGTGTAAACAAAGGGCCATAACTCCCTTAAAAATTGTTCGACCAATGCCGAGAATATGCACAACTAGACTTGATACTGATGAGTCATGCAAAGTTTCATTGAAATCCGACCAATGGTTGCAGAGAAATAGCGTGGACAAAATTATGCCGACAGACCAACCAACCTCAAGCATGTAACTCCAATATAGCCTCAATATCCTATGAATCTGGGGGTATAAAAATAACCCTATACATAGATAATTAACATGGTATGACCTAATACCAGAAGAAATATGTCTTTCTGTACAATGCTTTATTGAGAAATCTACCTAGGACAAGTCTATAGTGTAGCTAGAGCGTTGGTGTTGTCAGAAAGGCATTACAGAAATTCAACTTCAGTTATATATTATGAGACATTATTGACTGGCAATCTTTATTCTTTGCATGTATTCGATACTCTACAACAATGATGTTTGACTTCTAAATAACAATCTAATTAGGTGAATTAAAGCATAGAATAAGTTCCAGTTCAGTGTTACCACACGATATGGTGAAATGGTTTTATATGGCTATAAAAGGTTTTACTCTCGTGTTATCCCTTATTAAAAGGGATAGTCATTTTGGTTTATGAGATACCTAGTTATTATATTACCCTCCCTAATCCTCTATCCTTTAATGCCAGCCATCTGACAGGAATACATTCAGCAACCACTATCAGTATTTTCAAGAGATGTTTGTAAAACACATATGCCCCCATGGTAGCCCAAAAGTGAAAAATGGTATAGGTCACAGTGACCTTTGACCTCAGACTTAATAGGATTCATCTACTGCTGATGATCAACCTCCATGTAAAGTTTGAAGACACTAGGGCAAAGAATTCTTGAGTTATTGAATGGAAACCATTGAATTAGTACATGCAATGTCCTCTGCTCAGTTTGTGTTGAGTGATGCCTTCCCTGTCTAATTTGTTATTATCTTTTTATGCCCCCACCAAATATTTGGGGAGGAGGCATATAGATTTGTCCTCGTAGTTTATTGATTTTAATTTGGAATCAAAAGCACAAATCACATAAGTTGTCTATTGATACAAAATCATATTAAAAGAGTTCCGGAAATATCATTAAGCTCGCTCTGACAACAAGTGTTAAGATTGTTTTATCATATGACACCAATAACAGGAAATTACACATCTTTCAACTAAACAAACGAACTCCGTTACATAAAAGTCCCCAAAAGTGATGTCATTTGTGACATATAATGACATCATTTAAAAGAGAAAGTGGCGTCACTTGAATGTAACTATACTACACTAGTAACTATACTACACCGGTGTAGTATAATACACTAATGTAGTATAAGAATATACATGTTCATTATACTAACCTGGATACAAGGAAAGTAATGTGATAAGTATCTATACTTACTTGCACGCAGTATCCGTTGACTCATTCTTGTCACTTGCAGATTTATTTGTTCTTTCCCAGATTTTCACAGTCCAATCAGCACTACATGTGATGTATATATCAGGGTGATATGGATTCCAGCGTACCTAAACAAGAAAATCATTTAAAATACAAAATAAACTGCAGTTTGTTAAGCTGGCATTTTGTGACATGTGCTGCTAGCATTTAACACATGTGCTGCTAGCATTTATCACATACAATGCTAGCATTTAACACATGTGATGCTCGCGTTTAACACATGTGATGCTCGCATTTAACACATGTGATGCTAGCATTTATTACATTTATGCACCAGGCAATATTATGCCTGTCAGGGGGGGGGGATACAGGGGGAATTAGACAGACAAATCTGCCTGACAGACGGGAATTTGATAACCTTATCGACTCTGAGTCCCGGGAAATAGACTTTGGTCCGCCGATTTTGACACCATGAAAGACAGCATCAATATTTAATGACTTTGGCATGACCCTAAAAATTTCATTGCAAAAAAATAAATACTTTTTGCAGAATCGATGATTTTCCGGAACAGTGGGAAAACTAGGCATTTAGTGGTTCCATTATCGATTTTTACGGATGTTACATAATTATTGCCATTTAAAATGATTCTTCCAGGATTTTCATGATGGCCTGCTTGGGTCGGAAATTTTTTTTTTTTAAAAATAAAATGTCTTTCCTATCGACCGACCCTAATTTTTGTCACCATGTTACTAGAATCACATAATAAATTTATCATAAGCATAGAAATGAGATACAAACCTTGTAGACAGCCATATTGTGAGCATCCATGGAGTCTAGGAATTGACTACTATAAGCCTTTGAACATGTATGTATTTTACCTTCCTCTGAACCAACCACAAACATATAGTCATTCTTTTTGTGGAAATCAAATGCAGTACCACAACCTGAAGCAATGAGGTAATAAATAATCTAGTAAATGAACTGGTAAGTACAGAATATTCCAAAACTGAAAATAACAAAAGATGATAGTAAAACATGTATGCCCCCCCATTCCACAACAGCCAAATAGCTATCTTAAAGGTTACCTTGCCCTTGACCTACTGACCTAAAAACCAATAGGGTCAACTACTGATGATAACCCACCTCCCTGAAAGTTTGAAGATCCTGGGCCCAACTGTTCTCCACTTATTAATAGGAAACCATTTGGCCTAGATGTATCTATGTTAAAGGTCACAGCAACCTTCTCCTTTGAACTCCTGACCTCAAAACATTTAGGGGTCATCAACGATTTATGACCAACGTCTATGTGAAGTTTGAGTATCCTATAGGGCCAAGTGTTCTCGAGTTATCGAACAACAACAGCTTGGTCTATTCGACGAGCAGAAGCACAGACTGACTGCATGAGCAAAGCAATACACCCACTCATCAAAGAGGCATAAAATTTAATTTAAGTATAGGTTAAGGCTAATCATTCATTTATGCAAATCCATGTTTCAGAACTCTTTTTGGGGTCCCATTTGTTGTTTTATGAAGTTTGGAAAAAATAGACCCTGAAGTATTACAGGAGAATTAATTGAGGGTTACAGATCAATTTGAACATAAATTCAATCATCACAATTACAGGTAATAATCGATAAAAAATTTAACATTTTTTTGTTTTGTCGTACCAACTGTATCAATTTTGGTTCCGTCAGGTCCTTCTGCGGGAGCATCTGGTAAAGCCAGCTTGATTACATCTTGGAATGTCAACTCATTCTATAATGAAAAGCAATATTAACAAGACCGCGTTCAATAAACCCTTATGCGCCCTGTGGAAGCCTTGTCCATAAATAAGTCTAAGTCCAAAATTAGGTCAAGGTGGAAGGTCGAAATGGGGTTAGATGATACAGGCGTGTGGAGAGTGTTCATATCCTTTCTGCTACTACGATTTTTTGGCGGGCAATGAGAAATTCATATGGTACCTATACCTCGTCCCTGAGAAACTAATGACTTGCAGCACTGATAAAAACTCAAAACATCCGGATGCTACACATCTGCCCCAAAGTGTAAGTAGGAAAAATTGTCAACATTTCGACTAAAGGTCACCGGAAATGACGATCTTTTTATTTTTTTAGCTTGGCGGGCCTACTTTTGGGCCCCTTTAGGGCACTGATCTTGACCCCTTTGTCTAGCCTTATATTCCTTCCATAGAAAAATAAAAACTTTTTGGCACTAAATGTTAATGCAATTCCACAGGGAATCGTACCGAAATGGCGGGTAGGACCAGTAATTTCAGTTTTGGAAAATTTACGTTCAAAGCCCTCTTTAAAGGGGGCCAGCGGGCCCAAAAACCTGTGCACGACCTTGGGCCCGTAATATCCTTTAGTCTGGATGCATGTGTACCCATGACAGCAAAATTTCCCAATTTGGACATTTAGGTAGTAAACTACGGAAGGCCGAAATGGCCATCCCGGCCAGTCTGCATTAGTACGCTATGGTAGCGGAAAGGATTTACAACATCCATGCAAGTATGAAAGCTTTGTAGCAAGCCATAGTAATGCTAGAAGAAACGGTCAATTTGGGTTAACCAAGAATTTGGCCCTTCAATAAGTCTAAGTCCAAAATAAGGTCAAGGTGAAGGTCAAAATGGGGTCAGTTGATACAGGCATGTGGAGAGTGTTGGTATACAACATCCATGCAAGTTTGAAAGCTTAATGTAGCAAGCCATAATGATGCTAGAAGAAACGGTCAATTTGGGTTAACCGTACGGATGAACGGACGGATGAACAGACAGGTGAATCACTATATGCCTCCCGATCTATCAAAACGGGGGCATAAAAACAAAATCATCAATGCATATTAATTTGTTAATCTCTTGTACAAAGCCGCATATTTATCTACATTCCTTCTACAAGCAGAATACAAAAAATTTAACCTTAAAAACAACAATAGCTGAACATTCTGACCCCCCACCCTGGAACTTTGTAAGGCAAAATGTGGTTATCTATACAAAAATGCAATTTTGTAATTGCTTAGAGACTGATCAAGACACCTGTCCAAATAAAAAATAGCTTTTTGGACCACCTTAGAAAAATTGCAAGATCGGGAATAGTAAATAAATATTATTCAAAATGTTGAGCTAAAAATAAGTAAACCAATGATGATCATAGAAAGACAACTGAGGTGGGTGAAGTTTCCATTACACAATAATTGACATCTTCCATCAACCTACCTTTATTATCGTCCAGTGAACAATTCTACCATCAGATGAAATTGAGTAGAAATTGTGATTGTTTTCTAAGTCATCTTTCTGCCATCTCACCTACAATGTAAAGGGCAATCTGATTGGTCACAGGAAGTGATTACAACCAATGACAACAAATGTTGTTACCAAACAATGTAAAGGGCAATCTGATTTGTCACATAAAGTGATAACAACCAATGACAACAAAATTAATGTTGTTACCAAACAAGGTAAAGGGCAATTTAGTGATTTATGATTTTCTGACAAATAGCGTATGGAAATATAAGCAGTGTTTTCTTTCTTCATAGGCCAAAGTTTCGCCAGAGGAAATGTTAGGCATTTTGTGTTTATGATGGTAAACAAATATGCCAAGTTTGAAAGCAATGCCTTGATGGACTTCAAAAATATTTGAGTTTCAACAACTTTTTGAGTGGATGGACAAACAAACAAACAGACAAGACAATCACGCCTTCGCATCATTAAACTTTTCTAAGTCCTCATTTTCATTGACTAATAACTTTTTTATTATAAACAGTGACGCAAATAAATTTCTCAAGTGCTGTTTGTACGCGGCAGACAAACTAATCCATGTCACAAACTGGCCGTATGACACATGATTTTGTCGTTGTTAGACGCACGTGCGTTTTGCGTTATCCCCCCTCAGCGCAGTAACACATCACCGGAATTTGTTCCAAACACTTGCAAATTATGCCCAAAGACTCGCCACATACGAAAAACATTTAAAAACCAATTTAATATCACAGTTATGCATCCGATGGTGTCAGAAAAAAGATGACATGACGTCTGTGCGGTGCATTGTGTCATTTTCTGTCGACAAGTCAGAATATTTTTTTAACAAGTCAGAATAATTCCCTAAAACATCACTGTCTGATTGATTTACAACATATACATGTCTTCGAGTGTTAAGTTAAAGGTGATTCTATTGGTTGTCTGTCGTAAAATGCAGATTGCCAGAGCGTTTGTCAATTTGAAGTGACGTTATGACGTTACATCGGGCTTCTCCAGAGACGTGATACCACGTTGAGTTCAGAAAGTAACATTCAATGAGTCTATTCGTTCAGCAATGCTTCCAAGTCTCGTCTGTGAATACTAGCAGAAAAATCAGACTACATGGTGGTCATCCAAGATATCAAAATCTGTATTTGTGACTTTTACCTTCTTTAGTTGTTATGTTAAGATTGTTTTCATTCAATAAATATATATCAAAATCGACGTGTTGATATACAATTCTGCAAAACAATAACATACGCATATTATAGCCAAATTTCATTGAGATATATAATATATACTAGGTTGACAAAGTTATCATCAAAAATTTAAGTGAGGACTTGCTAAGAAAGTTGCTAAGTATATGACCAAGTATGTTATGATGATCTGTGTAAGAACAATGACATACCTGCCACACAGGGTCTGTGTGTTTTCCATTTTTAGCAGTACATCTATGGAGTGGTCCATCCTTCTTTTCAACATTGTAAACCCCAACGCTACCATCATAGAAGCCTACAGCCACCATGTAAGGATGCTCTGGGTGAACGTCCAGGCACATCACACCACTGTCGGTCTCATAAATATTCTCCGGGAATGAAGGATTCTTCAGTGAGTAGAATAACATCATACCACCAGATTGCTTCATGAAATCGTCTGTGGAAATAACATGCAACATCATTCAGTAAAGTGCTGCTTCATCCTCAAAAAAGATAATATAAAGTCGGACAGGGAAGGCAGCACTCAACTAAACGAAACCGAAAATGAACTGTCCAAGTCCCAGCTGTCAAAAAGCTGAATGAACTAGTTTCAGCAATCAAAAAGCTGAATGAACTAGTTTCAGCAATCAAAAAGCTGAATGCCTTATAGCTGTATGAACTAGTTTCAATAGTAAAACGGCTGAAAGATGATATCAAACTATCATGATGCTATAATGATGTTTTGGTTCAGAATTGGTAACAGCAGTTTTATTCCCAAGCAAATATAAACATGTTTAAGATTACACCTAATTATTTTATGTATGTCAAAAAATATCTGCATTAGGATGCAGCAGGCAGATCTATTTTATGAACCGCACTTCCATAGAGTAAAGGGCAGTGGTTCTACAGAGGCATGTTATGTCCAACTCCGAAGATCAGATGCAAGTCAGTTTTGAGTGAAATTAGCACACATCCCTACACCATATTTATCTTAACATTATAATCATGAAATTTTAAATGACCATATTAAACTTAGTCATCAAATAACTTATTTTTTAAGTCCATTCCATCCAATCCAGCAAATCCAGATTTTTGGATTATTCCGGAATTGTAGGAATGCAGAAAAGGTTAAAAGCACAACTACTTACATGATCCAAAGGATACGGCAAATAAATCCTTGTATTTTGGATTCCAGCAAAGTGATGTGACAGCCAGTTTCTTTGCTTTCTCGTATGAGAACCTCCACAATGGCAACAATGTTCCTTCATTATCACGATATTCATCAGCAGGATCTTCCCAATATCTGAAATCTGAGAGTAACATAAATATAATCTGTGTTCATATAATTCTCTGAGGTGAAGATATATTGTATACTCTATATACACAAGTCATGTAGCATCGCTTGAAAATTCGAGAAATTACTATAGTAACCTGGAATGCGGACCACGGCTAAAGAGAAGAAACTTGATGACATCATCCAGACGGACACCAAGCACTAAATCAATATGTCTCCCCCCACTACTGTAAACTAATTTACTATCGCGAATACTAATTTTCACGTTCTGCTGATGGTCGGCATATTCATGCCTACAAATTTTCGCATTTTTAAGTTTCCCACAAAGTCCATATTATTGTTTTTAGCACTTTCTACCACTCGCCAACTCTACAAAATTAAATTGTGCAAAAGAATTTCTCGGTTTACAGTATATAGGAACTTGAGATTCCAGTTTAAGTATAAAATCTTGAAATGAACAATCGTACCTTGAGCAATGTCATCATAAGTATTCTGGTTAACCATACGCTCGATAATTTTGGCAGCTTTAGAAATTCTAGAAATATCGTCTCCCTGGTAAAAACATAAACAATATGTACAAAGATGAAGTATGAATACCTTTAGGCCAAAACAAATTAATCATGGAGTTCTAGTAATCCGACCGACCCTAATTTTTTGGCCTGACCCTAAACATTTTATTGCAAAAAAGAAATATTTTTTGCAGAATCGGCGATTTTCCGGAACAGTTCAAAAACTATGGCATTTAGAGGTTCCAATATCAATATTAACAGATGTGTTATTCTCATACATGTATATTGCCATAAATGATCTTTCCATGGTTTTTGTGATGGCCTGCTCAGGTCGGAAAAATAAAATAATTTTAAACAAGGAATCGGTAAAACCGAATTATGCTCCCTGAAGCAAGTGCTTGTCCAAACATGGGAAGTAACATATAACAGATACTAAGATACAGGTAAAAAAAGAAAATAATGTAGAATTATGGTTCTTTGACACCACACTTCCTCTTGAAGGTCTCTATCATTATGTGAAATTATGTCAAATGCCATCAATACTGTTAGGGACCGGCCAAGCATTACGTTGTATGAAGAAAGAGAGATAATTAAAAAAACAAGTAAGGTAGAGTTATGTTTTGATGGCACTGCACTTCTCCTTGATGAGATCTATTCACCTATGAAGTTTCATATCAATACCTCCCATAATGTAGGAGTTATGACCTGGACAAGAAGTGAGTATAACAAGAGGGCCATGATGGCCCTGAATCGCTCACCTGAATCACCTTGCTCATGATATTTTTATATATGAAACTGTAGCCTCTTAAAGAAGAAACAATTTGAGAAAGGACCTTATTAGGATGCTACAGACCAAATTTTATGAAGATCCATCAAACGGTTCAAGAGAAGAAGTCTTTTACAAAAATTCTATATATCTCTTATGTAAAATTAAGGGAGGCACGGGGTGGGGCCAATATTGACCCAGGGGTCATGATTTGAGCAATCTTGGTAAAGGTCCACCAGACAATGCTTCTAGCAAAATATCTAAGCTCTATGCCTTGTGGTTCCAGAGAAGAAGATTTTTTAAAGTTTTTCTATATATTTCTTATATAAAATTATGAGATGTCTGGGGTGGGGCCAATATTGACCCGGGGGTCACAATTTGAGCAATCTTGGTAGAGGTCCACTAGACAATGCTACATGCTAAATATCTAAGCTCTATGCCTTGTGGTTCCAGAGAAGAAGAGTTTTTAAAAAAATTTCTACATATATCTCTTATACAAAATTAAGGGACCCCCGGGGCGGGGCCAATATTGACCCGGGGGTCATGATTTTGAGCAATCTTGGAAAAGGTCCACCACGCAATGCTTCATGCTAAATATCTAAGCTCTATGCCTTGTGGTTTCTTAGAAGAAGATTTTTAAAGGTTTTGTTACCTGGTTGCCAACCAGAGTTCTAGATGGATCAACTTTATTTGAGCAATTTTTAAATCCCCCTATGTCAGGAACACCCAGGCAAAATTTCATCAATATTGGTCAAACGGTTTCAGAGGAGATGTCATTTGAAAGTGTGGACAGACGGACGACGGACGGTGAGTGATCACAATAGCTCACCTTGAGCACTTTGTGCTCAGGTGAGCTAAAAAGTACAAAGGGCCATACCTCCAAAAATATACAATAAAGAGTTATGGTTTAGTGCATTGCACTTCCTCTCAATGAGATCTATTCACATATGAAGTTTCAAATTGATATCTCTAATTCTGTATGAGTTATGGCCCAGACAAGAATTAAGTATGAAAAATTACAAAGGAGAATAACTAAAATAATATGCAATCAAGAGTTATGGTTCTTGTGCACTGCACTTCCCCTCAATGAGGTCTATTTACCTATGAAGTTTCAAAATGATATCTCTAATACTGTTTAAGTTAGTGGGGTTTCTTTCGTTCTTTGTTTTGTTCGTAAAACCCCATAAGCAACATTTTGCACCCCGTAAGCAACGGAATGAATAGAATCTAAATATAGCCTATTGTTCCACACCCCACAACGTCAAGTGGGTGTGGAAGGACGGACGGACAAAGCGGCGACTATCTGCTCACCCTTTGGTTATTTAGACACTATTTATCTTAAAAATGAGTTTGGTATTTGCCCAGCAAAGCTAGTTGTGGTAAGATAGATATCTTGTGGAGTTGCCTTTGAATTTTTCTGAGTAGTTTAAAAACACAACTCTACTCATTATCTAACTTTACATATTTTGTTCAAGCAAGTGAGAGAAAATCACCATATTTGTATATTGAACATTTTTATGATCAACATGGTTTATATTATTAGTTGGAAAAGAATGCAGGGCTTTTTCTAACCTTGGGGGTGGGCCTTAGAACTTAATTAGGTGTATACTCTATTTCCTTATCAAGGTCACAAGTCTCAAACATTAACTCGGCCCCAATTCCACGTAACAACTGAAGTTGTTGCTTAGTTAAGACTGCTATTTTAAAAACATATTTTGTGGGTAAAATGACTCAAATGTAGGCAGTATGTATTATTTTATCTATACGAGATGCCATTTCAGTAGAGAAATACATAATAAGTCCAGTTTTTTACAGAAAATAGTGTTTCAAAGTTAGAAACATCTAAAGTAAACAAGACATGTTTGTAAAACATGTATGCCCACATTGCAGCCAAATAGTCATTAATGTTAAAGGTCACAGCAACCGGCCTTGACTTTTGACCTACTGACCTAGAAATCAAGATAGCAATAACTTAAGTTATTTTGTGGTAGACCACACAATGATTGGTTCCCCTAGATGCAAAGTATAAATTTTCTTTGCTCGGCTAGAATAGTAACTTGTCTTTGAAAGATGGAAAATTCAGCCAATGAGATCACATGGTTATTTTAATCATCTTTACTCTTAACCCATTTTTGCCTTGTTTAGTTACAGTAATCTCAGAAACTAGTATAAGTGTGACCGTCTGATAAACAGGTATTGAATAATTTTACCAAGTTTAATTTTGCAATTGTATACTTATTTTTGGTGGGCACTGTATGTGTGTATATATAGACTTACTGCAGCTTCTGTAATTGTGAGACGTTTCCTCGTTTTATCTTCCTCCTTTCTGCCTGGTATAACCTTCTTCTCTTTGTTCTTTTCCTATATATATATAACACAATCATATATAACACAATTATATATATATAACACAATTATATATATATAACACAATTATATATATATAACACAATCATATTAACTTTATTATTATTAAACTCAAGCCGAGTCATTGATAGAGTTAGTTTTAGCTCAACAACAGGTATGAACCCCAATCAGCGACCAAACAAAACTGATAGATTTATGTAGGTTAAATATGTCATTATTGACATCATCATAATTGACATCTGTATTTTACTAATTGGTTTGAATGCAATGATTATCAGACTACAATCGTCGTCTGCCTGTACTCCAAACTACGTCTGCCTGTACTCCAAACTACGTCTGCCTGTACTCCAAACTACGATGGACAACATGAATATTGGTATATATCGGCCCTTGTTAGTTTACCTGTTTTTGAAAATCTTCCTGATAAGCATCATATATTTCCCATTGTGTTACATTAGCTGCGAACACAGCTCTTGGTGGTGGCTCTGTGGCTGTACCTCTCTCCTACAAAAGAAAACATTGTATATATTATCTTCCCAGAAAAAAGAAGAATTTAAAATCAAACAAATGGGTGGAATTACAGGGGGGGGGGGGGGTCCTACTAAGGCATAATGCCCAATCAAGAAAATAAGATGGTTTGGTGCCCTTAACGCACATTGCTACATGGAATTAGGTGCCCCTAACATACATCCCTACTTCAAATCCATGTTTCAAATATTGTTGTGTTGTTGAAACGTAGCTTACGAAATTTTAACTGACCGTTATTTAGTTGATATATTGATTTTTTCAACTCTCATTTTTGTCGAAAAGTTCATTCTTGCTAGTGCAGAAAATGAGCATTATACTGGCTTTGTCCGACCCCCAGGACTCATGATTAGTATAGCTACATTTATCGACGAAAGATTCTTACAATAACCTGCTAAAGATGATTGATGCAATATTGCACCTACCCTGTATGGATTGTTGTATGTTTGTGATGCACGTTCACTGTAATTGAATTGGTTGGTCAGTTTCTTGCCTGAACCTCCTCCTTCAGTCTGTGCCGGGGCCGGTGTAGAAGCTTCCTCTCTCTGTTCATCTTTTCCCTGCATTAATATAAATATACATTCTTCATTTCTGTCTCATTTATGTACATGCATAAAAATTAATGTAAATAATCAATAAAAATTAATAATCAATATAAATAATAATCAATCAAGTTCAAAGTACAGCATTGGTAAATATGATAATATCAGAATCATGATATTTTTCATGAATTATTCAATATAATACAGTTTTCAAATTTTTGCCAACAAATAATACCAGGGACGTATCCAGAGACATAAAATCACTGAGGCAAATCTTTGTTATGGTCTATTTGAGGCATTTTTTTCTTCAAAAGCATGCATATATTAGTAATTTCTCAATTTTTGGGAGGTGAGCCTCAGTGTGGCTACAGACCTGAACATAATTATTCAAACATTCAGTTAAAATCATCATCAATAATATTCCAAAAATATGAGAAAATATGCCATTTAATCATCAATATAACGAATACTCATCAAAAGTAGCATATATATTTAATATTGAGAATTTTCATATTATAACATACCCTTAGAAATTGTCATAAATATAATATCAATATTAGATCACCCTACTTTTCCATAAGATAAGATGAGAATTTTCATATTATAACATACCCTTAGAAATTGTCATAAATATAATATCAATATTAGATCACCCTACTTTTCCATAAGATAAGATCAATTTTGTTTTGATTCAGCTATACAATGCATACAAGCTCAGATAATATTTCTGACCTGTAGCAATTTTTTTTTTAATCCTGGAAACAACCTCAAACAATGTTCATACGTTTCAAGGCACTGACTCATTTACACTAAAAAAAAAACAGTAAATTTATAATTTTGTGTAATCTTAAAAACATACTAAGACAACAGTTTTAAATTGAATATAGTAAGAGTTGTAAATAATAAATGCATAATTTAGCGTCCCAGGGAAGCAAGTTTATTTAGTTTATTTACTGGATGATCATAACAAGTTTTGGGAAAAGACAATAGAATCATAAACTACAAAATGCAAGAAGACATCAAATCTGAAAATAAGGAGCCATAAAATAAATGCATCAGATAAATGACACGCATTAGACACGGGATTAAAACAATAATTGTGAACAACTATAGAAAGATTTAGGATGACACATTGGTAAGACAATAAGAATAGTATGGAAAAGATCACAAAATGCTTTGGAATTAATTTTAAAACTTCAAAAATAAAAGTGTAATACGGAAATAAATTATACCAGAAAAGTTGCGGCAATGCCTAACTACAAGCATCAACAAGACTGCGTTCAATAAACGCTTATGCCCCCTGTGGAAGCCTTGTCCATAAATAAGTCTAAGTCCAAAATTAGGTCAAGGTGAAGGTCAAAAAGGGTCAGGTGATACAGGTGTGTGGAGAGTGTTCATATACAACATCCATGCAAGTTTGGAAGCTTTGCAGCAAGCCATAATGATGCTAGAAGAAACGGTCAATTTGGGTTAACCAGGACGGACGGACGAACGGACGAACGGACGGACGGACGGACAGGTGCATCACTATATGCCTCCCGATCTATCGATACGGGGGCATAAAAAGTGATCCATATTCTAATTTTAAACAAAGTACAATGAATACTTAACTTATATATATCACATAATAACAAGTAGAGCAACTCTTGTGGTCTATGAGGTTAGGGAGCGTGAGGTTTAAAGTCAAAATCCTAGTTAAAATCTACTTTATTATGACTTGCTAATGAACAAATTGTGATTGCTTGGGTTTTTGAAAAGAGGTAATCAACTATAATAAACCCTTAAAACCACATTAAGCCTAAAACAGCTATTCTCAAAAAAGGAATTACTTGGTAACTTTTCTGCAGAATGATGCATTTTGAGGCTTTTAGTTGTGTCTCAAAGGTAGTAAACACCATTAAGATGGAAGAAAACAAAAAACAAGCCTCAAGTTGGTTTGTAGACAAAGAAACAAATTGTAAACAATTAATGCACAATTTATGGTCTAAGGGAAGCAACTCTTGCAAAATAAAAATGTTTAATGTAACAACTGGAAACATGTCAAACTTTTATGCTTGATTAAAACTAGATATAAAACTAAGGCTAACATTGACAGAGGAAGCAGCTTCGTAAAGGTGAAAATATGTTTTCATAGCAATTTTAAACAATTGAGTCAAAGCTAAAGAAGCCAGATTATTGTTACAAAATATATAATTAATACTAGGTCAATCAAACAAATCCTACCCAATACAAGTGTATAACAAAGTGAGAGACATTCCACTGTATAAAGCATGCATGGTATACATGGCAGTAGATAAAGTGTAGCTTTATATTTGAATAGCTTGCTATAAGCCGGACAGATCAACCAGCAACAATGATAATAATAATTAATCATCAAATCTCGATCAAATCTGAATCACAGAAAAACAAGCATTAAACAGAAGCTTGAACAGATACACAGACAGGCAAACATAAACAAAGACAGTGTGTTTCTACTAAAACTTTCCCCAGCTGGGAACATAATGTAAAAACGATTAAATCTATAAAATGTGATAGAAGCAAGGTGTATATATATCAACCTCATCATTGTCAACAGCTTGCTCAATTTGCTAGGGAAAATAAAATCAATATTTTATGTCAGTTTCATGATTTTATAAAAAACCATCAGTTTAAAATGGATGTTGTCATATTTGTACAAATATTAAAATTGTGATTTTACAAAAACCCATCAGTTTAAAGTGGACGTTGTTGTATTTGTACAAAATTAAAATTGCAATATATCATGCATATCTATCCGTAATAATGTCTCTAGATGTAGTATCTTGTAATATTGTGTGTTTTTACGTCGTCTATTGTCGCTTTTTAGACGTCACGCCATTTTGGCGTTTGTAATAACATAACGTCACTATAGCGACCTCATATACATATCAGTCTAAAAATCACACTGAAACATGTTTGTGATTGAAAAAATAAAATTAGTAAGTTGTTGCTGATTTCATTTATTGAATTTTACTTAATTAATAGCAATTACAAGTTTATATTCTTATGATAAAATGCTGTAGAACCTTCTCTTTTTTCATAAGATTATATAACTATATATAAGTTACTCACATTTTGATAAAGGTCATGAAACCAACATTCATGTCCGTCTTACGTTAATTGAACAACACAGATTGGGAAAACTTTGTGCAAATATTAAAATATCATATAATTGCTGCTAATTTCTTATGCATTGACATAATTTGTCTTTTTCCAAGTAAATGATAAGCCCTAGCGGCTGGGACCAAAGTAGCAAGAATAACATTGAAATTGTTGTCACTTTTCTATTCTCATATTATGAAGAACATACTTTTTGATATGTTTTAACTCTTATAATCAATGCAAATAGACTGAATATGTATATTGAGAGTACTTTAAAAAGATCTCTACAGTCAGATATTACATGAATAAATGAACATGATCCTATTGATCTCTATTATCATATACTGTACTTCAAGTTAATATATTCAAACACTAATTCAACGTTCTAGTTATAAGAGTAACGTATGTCTTCGCCCATAAGTCAGGTAAAAGGTGTCCAGAAAATTTTGAAAAATTACTTATTAGCCATGACCAATTGCTTCGCTATCAACATAATAAGTCATCAGTTACTACGTATGGACATAGTATGGTTGACTTATTGGAATTTGTTTATCTTGATTTTACCAGACTTATGGGCGAGTATATACGTATATAGCACACTGTTGGATATATTGTTGGACCCACCTCTTCCTTTTGTTCATCCTCACCACCAGCAGCTCCTGATGCAGCTTCACCCGCTTCACTTACAGCATGTTCACTGACTGCTGAAATACAACAACACCCAGTTACTTCCCTTTAATATACAATTACAATACACAGTTACTTCCCTTTAGTGTAGAGGATTAGTACAGTTACTTCCCTTTGTACAGTTACTTCCCTTTAGTATACTAATATAATACAGTTACTTCCCTTTAGTGTAGAGATATAGTACAGTTACTTCCCTTTGTACAGTTACTTCCCTTTAGTATACTAGTACAATACACAGTTACTTCCCTTTAGTATACTAATACAATACAGTTACTTCCCTTTAGTGTAGATATATAGTACAGTCACTTCCCTTAGTACAGTTACTTCCCTTTAGTATACTAGTACAATACACAGTTACTTCCCTTTAGTGTAGATATATAGTACAGTCACTTCCCTTAGTACAGTTACTTCCCTTTAGTATACTAGTATAATACACAGTTACTTCCCTTTAGTATACTAGTACAATACACAGTTACTTCCCTTTAGTATACTAGTATAATACACAGTCACTTCCCTTTAGTATACTAGTACAATACACAGTTACTTCCCTTTAGTATACTAGTATAATACACAGTTACTTCCCTTTAGTATACTAGTACAATACACAGTTACTTCCCTTTAGTGTAGAGATATAGTACAGTTACTTCCCTTAGTACAGTTACTTCCCTTTAGTATACTAGTACAATACACAGTTACTTCCCTTTAGTGTAGATATATAGTACAGTTACTTCCCTTAGTACAGTTACTTCCCTTTAGTATACTAGTATAATACACAGTTACTTCCCTTTAGTATACTAGTATAATACACAGTTACTTCCCTTTAGTATACTAGTACAATACACAGTAACTTCCCTTTAGTATACTAGTACAATACACAGTTACTTCCCTTTAGTGTAGAGATATAGTACAGTTACTTCCCTTAGTACAGTTACTTCCCTTTAGTATACTAGTACAATACACAGTTACTTCCCTTTAGTGTAGATATATAGTACAGTTACTTCCCTTAGTACAGTTACTTCCCTTTAGTATACTAGTATAATACACAGTTACTTCCCTTAGTACAGTTACTTCCCTTTAGTATACTAGTATAATACACAGTTACTTCCCTTTAGTATACTAGTACAATACACAGTTACTTCCCTTTAGTATACTAGTACAATACACAGTTACTTCCCTTTAGTGTAGATATATAGTACAGTCACTTCCCTTAGTACAGTTACTTCCCTTTAGTATACTAGTACAATACACAGTTACTTCCCTTTAGTATACTAGTACAATACACAGTTACTTCCCTTTAGTATACTAGTACAATACACAGTTACTTCCCGTTAGTATACTAGTATAATACACAGTCACTTCCCTTTAGTATACTAGTACAATACACAGTTACTTCCCTTTAGTATACTAGTACAATACACAGTTACTTCCCGTTAGTATACCAGTATAATACACAGTTACTTCCCTTTAGTATACTAGTATAATACACAGTTACTTCCCTTTAGTATACTAGTACAATACACAGTTACTTCCCGTTAGTATACTAGTATAATACACAGTTACTTCCCTTTAGTATACTAGTACAATACACAGTTACTTCCCGTTAGTATACTAGTATAATACAGAGTCACTTCCCTTTAGTATACTAGTATAATACAGAGTCACTTCCCTTTAGTATACTAGTATAATACAGAGTCACTTCCCGTTAGTATACTAGTATAATACACAGTTACTTCCCGTTAGTATACTAGTATAATACACAGTTACTTCCCGTTAGTATACTAGTATAATACACAGTTACTTCCCTTTAGTATACTAGTATAATACACAGTTACTTCCCTTTAGTATACTAGTACAATACACAGTTACTTCCCTTTAGTATACTAGTATAATACACAGTCACTTCCCTTTAGTATACTAGTATAATACACAGATATTTCCCTTTAGTATACTAGTATAATACACAGTCACTTCCCTTTAGTATACTAGTATAATACACAGTTACTTCCGTTTAGTATACTAGTATAATACACAGTCACTTCCGTTTAGTATACTAGTATAATACACAGTCACTTCCGTTTAGTATACTAGTATAATACACAGTTACTTCCCTTTAGTATACTAGTATAATACACAGTCACTTCCGTCTAGTATACTAGTATAATACACAGTTACTTCCCTTTAGTATACTAGTATAATACACAGATACTTCCCTTTAGTATACTAGTATAATACACAGTCACTTCCGTTTAGTATACTAGTATAATACACAGTTACTTCCCTTTAGTGTACTAGTATAATACACAGTTACTTCCCTTTAGTATACTAGTATAATACACAGTTACTTCCCTTTAGTATACTAGTATAATACACAATTACTTCCCTTTAGTATACTAGTATAATACACAATTACTTCCCTTAAGTATTCTAGTATAATACACAGTTACTTCCCTTAAGTATTCTAGTATAATACACAGTTACTTCCCTTTAGTATACTAGTATAATACACAGTTATTCCCTTTAGTATACTAGTATAATACACAGTTACTTCCCGTAAGTATACTAGTATAATACACAGTTACTTCCCTTAAGTATTCTAGTATAATACACAGTTACTTCCCTTTAGTATACTAGTATAATACACAGTTACTTCCCTTTAGTATACTAGTATAATACACAGTTACTTCCCGTTAGTATACTAGTATAATACACAGTTACTTCCCGTAAGTATACTAGTATAATACACAGTTACTTCCAGTTAGTATACTAGTATAATACACAGTTACTTCCCTTTAGTATACTAGTATAATACACAATTACTTCCCTTTAGTATACTAGTATAATACACAGTTACTTCCCTTTAGTATACTAGTATAATACACAGTCACTTCCCTTTAGTATACTAGTATAATACACAGTTACTTCCCTTTAGTATTCTAGTATAATACACAGTCACTTCCCGTTAGTATACTAGTATAATACACAGTTACTTCCCTTTAGTATACTAGTATAATACACAGTTACTTCCCTTTAGTATACTAGTATAATACACAGTTACTTCCCGTTAGTATACTAGTATAATACACAGTTACTTCCCTTTAGTATACTAGTATAATACACAGTTACTTCCCTTTAGTATACTAGTATAATACACAATTACTTCCCTTTAGTATACTAGTATAATACACAATTACTTCCCTTTAGTATACTAGTACAATACACAATTACTTCCCTTTAGTGTAGGAGTAAAGTACACAGTAACTTTAATTCATTGAAATGTAGGAGGGTGATAAATATCATGCAACATCTGCTGAGGGATTATTGGAATAGAGTGGGAGGTTTAAAACCTTGTATGATTCATTTTGACATTGCCAATTGGTGAGCCGTACGTAAGTTAAGTACTGAATACATAGGCCTACCTTCGAATCGGATGCCTGGCATTGAAGAGGCTAGCAAGTATATAGGCTTAGAAAGCAGTTGTTTCATAAACTGGATGACTACTGTAAATCACTTTTTTTCACGCAAGTTTTATTTTCACTAAATTTCGCGAGAATGATGATATGCGAAATCATTATTTACGCAAAAAGTTTGCAATACAAAGTCGGGAATTGGACATTGTCAATGACTCAAATTTAAAATTATATAGAAATTTTCGAAAAAATTGCGAAATAAAAGTTAGCGTAAATTAAGTGATTTACAGTATTCAAGTAAAAATGGACACCATTAGAAACAAACACATTATACAATACCTTCAGGGATTCCAAGTTTTGTACGTTGTCTCTGAGCCTCATCAGAGTCCTTGTGTATCATGTTACCATCGAGAGCAAAATGTATAGCTAGTTGGTCCACACTTGATGTTTGCTTATACTGCCTCTCCTGGATAAAATCATAACAAAGATGTTTTATATACAGTACAACCTTACCAGAGCAGCCCTCAGTAGGGCAACAACCTCTCTATAACAACACCTTTAAAATTTCCCAAAGCTGATATTTACTCTTAATTTGTACTGTAATTACATACATGCAGAGGATAGTCATAGGAATGTTTCTTTGTAAATACCATATTACCGAATAAAACTTGCAAAATCTCATCTAAAAAATGCATTAATTTCCATGAGAGTATGGACCAAAAATTGGTATCACATGACAGAAAACATTATTCTGAGCTTGTTAAAAAAAAAATTTAACAGCTTGAATTTCAGATTGATCTCAAATTTAGACTCTGATTTGAACAAAACCTTAAATTGAGTTGACATTTATACTTGAGATGCTCCGGGTGATCCAGACCTTAGGTAGTTTGCAAGCAAGGTTTCACTACAACTTATATTCTTTAGTACTCTTCAGGAAATAATAATTTTACAAACCTTAAAACTATATCTGACAATATTCTGTGGAGCATGTGGGTTGTTGGCTGTCAGAATTCTGGTAAACTCCTCCTTCAGTTCCTGCAAAAATTGTGAAAAAAAGTTTTTATTATCTTATTTGATAAAATATGCAGCTTATGTTGTTTGCAATCGACTGAGACATTCCAAAGTGTGTGGTCATTCTACAACACTGCTGTCAAATTTTTGAGGAAGGTATGACATGCCACAACCGGGAATCCAACTTGAATTGCTGAGTTACAAATCAATTGCACTACCTATAGTCGCTTAACTTACCAAGCTGAGATTTCATGTAAAGTGATTGATATTATATGTTTATAAAAGCTTCACTGATTATCCAGCAAATAAAATGATTTTACATAGAAATTAAAAATTTTCCATTAGATAACTTTTTTCAATTCATTTAAACTGTTCATTATTAAAACAAAATAATAGAAATAGTTTATTTACCTGTTCATTAAGTTCCAACTGGTCATCAGGTTTAACTAGCGTCTTCGTCTGAAACAAAACATGAGTCAAACATCTGGTGTAAGTATATATAACAGGGTAATAAATATGTTATAGTAAAACCAAAACCAAATACCAGTAAGATTTAGGTTCCCGAAATATGCTAAAAATAACAATTGTAAGCACAAAAGATAAACAAACAGATTAAAAACATTTCAAGCAAAATGTCAAGCTACAATTAATATCTAGAAATACTGATCTACTTCAATTACATCGAGAATTTAGACATTTTTTAATTAGTATGCTTAATTGCATAATGCATGTAGTAGTGATTCTACAGAATACTGGTCATTCCATAGAGCCTCTAAATAAGTCACACATGAATCGGACCAGGGTTGGTATTCGGTATTGATTCTATTTAATGGAGAATAAGGATAGCCAATCATATAGCCTGTTACTGGCCAAGAGTTTAATATGGTGTGACCTGATTGGCTGTCCTAATCCTTAAACTAAGTAAGATCAACATTGAATACCACCCCAGGGTTGATTTGTTTAGTTAAAAAACATTTTTTTAACAGAGAGAATTTTCTTACCATATTGCCCCAGTCTCCATCACCATCAGTACCATCTCCAGCATCAGTCATATCATCTCCTTCCTGCAAACATGTTTAAACATGTACATAACCAAAAAACAGATTATATATAATACGGAGAATTTGACCCCAATTTCCAAATCATAATTGGCACATCACATCAATATCATTGACAACTTAGTGAACTTAATAATAGCAAAGATAATTATTGCAATATTTTGTGAATTATAATTTAGTATTATCTACATAAAATATGTTTCTCCTTTACGAAATAAATGGACAAAACACTAGCTGACTTATAGCAATCTAAGAAATAGTCTGAAACATGTATATATATACAGTATACCTGTATTTACCATTCTTAGTTTCCAAGAACATCTACATGTACGCACATGATGACATCTACATGTACGCACATGATGACATCTACATGTACGCACATGATGACATCTACATGTACGCACATGATGACATCCACATGTACGCACATGATGACATCCACATGTACGCACATGATGACATCTACATGTACGCACATGATGACATCTACATGTACGCACATGATGACATCTACATGTACGCACATGATGACATCTACATGTACGCACATGATGACATCTACATGTACGCACATGATGACATCCACATGTACGCACATGATGACATCTACATGTACGCACATGATGACATCTACATGTACGCACATGATGACATCTACATGTACGCACATGATGACATCTACATGTACGCACATGATGACATCTACATGTATGCATTTTAAGAGGCCGAGAGCTCATTAATTATATACACATTTTTAGCAAAAAAAATTATATCAAGTATTACTAACAGAATAAAAATCTGAGTTTAAAAAAACTTAATAATCACTTTTTAAACTTATATTAATCATTGTAATCCTGATTTCTACATTCAATTACAAAAAAAACTACATATATTTATATTTAAAGCATACAGTCATAAGATCTATTACACAACACATTTGTCTAGCAGCCTTAAAATGTCACGTTCTAGATAGCACACAAAGCGAATAAAAGAAAGTTATTTATAAAAAATACATGAACAATATAAAAGCAATGAAATGTTCAACATGAATTATATATTATTGCAACACAAACACGGTATGTATCCCGATACACCACTTCTCAGATCCTTCAGAGCCATATGAAAACAGTGCAGTGCTCGGACGGAACTGAGAAGCAGTGTATCGGGATTCATACCGTGACAAAGCTAAGTGCACATCTCAAGTGTCCCAGAGTGCAAACACAAAATGTAGCAAACACCATTGCCCAAAGTTAAACAAGTATATTTAACAAGAAGGTTGGTGTAATTTAACAATGTCACCGGCCCACAAACTAATATATATAAGTCTGAGTTTAAACATGGTCTAATATTGTAATAACCTTGGGTTGTTACTTATACATGTAACTACATTTGACATTGATTTACATAGGAATATAACACTCATAAGGAACAGACAGCCTTAAACAGGCCTTACTGTAACTGATAGACATTGAAAGATGTTTGATAGACATTGAAAGAAGTTTGACAGACATTTGAAAGATATTGAAAGATATCTGACAAACAGTATATTTGAGATATTGAGACTATTTCAGACGTTTAAATGATTTTCTATTTCAGACGTTTAGATGATTTTAGGGTCACATTATATAGTTTTATTGCATAATATGTGTATACTAGACTTGAACATGGCTAATATCTTCAGATATTCGTGTTTTGTAACAAATGTTTAACGCCGTTTTGCTCACTCCCGTTGTCTGCAACTTCGCCTAAAATACGAGTTTTCGTCGTTTTATACCAAAGAACTGAAGATATTATCATTGCAAGTTGATGAATTGAGTTACATGTCACATTGTTATCATGTTATCTTTTTACTATAATATGTCTAATGGGCCGATTCAGCATCGTTTGTCACAATGTTTGTGAGCGCCAGTTTTCAAAATGTCTTTCACTGATTTCTTTCGTGACAGACAATGTGTATTTCTGCATCTTTCAGCAAAGAAAGTGTTACCAACCTTAATGTATATGAAACGATTTAATGTATATGAAACGATTCCTTATATTCCATAGTGTCTATATGCATCACGAAAGATTAATGTCCGTGTCTTATAATTGCACATTTGACCGGGATTCAATTTGAGTCAAGTGACAAGTCTTTCAACATGGCGAAATCCTGAAAGATTTGCAAGACTGGCCGTTTGTATTGACGCATTTCATTGGTTGAGTGTTTTGCATACACTTTTCATTGTGACGTAACCTAGTGTGTGTACAAATATGTACCCACCCTTCGGGGAATGATACACATGTAACGACTCGTCGGTCTCAAGTCTTAAGGAATAATGTGTACATAATTTGACTGTTTAACTGTTATTTAGTTTAATTAATGTTTGGATGATTTTATGAACATTGTTCGCGACTGATTGAAATGTGCATATGTTGTATATACGTTAACTGTTCTGTTAAATTGATATAGATCTGGTAATTATAAGTTGTTTGAACTGAACATCGTGTTTTGTTTACTTTTGGGTTCCCTGACGTGTATGTATATAAACGGCCATCCTCGACGGAAACGTACACCCACGGGTGTTACAATATGCCAAAAGTCGTGCAAATATATGCTTCTTACTATGTATAAATTTAAGAAAAATCAGTAATTATAAGAAAATGTGCAATTCACACACTATTTCCTTTATAAAACAAGACTGCGTTCAATAAACGCTTATGCCCCCATGGAAGCATTGTCCATAAAAAAGTTAAGACAATCAGGGGCCATAATTCTGTTAAAATGTTGGATAGTGTTACATGACTTTGATAATGTAAGGGGCTTATGATGGTAAACAAGTATGTCAAGTTTGAAGGCAACGCCTTGATGTAAGACGAAATTTTGGTTAACAAGAATTTGACACTTAATAAGTCAAAGTCCAAAATTAGGTCAAGCTGAAGGTCAAATGAGGTTAAGTGATATAGGTGTGTCGAGAATGTTCAAATACAACATCTATGCAAGTATGAAAGCTTTGTAGCAAGCCATATTAATGCTAGAAGAAATGGTCAATTTGGGTTTACCAAGAATTTGGCCCTTCAATAAGTGTAAGTCCAAAATTAGGTGAAGGTGAAGGTCAAAATGGGGTCAGGTGATACAGATGTGTGGAGAGTGTTCATATACAACATCCATGCGAGTATGGAAGCTTTGTAGCAAACCATAATAATGCTAGAAGAAACGGTCAGTTTAAGTTAACCGGACGGACGAACGATCAATCGAACAAACGGACAGGTGAATAACTATATGCCTCCCGATCTATTGATACGGGGCATAAAAATATGAAACGGGCACTAATGATAACATTGAACCTGAAAAAATCCTAAAAAACATGAAATATTCCTTTTACTTATTACACTTGAATTGAACAAAAATCTAGTTAAACACACAGAAGAAACAACAAATAACAAACAACCAACTTCATAGCAAGCTTTAAACCCTACAGCATCACAAGAAGCAAATTCAAGAACAAGTTACAAAACCCCAGTTTGCAAAGATTAAGTATTATATATACAGTATTTGTTTCAACATTGAATGAGTAACGGAAAGTTTTAAAATCAATTTAATTAAAATTAACAGACACAGATTTGTTTAAGCTTTTGGAACTTTAAAATTCTTCAGATTCTTTTTTTCTGGAAGGAATAATGAATAGGTGTACTTGCAAGTATTAACTGGTAATAATATTATAGTCACAATTTCTGCAACTATATCTTTAAGCAGTTGCGCAACAATCACAAGACAGGCACATGGACTACATGTCAAGCAGGACTGCTCAAGCTGATAAATGAGGGGTGACCGTGTTCTAAAGATAATAGCAATCATGCATTTCTGGGAATGTTTTCACACAATTGTGTCAGCTGACCACACAAGAATAGTAAAGAGAGTGAAACTTTACACTTCAACACAGAATTCTTTAGATTCAACATGAAGTTTTAAGACTCTGATATGACTGTATGAGAATTAGTTTAAATGATTGTGACTATTGAATTATAAATCTTGTGTAAAATGATAATCACACAAAACTGAAGTGCAGTCCTGCTTGTTAGCAGAAGACGGTTTTTTAAGAATGATAAAAATCTCAACTACATAAACACCAGTATATTAATACTTTCTGACGTGAGAAAAAAATACAGACAACGTAACAATTGCTGTTCAACTGAGGTTTCAGACGTAGCAACATATATTTCAAACACTATACTTACCTTCTGTTTTCCAGGCCTTGTGGCCTTTGGTTTAGCCTGAGCCTAACATAATGGAAAATGACAAGATTATTAAAATAGTATAAAAAGTATATATTATTCATAAAAACAAAAACTTACACCACGAATTCGGGTTTGTCTCCTTTTCATCATTTCAGCTAGACCACCCATGCCACCCTGATGAATAAAAAACCAGTGTATTATCATACAAAGTTCACAGAATTCAAGTTCCAACAAGGACTGACTGGTCAGTCTCAGTAAAAACAAATAATTCAAAATAGTGTCTGCACATGGCTATATAATTGTGCTAATAATGTATGTCTAATTAAAGAGCAAAATTGTTTGTTCAACTAGAATTTTTTTATAGTTATAACTTATAAATACACAGTGTTCAATCTAGGCCGTGCCATTGCGCCATTGACCCCCCAAAAATGAAATGGCGCACTTTAGATGTTGCTGTGGGCCTGGTCGGCGTGGTCACAAAAAAATGAAGTCTTTTGCTACATTATCTTTTCATTACTTGTTGTCCTTTAGCTTCATTCAGTAACTCTTCAGACAGGTGTTCGTTGCAATGGTAATGATGTCAGCCTCCAGTCATTGAAGCATGATTGAAACATCTCAAGTAATTTTACGCCGATAAATTATAAAAAAATAAGGAAGAAATCAAAATGATATTGCAAGAAGAACATCTGCAAGTACCAAGTATGTCAAATGATGTCTGTAATTTGGCTGAAAACATTCGTTTTAGCGCCGATGTTTCACTTTTACAAATCACAGGCATAGCAATTCTTAGATCTAAAGCATGGATGCTTTATTCCCATCAATCGTCATAAACTCAAAGATATATTCCTTTCTGTTGACAGATTGAACAAACTGCACCAGACGAATTTCATATCATATTATTTTTTAGTGATTTTGAATTTAGTTGATATCATTGAGGTTAGCTAAGCATATGCATGTATGAGAGCTTTTCAAGCCTGGTATACTTTTATATTAAATTTACATGAAGTATGAATACTGGAATGTTTTATTATTTTAAGGGCCCCCATTTTTCCACAATGGCCCCCTGTTGTAGTCTATGGGCCCGAATGGCCCCCTGTCATGGTTGGCTAGATCGAACACTGAATACATACATAATATATACAATTTAAAATATCTTTATTTAATAATGATTTGTAACACATCTAAATAATAATTTGTTGAACGTCCTACAACATACATGTTGAACTATCATGTACAATTTGACATTATGTCAATATGAATTATTATATAAATCATAATACAAGCATCTAAAAATATATTGAATCTGTCAAACTACCCCATCATTAAACAATTACTAAATATTTGACAATCAGAAACTTACTTTATGTATGTTTTTTTTATATTTTCTTATGCATACATTAAAAAATAGCATGACACAATTGATTTCAAACCATTATATTTATAACTGTTTTACAACAACAAAGCAATTATTGACAACAATTTTATATTTATAACTATCCCAGACAACTGGCATATCTTAATAAAGTATAATTTTAATAATACATGTTTATAAGCTAATCAGTCAGAGAGGCATTTATTCACCAGTTCAAATTTATATGCATTATAATATCTAATGAACCTCAATCAAGAAATAATAGGCTATTGTTTGTTTGTTTGTTTACATTTGATTGAGACAGTCATAAGTGCCAGGTCATTTAGTTTTTTCCCTGAAAGATTTGCCAGAAGGGAAGAGACAATTCAGTGATACAACTTATAAGGGAACTAGGTGTGATACCCTAGCTCTATCCAAATAGACTGTTTGCCCTGGGCCCCAGTGTACAGCACAAATACACAAGCGTTTACCACTGGGTTACCAACCAGTTCATGGTAGGGTGGAAAACTCTCACTGTAAAGAATTTCAGAAATTCATGAGCAAGTTCCACAACCAAGAATGTTATCCACTCAACCACAGTGCAACCCATTTCAATAAATTATTGCATACTATAAAGGCCCATGATATTTTCTTTATAAAGAAATTGACTTTTACATACTCTTCAAATACACAGTATAAGACAACAATATTGAATGCAGACCAACATCTTCAATGAAGCCAACATACTCAACAATAATCACCATCAACATACATTTATCACATAACCGGCTGTCCAGGAGTGTTGTAAAGCCGTGCCGTAAATATCATTCCGCACTCCCAGAATGTGCAATAAATATTTAAATGAGCCTGGCAAGACGTTAGCCAATCGATAGCTTCGATCAGCCAATGACGTCAGGATAATACTAAGGTTGTCAAGACGTTTCGCTTATTGTCCTGCTTAAACATATGCAGAATACATTACCATTTTGTAAGAAAAAGAGCGCTCTATAAGGTTATGTGATAAATAGAATTGTACATTTGTGCTCGTTATATACGATATTATTAAACTTGTAGAAAAAACAATATGACACCCGGCAAAGCCTAGTGTCATATTGTTTTGTTCACACATTTAATAAAACTTGTATGTAATGAGCACTCATGCAAGATCCTCTATATAACTTTGCTTACCACAATAGCATAAAAAATATGCTTTCTCTGAAATACATAGCTAATACATACAGCACTGAAATAAACTATTTATCAAATTCATGTAAACAATTGTTTGTTTAAGTATGGTAGATATACAAGTTTGTGCATCTTAGTTTTGAAATGGACATCTGTACAAAAACAAATACACTGGCATCAACCGTGTGATAAACAATATCAATTATCTGTTTATAAACAGAATTCAAACACAAATTTAATGTCAAACTGCAAAAACTTGAAAATCGGCCTCAATGTTACATGCAGTCTTGATATAAACATTTGTGACCTATAAGTTTGTACACATAAACTGATGACGTCATTAGAAGCACACAGGAATGATTTTTCAAATAAAAAGTTTTGTAACATAAAGTTCGATATTTTGTCAGTAAGTTATCACCTTATTCCGCTCTTAAATATATTGTATCTTATGCAAATTTTGAGTAAATAAAATGTCTCTAGATTTCGCTTCCGGAACCGGTGAAAATGTAAACAGTGAAATGTGTGCTCTGACTAAACACGCCATGAACTTAACGAACACTGTTTTAGTTGTCCAATTTTTTTGCATTATTTGTCTTCTTATTAACTTATAATGAATTTGGGCACAAAAATGAGATTTTTACCAAAGCAATAAACGTTTCACCAAAATGCACGAACTTGAAGGAATGGACAAACTTGTAGGAATAGAAGCTACAAGCATATATTCAGTATTCCTATAACAAGAGAATTGATTCAAATGTAAATTCTCAGGGTTCTGTAATATCGCTCTACTGTTACACCATGCAGGCATCTAACTGAACTACCATCCTTCTGTCAATGTATTTAATGCTAAATAGTCGTGCCTCGTATTTCCGTGGTACCACTTTTTCCGTGGTATGGGATATAAACAGTTGTGTTGACCACCCACACAAACTTTACCTGTTGATCAGTTCCATTTCACTTATTTTTTATAATTTCAGCAAAAAGGGAACATACCAAAAAAATGGCTTTAATCAAATTTTCCACCAAAAAATAGTACATTTTTCTATTTTTTCAAAGCAGGTTACTTGCTAAACCTCCAGTAACAACTTGATACATTACAGCTTATGTTACATAGTCTTTTATCGTTGGCGAGGGTGACAGTGGGTTCGTCAAATCTCCGGTTCGTCAAACTTAACTTTCTGTACAAAACAGGTTGTGGTTTCGTCAAATTGAATTATAGAGGGATTCGAGTTCAATATATAGAAGTGTCAGTGTGAGCAAACACCTTTTGTTAAGATTTAATTGTATTGTATGGGAATTACGATTGATTTACTAAAAAATATTTGTTAATATTGTAATAATTGTGTGATAATCATGCAATTGTTTGTGTGTTTTAATTAAATGACTTATTTTTTCAGGAGTAGATGCAGAAAAGTCAGCATAAAATACGTCAAATATTTATAATAATATTATTAAAACAGAAGATATATAAAACAAAGAATATTTTGTGTTTTAGTATAAAATTTGATATCCATGCATATAAATGCATTAATATATATTATACATATTATGTTAAAAACTTTATGATCATAATATATATTATACATATTATGTTAAAAACTTTATGATCAGTCAGAATGCGATAGATGTATATTAATATTTATACATTAAAGGCTTGCACATTGGGTCTGAAAAAGAGATACATAAATAGTATCAATCATATCCCAATTTTTTTCTTTTATAGACAAAGTAAATCTACATATACATTATTATCGTACAGAAAAGCTACCACATCAGGTCTGAAAAAGAGATACATATTATAGTAGGCCTATGTTACAAACATCATGATCAGTCAGAACGCAATATTCTTGTAAAAAAGAAAATAATATTAAGTCGGACAGGGAAGCCAGCACTCAACTTAACCAGTCGAGCACAGAAATTTGATTATTTTATACATTATATCAATTATATCTAATTATTTAATGCTAACTGATGAGATATGGAGTTCTATCAGTGAAATAAAACCTATATCAGTCACTGGTTATCACCTACAATGTGACTGATATAAGCTCCGCCCCCTCACAGGGACTACTTTAATTTACCAAAATATCAACACTAAAATGTCTTCACTCATAATTATTCTTTAATCACTTTATCTGTCCGATGCATGTATATCACACTATGACAAACACATAAGATAATTACATTATTGGTGTGAATCACTCTATATTATCACTTTGACGAACCGGGCTAGTGTTTATACTAACAAATTCAATTTGGACGAACCGGAGATTTGACGAAACCACAGTAATTTGTTGGCGACACCAGTCTTAACATTTCTGACTGGATTTCTAACCTATAAATGTCTTGTAGGTGTTGCAAAGGACTGTTCACATCGGATACCATGGAAATATGGGTATCCACTCTGTATTTATAGACAGCGGTAGGGTTTTTCCTAACTTAATTTTCTTTATGTTTTAGCCCGATATAAACATTAATTTAGCATAAACTCATAAACCAAAGATGCCTTTTATCATTCAGTGACAGGCTGTAACCAGCATGGATATATTAAACATTTTATCCAAGTTTATAGTTAAGTACCGTGGAAATACGAGGCACCAGTATACCACTGTAGCCAACTCTGTAACTTAATAGGACAAAATTCCTTGTTCCCCCGGCCCAGGGCCATACAGATGGTAAAACCCCCACAAATTGTCCCACCCCATACCTCACGGATTTAGCCACGGCTATTTCCCTGCTATTTTGCGGCAAAACATAATCCCCGCACTGCCAGGTGAGGCATATTAATTAATTTAATGATATTTGCAAGTTTGGTTCAGCCTCACACACACAGGACTGTTCCCGCTCGTCCCTGGAGTGCGGGGGGGGGCGTGCATTATCACTTGAGATATTCCACATTCTGAATTCAATTGCAATGAGCCATGCCCATGATAATCTAGAAGTGACAACAGTTTCCATCAGATAGAAAGTCAAATTAGTTCATGTTCAAAGTCATATGTAGCATCAATATCAGAATCGGCTCTCTCAACGTGCCCGTCGAAATATGTGCAGTAACAGTAAAATGTTATTAGTTTACCTGTTTTCCCTTTCCTACCGCTTTGGGGGGCATATTTGCAAGTTTTGTTCACTCACTCAACAACAAAACGACTTGCTTCTCTATGGCGGAAACCGTTGCTACAGACAACAATATCCAGACTGGTGTACTGTCTCATAGAATTGAACCCAACGCTCAATTATTTGACACACTAAATAAATTGACGAAAATTGAACACCTTTGCGAGCATATTCGACTTCGCCCAAATATTTTTCTTCCTTAATGTATTTCTAAATTTTATATAAATTAAGTGTAACCTTATCAAGTGTGAGTTAAATTCACCGATTCGACTGTGCCAAAGAGTCACTTTTCTTCGTTTATGACTATTTGGAAACCAGTCAAAATCAATTCGACCTCAAGTTGTTTCGACCCAAAATAGCAATACCTATTACTGTTCGATTTTTTACAATTTTAATACAGTTAAGCTGTTTCTTATCAATCTTTGACGAGTTTAATAGAATTGAATATTTCATGAGTTTATCCCGCAGTGACTGGACAATGTAATTAACATGAGGCCCCAGCTACTGAAAATCAATAGTGTGCTAGCTTCTGTACATGTATGTACACTAGACAATACGTGTCATATTATCATTTATGTTTGTTTAAAATTTGAATATTAAAATATATTTATTGATTGTTTGTTTCTATCTAGTGTGAGTGTGTAACAGCTATTTTCCCTATATGTCAATAAATTTGGTGCTTTTATTATTTAAGAGTTATTTGACTTAAAATAAGGTATAACATTTCTACACACTAGAACTAGCTACAAATAAAAATAAATGAATATATCTTATAGTTTTCAGATATAAAATAATAAACTACTCATATGGATGAAAATTAGTTCAAACGTTGATTTGACACTATCAATATGTATTCAATTGGATTGTCATTCCTATACAAAGAAAGACAACTCCAAATTCCAATGTGCCTCGACGTCTAGCGGGGGACCATACCAGGAAACAGGAAACTCATATAGTTTATAAATTTAATTTTTGTATTCAAAACAGTTTAACCAAAGTCCTCAAAATAACATTTTTGTATCTTTGATTTAAAACATGAATTATATTTAGTCACTCATCTTATCTACTCAAATAATAAGATAAACATGCCAATGTTGCTGCGTGTTATAAGTTCATATTTTAATTTCCACACATTTTTCTCCTCTATATGTGTTTGATAATAAAGTTGATTGAAGTAACTAATACAGCAATTTATTTTTATTATACACATACTTTGTACATACATTGTACTTCATAATTAACTTCATGTCATAAAGGGAACTATCGTTGTTTTATTATCTACTACCAGGGCCTCTAGTCAACTAATTAACAGAGTATGCAATATTATGTAATATTACATAATAGTGTGCAATACATATTCTACGTCTTTAATCGTTACTATGACAAGCGAAATTGTCGGTTGATTATTTAACAACATCTCTGACTGTAAAACTCGAATCTACACGCGTAGAACCTTTTTTGGTTTTTCCAAAAAACAAGAATAATGATATTCAACTGGCGTGTTCTGAACTTAATTCTGATTACATCGCATTAACACATCTTAATGCCTTAACCTTTAGACCTATGCCCATACATGTACATAATATGTATACATGTATTAATATTGGCAGTGGCTAGTCGTCCGGGACGACAAAATTAGTCGTCCGGCACCGGTTCGCTAGCAAACGCTACGTGCATTGGCTAGGGAACATTGTGACTGCATTGTCCTATCTAGGCCCTATATATACATATGCGGAAACTCATAGACTAGTCATATTACTTTTTAAAGCCATGTCTAAATACCACTATAGTCTCTGTAAATACCCATTTGTTATTACATGTACGTAATCCTAAAGTAATCATTTTAGAACTATAACAGTTCTTGAAAATAACACGAAATTGTATTTTCATTGGGGAATTGCCCTAGCTTTTGCAATTTCGTTGTCCAGCACTGGGGCGAATATATGTATATATTGTCCCTGTCCAGCATTAGGCTGAGTCAGCACTTCGTATTTTTCAAAATTGCATGTACAGTATATGTAGGCCTTTCTGTTGTGGGTCAGGCCCGGATCCACCGGGGGCACGGGGACCGTGTCCCGCCAGTTGGCGCGGAGTGACAATTTTGTACATCCCAAAAATGTTAAAATCCTTAAAATATTACTAATGGATCTGGCTAGGGATGGATATTTTGTGATAACAGCATCTGTATATTACATATAACGGAAGTGAGTGTAATAAATTATGCCCCCCCCCCTGCTGTTTATCCAGGCCCTAATTACTCCCGGGCCCAAAATCACAACCAATACTTACACTCAGCACTCAAATATTGAAAATGTAGCATAATGAGCTATTATTTGTCCTAGATTGCAAATGTAGATGAGGAAAATGTATAAGATAGTTAATGAGTGTTGAAACTAAAATTTGCTACATTTTCTTTGCAATTTTGTACTATTCATGAGGTGTAAATGTAATTATAGAATCTGAGTGCCACACTCAGCACTCAGACTGGTGAATTGCAATTATAGCTTACAAATACATGTACAATAAATTTAACTAGGAAGTAAGCCAAAAACAATATTTAGTACCAATTTAACATTATTAGAACGTCTTGCTCTAACAAAATGCCACAATGAACCTCAAAACAGTGAATTTCAATATTTAAGAGCTGAGTGTAAGTATTCGTTGTAATCCCGGCCCCTGATCTGTATCAGTCAGACGGTGTAACAAATAATTTTAAAGTGCCTGATGATAATGACTTAGGGGATCACTGTTTTTTGATTCACTGATCTATGTTACTATAATCCGTGTGAACTGATCGATTTAATAATGGAAGTGGCTATTCTTACGGGCCCGTAAGAATAGCCTCGGAGGCTATTCTTACGGCTCTGTAAGAATAGTGAAATAGCCCCGGACTCGCTATTCTTACGGCAGTTTTATACATTGTTATAGTTATTTAATGAATATATATGACACATTTAAAGCGATTACCATTAACATCTTTTTCAAAATGAATGAACACAAGTATAAAAAAAATTGCAGTTCGGGGAGTCCTTGTGTAATTGGAATTCCTTTGTATAACTTGTATAAAGTCAACCGGCGAACAGGACAGAAATGACAGATGTCTTTGAAATATAATGTGAAAATTAATCTTCTTCGTAATATTGTCATTATCACAGTACTGTAACTTTGAGTAAAGAAATTACAGGTAATTTTCGACCTGTACCTTAACAAAAGAATGTTAATTAACTTTAGGTGTTAAATTCCTAGTCTGTTCCACGGAGCTGAATAGCAAACAGTAAAGGAAGTGACTAGAGGTCTAGAGGTCCGGTTACCGGACCTCTAGACAATGCTTGTAGGACAGGCTAGAGGTCCGGTAATTTATTTCATGTGTATAAACAATATCTATTTTATCCTGTCGAGACTTCCAATGCATTTACCTTGCTATACAGGTAAGTATTTGACAGAAATCTTGTAAAAAATAGTTAATTGATTAGCAATCAAGTTGATTAGAAGTGTGCGACACTTAAATAAGTTATTATGCTGCCGGTAATTGCTGAATTTAATTTTGTTTGTTCGATGGTATTTGCTCTAATATTTGTTTGCTCACACATCGGTTTTGAAACTGCAAACAAACAAATCAGTTTTAATCAGATCTTCATAATGATTATGTTTCAATTAAATGTTGGTATATTGGGATCGCGAAGTTTTATCAAAACGTGCGTGTTGGAATGTAGATCTACTTTTTATGGAATATATCAAAGATGGGGTAAATTGTTTATTATTATTTATTTACTTATGTCATCATATGTTATTAAACACAAAATGTGCGTGTGCTGTTGTATCAAAAAACCCCGCTTGTACAAACTCATTTTAAGATATTTTTTTAGGCTCTCGAGAACGTCGCAGATGGGTATGTCCCTAGGATCAATGTCATCGTTGTTCATGCGCTGTTTCCCGTGGTACCAACATTTATTAGGGTGGATCTTGCATAGAACTTTATTGAGACGTTTGCACAGTTTGTTGTACTGACGGGCGTGTGTGTGAAAAAGTGACCAAAATATATACAATGTGTGGTACCCCTCTAGACTTCAAGTCGGTATCAATTGTTGTTCAACACAGACGAAACTATTGAAACACTCGAGATCACTGTTATTCCCAGTCAATGTTTTACATTTCTGTCAAATACAACATGGTAAACACTTGTTTGTCATTTAAATTCTTGACACGAAATAAAATATATGGTTTATACATATGAAATCAATTACCGGACCTCTAGCCTGTCCTACACGCATTGTCTAGAGGTCCGGTTACCGGACCTCTAGACTCCAGGTCTAGAGGTCCGGTAACCGGACCTCTAGCCACTTCCTATTTTTCCAACAGTAAATTCGTCGTATAAGGCGTAGAAAAGTAAATTTTAAAATTCCTAGATTTTGAGCAACTGTGTAGTTGTTGCATATAATCTAAACGGAAAATAAACGCTTGATCACTATGCTAACCACTACGGCTTCCTCATTTATTTCGTGATTGGAGAAAAATCCTCGTCTTCGGAAGACTTAGAAAGTGTTACAGTTGTATTCATAGAGGCAGATATCGAGTTCCGGTCATAGACATTTAAAGTAAGTCACTGTTTTTATTATACATCGTAGGAGCGATAATTTAACATCAAATGTTAATTAACATTCTATTGTTAAGGTACAGATCGAACATTACTTAAAGGAGATCGGTACATTTAAATAAGACAGTCGTTAGAATAGTCATTCGCGGGCGGTATCGCTATTCTTAAATAATTCATGTATATAGAGAAAATTAAATGACAGTCCGGTATTCGATTGAAGTGCCCCTATAAATACCCATATTAAAACATATTTTCAAAACCAATTAAGTGTCATAAAGCCCATACTCTGAATTAGTAATCAGTGGAAAAGACCCCCTGCTATGTAATTGGTCAACCACGTGTCTGATACATTGTATAATGCAACATATGTCACCGCGGTGGCTATTTAATTGGACACATAGATGCATCCCTTCTGATGTTAGATCTGTGTTACATCAGCGGGAGATTATCATTAGGGTAATAAAACAGCTCTTATCCCGATGACTGTAATTTAAAATGAGGGAGCAAAGATCTTATGAAATCCATGTATTAAATTTTGTTGGATGAAAATATACGTCCGTGCAGACACTTGTATACATGCATAGTTTCTGGTCCGTTGCGTTCGTTTAAATTCATGTTGTGTACTTCCCGTTTGTTTCGAAGTATTGACAGTTGTTTTTTTCGTTCAGTGAAATTAAATTAACTTTTAACAAGCGCAGTCGCAGCACATTTTCTCAGGGGAAGGGAGGTCCTAGTAATCTATTTTCAAGAAAGATACCCTGATAAAAGTCCCAAGCCCTGCACAACTCATGTATTTATATTTACAGTAAAACCGAATTCAAATGGGTCTGCACAACCCTCTTGATCCGCGCATTAATCAATACATACATAAATAAATAAATATGATACATTGTGTGTGACTCATTGGCGGGATTGGGAGTACTATGCCTACACCCTATCACACTATTATTTTTACAAGCGAACGTTTTCTTTAATTTCAAATATTTTTTTGTTTATACCGCCGTAGATTCTATAGTTTGTTCCGTATAGATTTAATTAATTTCGCAATATTCTAATGTAATACAGCAGTATGGGATACAAAATTAATTTTTCTAACAGATAATACCAAAAAACATGACAAAAAAACCCCACTTTTGTAAGCTAAATACTTAAAATAACTGCAATTTGTTCTACGTTACCGATCTTATCAGGACACCCCGGAAGTGGAATTATTGAAAACAGGGGACGTTATCGAGGATTTACCAAGGGAGGTAACCTAGTTTCGGGAAAGGGCTATTCTTACGGGCCCGTAAGAATAGTCACTTCCTTTAATAATAGTGACATGATAGAACTTAAATTACATTTCGAAATGTTCTTGTTGATAGATTTATTACTGATTATGTAATTTTAAAAATTTCACGTGAGTTTTTAAAACATAAAAGCTGCATAAACGATTTTAATTCAAAATTGACAAAATCATCGCAATGGGGGAGGGGGAGGGGGGGGGCGCACATTTTTTAAAGTTCACGTGTCTTGCGTTGAATTTTAATATTTATTGTTTATTTCATGGGTTTTGTATTTTGATTTGTAGCAGACAGTAGACCTATACTTTTAATAATTTAACGTCTAACTCAAAAATTTAAGTTCTTATTTGAAAATACTTATTACCGGCGGGCACGAATGTCGTGAACCAGACTAATGAAACCGGTCGTTAACGGATTAAAACATTTTCTTGAACGAAAATAGGTTCGTTCTTAAGTTAATATGTGTCCGGGTTACATATTTCGAGTGTTAACCATCGCTTGATTTGTATTTTTTACGCAACCTCCAAATTGTTTACACACAATGATGGCTGACGTATGTGGTGTCACACCGGTGAAAGTACTTCCGGGTCGTAGTATGCTAAAATAATTCCTATGAAAACTTTAATTCTGTTTTGTTCTAGTACTGTTTGACTGTGGAAACTGTGAATTGTTGACCACTATTCCTGTATATATTTCAAATATTGACTTTCTGTCAACAGCTAACAGTCTTTAATTAATCTTTTTCTGGATTACTACACCCTGACTGAGGGCTGGAAATGTGTGGGTACTTCGGCCGAATCAGCTGTTGGTATTGGAAAATAGCATAGTCTACCTTGGAGACTTGAAATTGCAGGAAAACAACACAATCAACCTGGCATGTTCTGTGGCTCATTTTTGAGGACAGTGTATGTTTTCTATGGAAAAGGTCACAGGAAATCATTCGGAAAATCAGTGTGACTCAGGGGGAGACATGAAATTGAGTTAGTTTGCATAGAAATGATAGTAGAAAAATTTACCGGTGTGACACCATGTCCGCACAGGCAAGTCGAAATTCTTAGAAAGAACGACAAAATAATCCTCAAAACTCGTCACTACGATAAAAATGTATACACAACTCGATTAAAAGAGTACAAAAAATGAGTTTATATCGTTTTATCGCTGAATAAAGTCTTCGATTACGTTTCGTACTCAACACTTTCGTACCACTTCCCACCGTTCGTCCTGAATATTTTATTCGTACTCAACACAATTCGTACCCGTCCACTTCGCTCCTTAAATTATTTTCCGAATTTTTAGGATTGATATGAGGTTTTATTTATGAGCAGATAAATATTATATGGAACAAGGGAATCATAATATGCAGTTATGTGTCTTGAAAAGTAGTGTGTTATACACGATATTATTTAACAATTTGTTGATAAATTTCGTATGTTAAATTATCGTGCTTAAAGTTTTCCCAATTTAAAAAGCTACCGGCCTACCACTTTTTTCACACTTTTTAGATTTTCATGCTTAATTTTCTACACACCCGCTGTTAAATTATACAGATAGAAGGTCGAGGATCCTGTCAATTCTCTGTCAAATGAAGTCGGCACATCATTTGCCCGCCGAAACTATTTGACTTGTCTTCAATTGGGTAAACATTTGTTTAAAATAATTGCATAAAAATTACGTTGTCTGGTTATGTAGCGTGAATTTAATAATTTGACGCCTGATTTGTAAATTTTAGGGAATTGAAATAAATTATTTTTGAATAATTGTTAAGCTCATCGTATTTTCTGTTGATGTAGCAGTACACTATTTACTGTATCAAAAGCTCGTTTATTGTCTATAAAAACACACCACAGCTTTAATTTCTTTGATAAAATCTTTTGAATGACAGAATATAATAAAAATATTGCATCGACAGTAGAACGTCCGTCACGGAATCCATACTGCGTATCATTAACAAGAGCTGTTCACGAACAGCGCGCTCGCATTTTCGCAGTACCATGCTAGGATAGTATAATCTTTATTTATTCAAAACTAAATGCTTCGTATCAGCAGCATACTCTCTGTTTCTTACAGTTTCTTACTGATGTGTAAGTCCTCTGGGTCATGAAGGTAAACAAATAGGCATTTCTAAATCCAAAGGGGGCATAATTTCAACAAAATGCTGAATAGTTACCTAATCATGTTGGGGGTCATGATAGTGAACAAGTATGCAAAGTATTAAAGCAATATATCAATGCACTTTGAAGATATTAGAGTTTAAAAAACTTGTACCTAAACTTTAACATTTGCACTATTTGCACTAAGTAAAAAAGGGGGCATAATTTCAACGAAATGCCCGATAGTTACCTACTCCTGCACACGGGTTGGGGTCATGATGTTGATCAAGTATGCGAAGAATGAAAGCATGCCGACGCTCGGGTGACTGCGATAGCTCCCCTTATTCTACGAATAGTGGAGCTAAAAACGTTGTTCATTTCACACCAACTGTTAATACGATTTCTCAGAATAAGAGAGAATATTTTCCCTAAAATATTACAAGCGTTATTCTCCTATAATTTTTAGGATTTGCCGTAACTCCCTTTTTATAAATTGGTATAATAAGTTATAGAAAGAGAACGCAGACGCGAGGTTGTCTTATTTTGTCGAGGGCGTAGCCCGAGACAAAATAAACAACCAAGCGTTAAGCGTTTTCTTTCTGACTTATATCATTGGCTGTCACTTTGTAAACATAAGGCGTGTCCAAATTTTTACAATGCTGACCGATTAACATGTCTAATGAAAATCAATAGCACGGTGTTGTGATTTTAAAGTTGTGGACTCCAATATAACTCGACCAAGAAAATCGATAGAGGTCACGTTGATCGAAGTAAAGAACAATAGAATTGTATGTCTACAGTGCAGGATAATATTATCCTGCACTGTAGTAATTGCACTCATTCCTTTGAAAATTAAGACACACCCCATCAGTTATCATCGGATTTAGCCACACCGCCTCTGTTAACATCAATGTAAATTGCCGTAGCCATGATATAATACCTTTTGTCCAATCATCGGGATACATACAGTTATTTAATTTAATTGGAATCTATGAAAACATCATCAACATTGTTATCATACTTAGTCTCAGCTTTTGTGACGATTCATCATTGAAATAGTTTTCTGTACCTCTTCCACGGTAATAGATTTATCTAAATAGTTGATATTTATTTTATCATCTTAATTGTTGAAAGAGTCATTATTATTAAGTTGTTCACCAGTAAGATTTGAAATATTTTCAAAATGTCTAGTAAACTCATTAAGCGGGATATCATTACTACAATAGCTGACTTCGACTTTTTATATCTATTTATGTATTTCCAGAATCGACGTGGTGAATTTTTACTCAAAGTGTTCAATCTAGTCTTTTCCCTATTTTAGTATTGATAGGCGTTTAACTTTTGAAAGCTCATTTCTGTGTTTTAATAATTGAAGTTTATTTTCGTTTGATTTATCGCTCGAAAATATACGTTTATACTTAATATAAAAAATGGATTTTGCTTCTCTACATTTATCATTAAATCATGGTGATTTTATTATTTTCTTCTGAAAGTTTTATTAAAACATTTCTTCAAAATATCATATGCCAAATTTGAAAGAATTTATACTCTGGTTTATGCAACATTCTCCAGATACAAGTTCGTTTTTGATATCTTCAAATAAATTGTTATTGTCATTAATAATATCAATGAAATCATTTTTACGTGAAGAACCCCATACGATTTTAAGTATTATTAACAACATAATTACATTTCATAGAAAATGTAACCGGGCAGTGTCGTGAGTGATCTGAAAATTCAGTCATATCAAATGCAAAGGGATTCGACGCGATAAAAATATCTATCACATCTATACTATGCATGTCTAAGACAGGGATCTCAGTTTATGACTGGCCCTCGTATACCCAACTCAACATTATGTCCAATATATTAAACAAGCCGAATGCAATTATTTAATTTGTACTGCACACTTCACGACACTATAATATTATACATAAACATACAACTTATATCAATACACGTACACAACTCGCCTGTGTCGAGCATAGAATGTTTGCAAAATGCGTAAAACCCGGTTTGGGGACACACGTTTTAGCCGACAGAAACTAGAAAGCGGCCTTCGATAAAGAAGAGAAATCATTATTTACGCATGATCTCAGGATATTAGTGCGACGATTCGATAGCGGGATACGCTTTTTTCCAACTTACCGCCACCTATCTGTTTCTGTACGATACTGGAAAATATTCTTCAAACAGCAATTAGAACGTTATGGGGGTAATTTAATTTTTGACTGTAACCTAACGATCAAAGATATACATTTAATGTTAAGCAAAAACATGTTCCTAAAAACATTCTCACATCATGGTTTAATATCCAAAACCCGAGTTACGAAAATAAACCACCTATTAACAATCATATCATATGGAATAATTCAAATACATGTATTAAGATTGAAAATAAACAATGTTTGCAAAATGAAAGTTTGATAAAAGTATTACATATTAGGAACAACTGTATGACTTAGAAAAAATACACTCTACTCTTTTGAAGAGGCAAGACAAATAATATTTACAGGATGTCAACAAAGTTCGTTCTCATAGTTCAGGTTTCAATAGTTTATTTTCCTGATGTCAGAAGAACGTACCATTTTCAGGTTAAATTCCAGAGGATTCTACCATTGCTCTAATCTTTCGAGCATTAAATGAAGCTATTTGTGTACGAAATTAGAATTGTACACTACGTTTATTTGCTTATATAAAATTTAGTAAGGATTTAAATTTTAGAACAAACTTTTTTAACACCCTGTATATAATATTCCACCACGAGACTTCCTGACCTATCACAAGAGTATTTATGCTAAAGATGCTAGCAGCATAACTCGTATCAAGAAAAAAATAATAACCGGAATAGAGATGTAACTTTGAATGCTATAAACGCTAGTAGCATTTATAACTCGTATCAAGAAAAAAATAATAACCGAAATAGAGATGTAACTTTGAATGCTATAAACGCTAGTAGCATTTATAACTCGTATCAAGAAAAAAAAATAATAACCGAAATAGAGATGTAATTTTGAGAGAGAAATGGAAAATATAATACACCCAAATAAATTATTATACAACATACAAATACAAAGCAAAGAAGTAGAAATAATCATAAGAAAATGGATAAACAATATCGGAGCAGAAATGAACGAAAACTGGATAAAAACGTTTTTAATACCTTTTAAATCAACAATTGACTCCATCTTAAGAAAATTTCTAACGAGACTAATGCCATTTAACACATATCTATATAACTGTCAATTATCCATCTCAAGATTATGCGATTTTCAGCAATATGCAAGATGAAACAATTGAACACCTATTTTGGGAATGCCATGTAGCTCAAAATATCTGGAATAGAGTGAGTAATTTTTTAAAAAACAAAACAATTTAAAATACAGAATACAGAAAAGTTTATTCGGCTTAAGCATAATATATCTTATCACCGTGAAACAACATACAATAAATCTGACATAATACTTGCATACCATCATCAACGTTAGAAATACATGTCAAATCAATACATGAAAAATTGTCTAAGGACAACACAGTTTATAAATGAACATCAGCTATGCAATTATCATAGTACATGTAAATATGAATGTAATAATGGAATCAATATAAAATCGAACGTCGTAGGTCAAGGGTTTTGTAATAAAAGTACCAAGTTTGTGAAGTTCATTTGCATTGGTTAAGGATAAAAGCTGTACAAATTTAAACATGCTTGGATTTCTCCGGTAGTACAGTTTTATAAATATGTTTCTCAAATTTGTATATACCGGACATATTATGATGAGATGGTACTCATCTTCAATGTCATTTTTTTCACATAAAACACATTTACGCTCTTCTCTGATTATGTTAGTATATTAAATTTGCCAGTCTCAATAGCTGGAGGGTGTGATGACAATCGTATTCTAGATAAGGCAGAACGTATTTTCACATTTGTTATTGTGTTTAAATATTCTGATAAAACAAAATTATTTGTTATATTACTATATAATACAAGAGTTCTACTGTTTCTTATCACTTCGTTCCATTGTGAAATATAAATGTCTTTGAGTCTTATCATCAATACATTAATGAAACATTTGTGATTCACAGATTCTGGGAATGTCCAAACATCATTAAAGTCAGTCTCTTGCTATATAAGTTTTACTCTGTTCGCCCAGTTATTGTCTGTTTCAGAATTTTGTAATAACATATTATATATTTGTTTTAATATAATATTATCACAACCATTTGAGTTAATTGGTAACCAGTATTTCACAATGCGTAGTTTTCTCGTCATTAATAATGGATAACGTCCACACTCGCCGTACAAGGCATACTTATTTGTCGATTGTTTAAAATGCAATAGTCTTTTACAGTATTTCCTATGAATGCGTTCCAGAGTCTCTCCGCTTATAGCACGCCAAACTTCGCATGCATAGTTTAATAATGAACTGACATAGGAATCAAACAAATTAAATGAAATATGAATGGGTTCGACGGTCAAAAAGTATTACTTTGGAATTCAAGAACAAGGTATAACAAATACTGCCTTTAACTATGTTATAATTTTATTCAAATTATATCTCTTTAAAATGAAACAAGGTAAACAAAACCGATACCAGTAATTGAAAGCTTAAAAATATTTAGAAAATAGAATTCTATATAGCTTTTAGAAAAGGTGAACTATTTTTTCTAGACAGCAATGGAAACGATTCCTGTGACATGCCTTTTTTACACTTCACATATTAAAAATGTTTTCATACCTTCATAGATGATGCGGTCAGACCCCCTCCCCTCCTTTTTACTTTATGCTTTTTTTAAACTTCGATAATCTCATTTTTTAAAACTTCATAAAATATATGCAACAATAAGTGGGACAAAATCATGTATGTAAAACGTTGTTGAACATACATTTATTAACAAAATGATGTAATGTTAGCATGAAATTGAAATAGTTTATCTATCTTGTTGTTAAATGTATCATGAATGAAAAATAAACGGCGTCACCCGAAAGGGTACTCAAATAAAAAAAAACTATCACAACAAATCGGCCAAGGGAGGAATAAACGCGACAGGCACAAAAGGAGTAGTATACGAACACACTTTCTAGCTATGAATGAAAGTGGTCCCTTCGAAAATGACGAATAATGAGATATGGCAAAGTTTGATTGATTATTGAAGTTTGAAAATTATTATTGTGGACAGGTTTGGAGCGTAAAAGTAGATCTTAAGGAAAGTACTCAACATAATCAGCAGGGTACGAACGACACAAGTGTGTCAGAATTCATTCGTCAGTCTGCAAAATTCCCAGATCGAGAATCGAATGTGGGACCACTCGGTCCTTAGTCAAGTGCGTTATCCACTCGACCACCGAGTCAACCCGATTGAGGTTGAATATGACAAAAATCCGACAAAAGAAATGAACAGGAACATTTTGAGATGGTCTCATTATTGAGGTTTTACTAGCATATTTGCATATAAATGATATGTAACATTCTATCATTATTTTAGGTCCTTAGGTTTATCACATGTTCCTGTCCAGTTTCCAACTTGTTCGTATATGTGTCTGTTTTTATCTAATGTATTCATTTTCTCACACACATTGCACAATGCATCTCTATAAACTATTCGTCTTTCGTGAACTTCATATTTGTCTTTTATTTGTATATATTTTATGAATTCTTGTTCGTTTTCGCCAAGTTCTTTAAGAAACTTTCCTAATGCTTCAATGGATGAGAAATTTGCGGTGTCTATAAATGAATGATCTGGAAAATAGTCACTATATTTCGTTTTCCCTCTGAGAATGGTTATAACATCGTATTGGTAATATTGAAAGAACTTCTCAGTAACGTAATCCAAGCATAAAGAATTTTCAAATCCGAGATAAAATTTATAATCTTTGCTTATTATTTCCGATATGTTTTCTGGCGCTTTTGTGCCACAGCGACCGTAAATATCAACAGGGATGTACTTGTTTAATCTGCGTACGTATTCATCTCTTCCACTAATAGCACGACAATGACTTACAACCCAAGCTACTTGTTTAGTCTTCTTTCTGAAAATCTCCGAATAATTTCTAACGGGTAGTATCTCTTTTGTATGTAGCCAACCATACGGACTAAATATATCCGAATCTGTTCGGTAGTTCCACGACCAGTTAAAAACACTGTGATAATTGGGACTAAGAAATGCTGCATTTCCTTTCTCGACGTAAAATGGAGACTCTAATGTAAAAAATATCCAGGCTTGGTCAGGATTGCGTTTACTCATTGGCACTGGAGGTGTGTTACTCATACCTCGATCGCCAATGGAAAAAACAACAGCGTCACTCATGTTGAAATCATTTTTATCGAAGGAAACCTTACAATTATTGTAATAACATTCTTGCATATCCACTTTTTGTTGCCATGGTAACAACCAACGCGGATAATTCCACCACAGTATCGTCTTGTTATCGCCGTGTATGTCATCAATGTGTGCTTGAACCCGATATAACTTCGGATCTATAAATGCTGAATTCATAGCGTATCGCTTATAATCATAATCATCTATTGTATCTTTACTGTGTTCTTCAACAAAGTAATTAGGACTATTGTCCGTACCAGACACGTGTTCCAACGTCCTATAGATATGTGTACTACGTGATACTGCTATATGTAAGTATATGAGCATAACTGTGCTTGATAATGCAAGCACGACGAAAACAGTTCGGAGATGGACTATTGCTCCCATCATCCTGAATCTGAAATTAAACAAAATGATTCAGTCATTAAACATTTATTATTACCCACCTATTTTTACAATATACTACATTGTAGTAAATTTTATTAACATGTATTTGTAAAAGATATGATACGTGGGTAAAAATGTCAAGCCACAAATTCGAAAACGTGATAAACGGTTCTCACCTTATTGCATTATCGTTAAATTTCACTTGCCGTAATTGTCAATGTGAACATGGAAGAATATAATTTTGACATACAGACATAGTGCCAAGATATTGACTAGATCCTGACCTGTATATGCATGAATATACTTTATTATTTGCTTTCAATGGATTACGGAGATTTTTCAGTGAAAATAACAGTGAAAATAACAGTGAAATTACCACTTTGTTATTTTCACTGTTTTAGAAGTTGGTTCCAGTATCGTTCAGAAAAAGAAACGTAACGTCAACGGCCACCGGGCTTTAAAATGTACGTCACGTCATCATGACGTCACAATTGTCACGTCGTGACGTTCCAATTTCGACGTGATTTTTCCAATTAAGCCAATTACGGCACCCTTTTAAGAGAAATTGAAGCATATAATAAACAGAAAATTTGTTGATTTTTGGTGAAAGATCAATTTTATTTCACTCGTGATCACATAAAATTATATTTTCACTCGTGGCTACGCCACTCGTGAAAATATTGATTTTCTGTGATCACTCGATGAAATAAAATACGATCTTACACCAAAATCAATAAATATCCTCTATATAATTAAGGTTCTTGTGTTTGAAAATGTGTGGTTTAATTACAAAGATTTAAATGATAAAATTAAACAAACATTATCCATGTTTTCGTGGTATTTGCCGATCCCGGAAGTCGACGTTTATAACAAAAACTTGTATGACGTAACGTTTGTTTTTCGCGACGTAACGTACGCAACGTCGCCTTAAACTTCCCGCAAAAAATGTAATTAGTTTGAAATACAAACGCATTTACAGAAGTTATAATGTAAGTTATATTCTAAAATAGCGTTAACGCATGTTATTCGTGTTTTGAGTCCCTCGGGAGCGTTGCTGCCCCACGCTGATTGGTTTTGTTACTTAATTTAGCTTCGTTCATCTCCGGGGACTACGGAATCCTACGCCACGACTAAACATAACACGATGGGAACAGTTGAGTCCCTATGAAAATTAACAACTCTTTTTATTTTTTATTGTAATTATAAGAATTGAATACACATTTTCTGCAGTTCATAAAACTGCAGAAAATGTGTATTCAATTCTTAAATTATTTTTTGTTTTCATTTTAAAGCTCAACATGTTTTATTTTTAGCTATTTTAAGGGAAAATGACGTAACACACTAGCTCCGGAAAACACATCCATCTCGTTTATTAATGCATGCACAACCGTCAATATTACACCACTAACGTATTCACGTCCTAAGACAACGCATGCAAAATTTGCCGAATTTTCAGTTCAGCTCAATAGAATAATTTAAGGTGGAACCACACTATAATACCAAACTTGGATATGGGTTAGAAACTTTTTTTATAGTGTGGTTCCACCTTAATATAAGGTACTGCGTCTTTAAAATAAATGTTACATATGACTCACACTTTTCCGACATTTTTTACACGCAATTGTTTTTTTTTTACATATTAATGTTATTAAACTATTACACCTTTTAATAATTTAATAAAGCCTTGTCATTTCTGTGTATTTGAATACTTTTGTAAAGGAAAAAGGATGAATAGTAATTAAATACTTCACATTTTTAATTATCTTACCAACGAATTTTAGCCTGGGTCGCAACTTTTGACGTTACGTCTATAGACAAAGGGACACAACACATTCAAGCTCGTTGGCTAAAACCTGATTGACGATCATTTTGGTTCTTTACGGAAATATATTTTATTACGGGATTAAGCAATAATAATTCTTATTTATGTTTATTATCTAAGAAAAAAAAATATGTTCGCGTATTTTGTCGGTGAATAAAACACGGGAAGGAGTTCGGATGCGGAAAAATTAAATCACGAATGCGTAGTGTTTTTATTTCGATTCTAAATACGATAGTATCCCGTACTATTTAACTGCACGCTCTCCATTTTCACCAATTTGATATTGAGCATAATTCCACGCTGAAATTGAGTAGCTTGTTAGCTGGTACAATTACCTCCCTCTTTAATGAAAACTACCTTCGTAATTTTCTGAAGGAAATAACACATTTTAAACATTGAAATAATTTTAATAACACGAGTATAGGGTATCTATTTCATGAACTTAGTTTCGAGAGTATATTGGAGTTTCTAAAAATAGATGCGTCATAGCTGTAACACTGGGTACTCGTGCAACTCGCGACTCGTTGAACTTTTTACTATAAAGTTTACGTTCATTCATTCATAAATATGTCACGTGATACGGGGTGTAAATAGTAACAGCCAGTTTGATAGGTATGCTTTATTGCGGTAATAATACATGACCTGGTTTGCTCTATGCGTATATGGATAAATCCGCAGATCGTGTTGGAATTCAAAATGAAATTAAATGATCGAAATTGTAGGTATATATATGCCTCTTTAAACATATGATACAGTGTTCTTAAACGACATTCAAAATTCCTCCCATGCAATTTCAACGTTAAATTCCCTCCGAGAAACGACACCCCCCTTCAACGACAATACCTCAATACACTGTATTCATCTTTACTAACTGTGACACGCTGCTTGTGTACATCATGTACATATTTTGGAGGTTAAATCATGCTATTTATGCACCAGTCAGTTAGAAGTACAATCCCTCTCCACAACGGCTCCCTCTCTACAACAAATACTCTTTCTCTCCCCTACAAATGTCGCTCAAGAGAGGTACCACTGTACATGATTTACATTTTAAGCAAAAAGTTAAATGTGACAAGAGTGAGCTTTTGTGATCAATCTTCGCACGGCGTGCGTCAACGATTTGCTTGTGTAGACACTAGAGGTTACAATTTAGGACTAATATGTGTGAAACTTGGTCACAATGATCATCTTAACAAAATCTAGGCCATGTTCGATATTGGGTCATCTGAGGTCAAAACTACGTCAATAGGTCAAATCATAGAACAGCCTTGTGTAGTCACTAGAGGTCACAATATTGGCTTAATCGTTATGAAACTCTGTCACAATGAACATCTTCACAGGATCTTGGTCAATTTTAATTTTGGGACACCGAGGGTAAAAAAATAGGTCACAAGGTCAAATAATAGAAATAACCTTTTGGTGTCACTAGAGGTCACAATTTTAGCTTGATCTTTATTAAACTTGGTCACAATGATCATGTCAACACAATCTAGATCAAGTGCCATATTGGGTCAAAAACTTAATCACTAGGTCAAATAATAGAAAACATTGAGTAGTCACTAGAGGTCACAATTTTGGCTTGATCTTTATTACACTTGGTCACAATGATCATGTCAACGAAATCTAGATCAGGTGCCATATTGGGTCAAAAACTTGATCACTAGGTCAAATAATAGAAAACCTTGTGTAGTCACTAGAGGTTACAATTTTGGCTTGGTATTTATTAAACTTGGTCACAATGATCATGTCAACAAAATCTAGATCAAGTGCCACATTGGGTCAACCAGTGTCAAAAACTTGGTCAATAGGCCAACTCATAGAAAAACGATGATCATCTCAAAATGGTCACAATGATCATCTCAAAAATGGTCACAATGATCATCTCAAAAATGGTCACAATGATCATCTCAAACATGGTCACAATGATCTTCTAAAAAATATATAGGTCACGTTTTATTACTGGTCATGCGGTGTCAATAACTACAGGTCACCCCAAGCCGTAGCAGAGAGTGACATTCTGTTTCGAGGGTTGACAGTAACAATGTCACGCATGCATGCTTTAAATATTTATTTTATTATACCGAGCGATATTATAATTTTAACAAATCACAAATAAACTTTATTGCAAATTGGCAAACACATTTGCCTTTGGCAACGAAAAGCATAGACATATACACTAAAATATACATACTAACATATATACATGGTACATTATACACACAAAAATGAGAGTAAAATAAAGCACTTTATGTTCAAATAATGATAACAACCCCCGATGCTTAATCTAGTGGAATCCGAGCGTTGACGGAAAAGATCGGGTTATTTCCATAAATTTCCGTAAACTTTTATTAATTATTTTGCCTGTTTCTGAATTTTTAAAGATGAAGTGTTGTAAACAGAAATTCTATAAAAGTTTGGTATTTTCAACATTCAATTGTAATAAAAATATATTGAAAGACAGTGCAAAGATTGCAGGTTACTTCAATGTTATGATACATGTTATGAGGCTTTAAGCATTTTTTACCTCTCTACATTTCAATAGGCGTAATTTACCCGATAACGGATTATCGATAGCCACGATAATTTAGTTCAAAGGGATACAGGCCAGCAAATTGCCTAAGATTTCATGTTATTGAAAAATTATGAAATAAATAATGGTAATAAGTATACAAATAAAGAAGCCGATATTCCCATTTTCTTTAATTAACAAGTAACAACAGTTTTCTTCCTTATTTGTGGCTATATCAGTTTTAATCACAGGTAACTGTATCATTGATAAAGAGTAAAAAAACAATTATTTTATAAAATTTATGTTATCTTAGATATTATATTTAAAAAAAGTTTTTTATATACTGTTTATTAATGATACAGTTACCAGTGGTTTTAATCTGGTCGATCTTGACAACGTAATCACGCCGCGGGTAGTCTGAGTGTAATTAATCCATATCATTTGCCTGAGGGGTTTTTGCTCTCACAGCAATAATTATTGATAGCCGCGCTTATGGAATACCAACCAAATTTCTCCACTGGACGTGAAAGGACAAGTTACTGATAGTTATTAAAATGGATAAATTTGTTTGCGTGGATATTGAAGCTATTAATTGATACCTATACAAACACATTTAAATTCTCATTGATCCCACCATAAATGACAATTTTTGGATGGATAATGTTCGTAATTAAAATAAAAAATGTTTCCGTATTAATAATTTAATTGCTGATCCCTTTTTGCGTAGACTAGCTGAGGTGTCTATTTTTTCTACTACTGAACTAATCGCTAATTTTATCGATAGTTGTATTCGTTTACCAATGATGCTGATGTTTTCGCATGAAAACAATAATATAGAGTTTCATATAAATTTTCTTATTTATCAGAACAGAACAGAACAGAACAGAACAGAACAGAACAGAACAGAACAGAACAGAACAGAACATATCTTTTATTTTGAGACACAGAATGTAAAACATTGTTTTACAATAACATGTGAACAAATATACATACACGAATTTATACAATACGGTATGGTACAATGGCCAGGCGCGTGTCTGGGCCTACGCACTTACGCACGTGCGTACAGTTAATTGAAAAAGTCGAAAATTTAAAAACTCCAAAACTGCAATAAAAATCGCTGCCTGATCCGGGTGAGGCATATAAAATTGTCATCCTCTATGCATTAGCCTACAGAGTTATGCATTTTTATCAAGCTCGCTTCGTTCGCATTTTAATTAGTTCGTTATTGAATACAATCCATGTATTATCAAGTAGAGAACGAGTTTGTGTGAAATGCTGATCAAATTAACTCTCCATTTTTTTCTTGCTCGCTTCGCTCGCTCAACTTAATCATTTACCAATGTGAGGACAAATGTGTCTGGTATGTTTCTAAAATAAAGAATGCCTTTTCTTTTAGCTGTCATGTTGTTCAGAACAACAATGCATGTATTTTTCTGGCTTGCTATGCTCGTACAATATTTCGATCTGTTAATGGAATCAATTGATGAACGAGTATGCATAGTATGCAGCTCAGACAAACAATGCAATTGTCTGCATCAGTTCGCTCGCATAATAAGTTTATTATTAAACAGTTTCAAGCAGAGAACTAGGTGTAGTATGCAGCTCAGATAAAGCAATTGGAAGTTTTTTACTCTATTCACTCGCACACTGACATTATCAGTGAATGGTATGAAGGCTAAGTGATGAAAGAGTTTGTGTGGTATGTAGCTCAGATAAATAATGCATTTTGTCAGGCTCGCTTCGCTCGCACAATACCTTTATTAGTACATGTATATAATTTCAGACAGAGAACGAATTTATTTGGCTTGCAACAATGCATTTTTCGAGCGAGGCTTCGGCCGCGCAATAAAATTGTTGTGTTGTAGGCTGTTTGCTCGCACAATAACTACTTTGTCAGCGAATCCAATTTGGTTAAGGTCGAATTTGTATTTCATGCAACTCAAACAATATGATTGATAATAAATTTGTGAGTATTATTATATTAAGTAGAAAACGAGTTTGTGTGGTAGGCTGCTCACCGTATACTACATGTAGTAATAACGAATTATTTCTAGCTCGCACACTATTTATATAATGAGTTTGTCTGCTGTCCCTCCGATATTGCATTCTAACAACACTCTTGAAGACCTTGTGAGCACCGAGTCACAGCGTCCGTTAGCAGGAGGAGTAGCCTTTTACTCCTCATCTAAACATATACTCAAGACCCAATGCCGCACCCTTTTGAAACAGCATAGTTACAGTCATGCTTGTAGTTGACGCCGGTTGTGTTGAAAAAATGTGTCTATTATATTGACATGTTGTACTTCATTCGCAGAGAGTAACGAATAAATTACGTTGTTCACTTTATGATGTTTTTTTAATTTATCGGTACATGTGTTTTTCTCACTTTAACCTATAATTTAAGACAATTCTTTATTTCTAAATACACCACAAAACGCACGTACGACGCTCCAAGAGGAAATGTTTTGCTACAGCTTTAATGAACCGGACTGTACTATGTGTTGTCCGCGCGATTGATAAATTTATTTGGGTTGTATGGTTGAGTAGTCACTGGGGACTCTGTTCGGTCTAATCGCACGGACTTCACGGGCTAGGGTTGCACGTTACTGTGTTAGTTGTAAAACTTGTCTAGACTCATGGATTTAACGCAGCATGGTGGCGAGTAACGGTGTTTATAGCCTATTCTAACACGATCTGCGGATTAATCGTTTAACTATAGAGAGGACCTAACAATGTTTTATTACACCCATAAAACATACCTATCAAATTGGCTGTTTCTATTTACGCCCAGTATCACGTGACATATTTATGAATGAATGAACGTAAACTTTATAGTAAATTTTCTATGAGTCACGATGACAAGGCGAGTTGCACGAGAATCCAGTGTTACAGCTATGACGCATCTATTTTTAGAAACTCCAATATACTCTAGAAACCAAGTTTTATTAAAGCTTCTGATAATCAATTCATTTATATTTTTCATTTTATGAAATAGATACCATATACTCGTGTTATTAAAATTGTTTCAATGTTTAAAATGTGGTATTTCCTTCAGAAAATTACGAAGGTCGTTTTCATTAACGAGGGAGGTAATTGTTCCAGCTAATAAGCCACTCAATTTCAGCGTGGAATTATGTTCAATGTCAAATGGGTGAAAATGGAATGCGCGCAGTTAAATAGTGCGGGATATTATCGTATTTAGAATCGAAATAAAAACTCTGTTCTTGTATATTGTCGTTGAATAAAACACGGGCACTCGTTCGGATGCGGAAAATTAAATCACTCGTGCTACGCACTCGTGATTTAATTTTTCCGCATCCGAACTCCTGCCCGTGTTTTATTCACCGACAATAAACGCGAACAGATTTTTATTTCTTAAATAAGGTGAGTACAGTAATAGTAAATATATTATCAATATGTGTATCAGTGTTTATATTTTAAGTACAGGTCAGTTGATTTTAGGTACGATATACATAAACATTAAACACTTGTGACATAAATAAATACTTGTGCCAAACATTCTTACGTCCTGTTTCACACTCACCGGTACAATTACATGTACATTTTCGCTCACATATTAAACGCATACGAACAGTTTACTAATATAAACATCCATGTATTAATCTATTCAAATATTCGTACCGGCATATCTGTAATAAATAATTACAGAAGTTAGACTCAGAACATATTATTTCATACACAAGATACATTATATATATTCATTCATTTAGTCATTCTTCTATATACAGGTTCCAGCATTCACATACACACGTATATCTACACACATACTAACATGCACACACACTCACGTTCGAATATTACATTTAATAAAGTGTACATTTAAAGCAATCACATTTTTGAACAAAACAACAACAACACTGTGGAGTAGGATTAATATCAATGGATTTCCTGTACGATTCTTTTATCTTGCAAAGTGGCGCATAATTTTGCTTACGAAATAGCTTAGTTTTGTCAGAAGTGCTTTATCTTGAGTAGATAATAGTTGTTTAAATTTAATTACGTTTGGTCTATGGTAGTAACTCATTGGTATATATTTTTTTCTTAGGTCATTAAAGTGTGTGCATATGAGGAGATAATGCATTTCGTCACCAAGGTCATTGGAGGTACAGAGAGGGCATTTTCTTTGGTTGTGAGGCTTATAGCTGTTTTTCCACCTACCAACTTCAATGGGAAGCCTGTGGTTACCTGTTCGGAAATGGAACATAGAGATTCGCTGGGAAGGTTCAAGTTTAATTAGGTAGTTTTCAAAGCATGTGTTTTCCTTAAATAAGTTGTACATACGTCCTTTAGATGATGAATCAAGATTTGGATGCCAGTTTTGAATGAATTGATCAATTAATACTTGTAACTAATCTATCTATGTTTGGGTGGACGTTAGGTTGATTTATCCAAACATAGGAATGTCCCGTGTTGTCTAGATTTTGTTTTGATATGCCTTAACCACTTAAAAATATGAGTTGATTGGTACATTGACTGGTAACAGAGATATGAGATTTTTTATTTATTTTGAGTTAAGATAATTTTACTCCAGAATTTAATCATGCGTGAATTTATAATAACATTAATGGGATAACGACCGAATTAAGAAATAAAAATCTGTTCGCGTATTTTGTCGGTGAATAAAACATGGGCAGGAGTTCGGATGCGGAAAAATTAAATCACGAGTGCGTAGCACGAGTGATTTAATTTTCCGCATCCGAACGAATGCCCGTGTTTTATTCACCGACAAAATACAAGAACAGAGTTTTTATTTCGATTCTAAATACGATAATATTCCGCACTATTTAACTGCGCGCAATCCATTTTCACCCATTTGACATTGAACCTAATTCCACGCTGAAATTGAGTGGCTTATAAGCTTGTACAATTACCTCCCTCGTTAATGAAAACGACCTTCGTAATTTTCTGAAGGAAAACACACATTTTAAACATTGAAACAATTTTAATAACACGAGTATAGTGTATCTTGTCATGAAATGAAAAATATAAATGAATTGATTATCAGAAATTTTTATGAATCTTAATTTCGAGAGTATATTGGAGTTTCTAAAAATAGATGCGTCATAGCTGTAACACTGGATTCTCGTGAAACTCGCGGTCCGTTAAAATATTTACTATAAAGTTTACGTTCATTCATTCATAAATAGGTCATGTGATACGGGGCGTAAATTGTAACAGCCAATTTGTTACCATGTTTTATGGGGGTAATAAAACATGGCCAGGTCTGCTCTTTGTTTAATGGATTAATCCGCATATCGTGTTAGAATTCAGCATATAACATGTAGCGAGGTGTGGTTTTCTTAGACTTAGATATTATTCTGAGAAAGTTACAATGGACCTGCTCGATCATATCCAGGTTTTCATAGCCGAATATTTCACTTCCGTATGTTAGAATAGGCAATATTGTATGATCAAATAATTTCAATTGTAGATCAATGGGTAAAGACAGGTTATTTATTCTGGAAATGAGTTGGAACATGGCTTTATTAGCTTGCCCGACAAGATGCTTCCTGCAAGTTAAGAAACTACCAGATGATGTAAAATAAACACCAAGGTATTTATACTCTTTTACTATTTCGATAATTTTACCGTTAATTGTAAAATTGTATTTATTTGGTCTGTTTGTACCAAATATGATAATTTTTGTTTTAGAGTAGTTAATATTCAGTTCCCATGCAGTACAGTATAAGTGGAAGTCATCAAGAATTTTTTTGAAGTTTTGTTCATTGTCTGAAAATAAGATTGTGTCATCAGCGTACAGTAGAACTAAGATTTTTAAAAGGTGTACTGTGTCTTGAATGTTGATGTTTATTTGTATACCATCGTTGTTAGAGGAGAGAAATTGTTTTAAATCATTTAAGTACATAGAGAATAATATTGGTGACAGATTTTCTCCTTGTCGAACTCCGCATCCACTAGTGAAGAAAACGGATGTTTCTCCATTAAAGGAAACACACGATTTTATGTCAGCATACATATTTTTGATAATATTTAATATTTTCCCTGTAACGCCCAGTTTAAGTATTTTCCACCAGAGTCCTGCTCGCCAGATGGAATCAAATGCAGCCGAGAAATCAACAAAAGAGCAAAACAGTTTTTTGCGTTCTGATCTTAATTTTTCAACCAGAAAATTTAAACTAAAGATATGGTCCGTAGTGGAGTATTTGGATCTAAAGCCTGCTTGATTTTCATTAAGTAATTGGTTTTCATTCAGAAAATTATTTATTCTGGTATTCAAAACTGATGTAAATACCTTCCCTAAACAGCTTAATAAAGTGATCGGGCGGTAGTTTGCTGGATCCAATGGCGAGCCTTTGTTTTTATAGATTGGTTTTATCGTACCCATAGACCATGTTTCCGGTATAATTCCGTGATCTAAAATGTAATTAAAAAGTTTCATATATAACGGTGACATAATATCCTTTAGTTAGTACATTTGAGGTATTCATTTATAATTTTATCTTGATCAGAGGGTGTTTTCCCATTGTTTCAGCATGAGATGGCGGTCAAAATTTCTTTTACGCTAATTGGTGTGTTTAAGGAATCCGTTGTTTGTATAGTAGGTGGGTCTATGTCTTCGTCATTTGGCGGAGTGTTATTGTGAACATCTGTGTTCACATTCTTGAAATAATCGTAAAAGTCCGAGATACTCGGGGCATTATCAGTGTTTTTATTATTATTCTTTAAACTATTTAAATAACGCCAGTAATCTTTAGGTTTATTTGAGTTCATGGATAGTAGTTTCTTCTCTGTGTCAAATCTATGTTTATTTATCCAAGTATTGATGGTTTGTTTATAAAAACGGCTAGCTTTATGAAGCGAAATACGGTTTCTTTCTGTTTTGTGTATGTTGTAGTTTTTACGCGCTGTGTTATACGACTGTCTTGCTTTCTTACATTGAGGCCCGTACCAGGGTTTATTATTATTACGTTCTACATAAAAATGGTTGTTTCTTTTTTGAAAAGTATGTTTGGCACTTTCAGTGAAAAGATTTGCAATTTCATTTGTTACGTTATTTATGTAATTACTATCTTTATCATTTGGAGGGTTATCTAGTGCTGATCTAATTTTATTTAGTTTATCAAGGTCAATATTATCTAAAAACTCAATTTTCCTGTCATCTTTCCATAGTGTAGGTTTCGGGCATTTCTGACTTTTCGGGGCATTATTAGTACACTGGAAATGCAGAGATGTTAGAAGCATACTATGACCATCTGAGAATAAGGGGTCCAGTTCAATTACTTCAAAGGTATCAATATGGGCTAAACAAGCAATTGTTGCAAGTGAGTAATCAATAACTGAGGTATTACGGAAAGTCAGCTTGCCTGACAGTTTATCTTTTCCTATTCTGCCATTTAATATGAACAAGTTATTAAATTTACAGAGGTCAAGTAATTTGCGACCATAAGAATTAATCCTATTGCATTCTGAGTTCCTATCTATTTGGATATTCAATTCTGGTAGCATATGAGCAGGGTTGAAATTGTTAACAATATTGTCAGAGATATCAAATGTTTTAGACAAAAAATCATCAAATTCAGCATAATCTGGTAGGTTTGACGTATGTCCATTTGCATCACCTGTAATAAAGACTTTATCAAATTGGGTACATTTGTTAGCTACATCATTTATAAAATAATAATATTCATCCTCGTTATAAAAACGAGATTGTTCCGGTGGAATACTAGTATACATTCCGCCAATAACAATATCATGTCGGTGACTGTCAACAATTTTTAGCCAATATATGTATTCACAATTCGAGTCTAGTATAGTGACACTGTCTATCAGTGAGTTATGAACGAAGAACCCTATACCACCTGATTTACGCTTATATTTCTCTGCTCTTGGTTTGGAATATATGAATAGTTTGGTACATTTATCAAGTCAAATTTGTCCACTTTAGTTTCTAGCACACAGAATATAGTATATTTTTGTATCAAACAAACAAACTCTGGGATATTTAATCTTGATTTAAGACCACATACATTAAGTGAACCTATAGTAACACGTTTACCTCCGGAATCTATGTCATTTACATGATTGCTATCCTCTTTATCCTCAGCACTATGATTACGATAATTATTTGCCTTGTCAGAACTAGATATTTCACTAAATGGCTTATTTATTTTATTTCCAGAAAAGTGGACACAGTGAGTTGTTTTTGAACAAGAAGGTAGAAGTAAACAATTTTCACAAAAGAAGACGATCCCCGGCGGTTCCTAGTGAGGCACATTGATTGGAGTCGTTGGATCACTGGAGATGTCAGTTGGTTCAGCTGGTATTATATTTCGAATGGGTACATGTACCTCAGCGAGGTATCCAGGTGCGGCAATTGAATTGGTTTTATTCTTGGGCACAGACGGTGGTGACGGGTTGTCGGATGGTACCTTCTGTCTTGGAGCTGGACTGTTGGGACCGTCTTCAGTTTCATCATCCGAAGCAGGTCCTTTTTGAATTGCTCGATAGTGGTGTTAACTGTATGAGAGAATCTCTCCTGAACTCTGGCTTGAACGTTACTATTACTTGAGCCTCTCAGTGTAGAGTACCAGTTTGGGAACAAATCCCTCACAACTTGACCATGTATTTCAAGAGCTGCAGGGAACTTGATTTTTGCATTCTTGCTGCCATATTTGGTACGGGCTTCTTTGAATGCTGGCCATAATTCCTTACGGGCATCCCTGATTTCACGAGGATAATCTCTGGATATTCCGAAGTTAGTGTCTTTCAATTGAAATGCACTTTTAAGAATAGTGTCAGTGTCACTGGTATCACAGAATGAGACTAGAATGGATCTATTGTAAGAGGTACCGTTGCGGTGTGTAGCGTACTTCTTTCCAATACGAGACGCTTTCGATATATTCATGGAGTCCAGATTCAATTTATCCTTCAAGAACTGAGTTATTACGGTCGTACAGTTTTCACCAGTTTCAGGTTCGTGATGGCCACTGAATATCAGATTATTTTGTAGCAGTTTAACTTCATTGTCTATACTCCTGTATTCGAGGTGACGAAGACGGGCCTCAGTAACGTCACACCTTGCTGCTTGAAAGTATGTTGATTGGTTTATTACATCAAGTTTATAGTTTATTTTTTCAAAGTTCATCATCATATCAAACATAGTGTTCATTTTGTTCTCAATGTCCATTTTGACAAATTCAGTTTTAGTTGGTACACTGTTATGCATAGTATTACTACCTGTGGACGTTGTGCTGCTGGAACGACGAGTCCGCTTCTTGGGATTTTCTGACAAACTTTCCATGAGAGGGGTAAATTTCCCAGTGAATTGTGACATATTCCGCTTGCACTGTTAGATTATTGCATAAATATATCCAATTTAAGTCAAAATATATCCGTTTTTGCTATTTTTTCACCAGTTTGCGGGAACAAAGAAAAACGGCTGTTGGAGCATTGAGACCATGGATTATTGAGACCAGAGAATTTCTGGAGTATTGAGACCAGATTTCTGGAGTATTGAGACCAGATTTCTGGAGCATTGAGACCAGACTATGGAGTATTGAGACCGCATAATTAATATAGTTATTTGACTATTGAGGCCAATATACTGATATATTTATGTTGATTTAAGACATATTAATGGTTAAAACATATCAACAGTTTAATAAAATATTGCGACAAACCATTTTAACTCTGTTTTTTTTTCTTCTCAATAAAAAAATTAGGTAACAATTATATATACAACAGTTTATCAATTTGACTTATTTGTATATATTATATGTAAATGAGATAGAAATAAAGAATAAATAATATAATCCAATTATGGCTGACACATCATTATAGACAACATTTTAATGAACAGAAAAAGTCCTCCAGCATGACATTAATCCTTATCATTTTAATCCCAATATCATACTTTAAACTTGGACTTAACATCAATATTGATGACACAATTAACAATTAAACAAATCTCATACATATTAAAAAAAATGTAAGTTTAAAACAAAATCTGCTGGATTGAATTTGGCATTCAACTGCCCCCGCAATTAACCATTTTTAGTTTATGTAAATCCAAATTGTAGTTCAGCAGTGATAATATTCATGTCTTAATTAAATTAATTATATTATATTAGAATTATTAGAACTCAATGTTATTTGGAAGTAAGATAGTATTGTAGTAGTTTACTAGTTACATAATATTATTTGCTATTTATATTACAAATAATTCTAGGTACATGTATAAGCAACATATTTCGGCTTTAAGTACGTTTGTCGCTAACATTGACTATATACTCTAGAACTACTGACAGTATAAAGATAGTATTGTTAGTGTATAATCAATTTGATTTGTGTGTTGTTACACAAAGTTTTTTTTAACAAATAATAATTCAACCAAATTAATCGAATTTATGAAGTGTAAAATCATCAAAGAACATTTTGAGCAAGTTAGTTTTAGCGCTGAATGTTGATTATATTCAGATTGATAATTGGAATTAATAATATAATATCAATGCTTTCATGATCTGGTATGTCAGTTTATTCATCTATTAAACACCTCTCTATAGCAACAGCTTGTATTAGTACAGTACAACATCTTTAGACATTACTATAATTTCCTCTTTGAACACATCCTCTAAATAACGACCAATATTTGCAGCTCACAAAGGGTGTTGCTCAAAAAAGGTTCTATTGTGTAATCAATATAATTTTTTAACAATCTGTTAACAAATGTATAATTTTCAGCAGACAATTAATTAAAAAATCAAAGTATGCTGTATAATGTACATCAGATAATCCAATCAATTTGTGTAATGGGTTGTTAAAGGATTATCGATAATCCCATTAAGTTGTATAATTAATTAAATAATCAATTACGGTAGGACTGTGAAATATCTTGTTTACCATGGTTAGTGTAAAAATTAGGTTGTATTTAAAACAATATTATTATCTATATTGACATAATTCAAAGTATATATATATATATTTAGATAGTTTCATCTTAATTTGATACAAATTACAAATAATTTAAAATCTGTCTGTTAATGAGAATTAGGGCTGGGTAATACTGATTATCAGAAATATATTTATTAGTGGCTGCATGGTCTCAGACACTGTTATATTACAATCTCTTACACAGTACTTGATATCACTTGCAGATTTATTCGTAACAAATGCAATAAATAGAAAATATGTGTGTCTTGTCTCAATAGTCCAGCAATCACACGACTATATGATAGGCACACGACTATAAAGTTTATAAACAACATGTACATACATATGGTATTATAACAATTTGGTTATCATAAAAATGTACTTTGTAAATGGAATCAACAGTAAACCACTTTATCAAGCATTGCTCTTTATAGCAAATTCACATAATATAGATATCGCAATTGATTAGTTTTTCTGATCTCATATTCAACGAATGAACAAAAACCAATTATATGCACTTTAAACTCTAGAATATCACATATTTAATACCACTTTTAAAACGTTTTATTAATGACAAATGCAACAAATTGGAAAAATATTTGTCTGGTCTCAATACTCCAGAAATCTGGTCTCAATACTCCAGGTGTCTGGTCTCAATACTCCAGAAATCTGGTCTCAATGATCTTGTCTCAATGATCCATGGTCTCAATCATCCGGTATTCAAGAAAAACACGTCCGCCATTGATTACAAACCGGAAGTCTCTTCTCTATCAATTAAAGATAATGAAAAGAAAAGAAATTGCTGAAATTTATACATTAATTTGATTACATTCCGGAAGTCTCTTCTCTATCAATTAAAGATAATGAAAAGAAAAGAAATTGCTGAAATTTATACATTAATTTGATAAAAAAAATGTTGAGTCGCCGGAATTAGTCTATTCATAAATTCTGTACTATAAATAGACTTGTTTAAAACGCGGTCAAACTACCGAATCTGCGGTCACAGAATGGGTAGTCTGGATTACCTCCCCTATCACTACTAAACAAATATAAAACGACAGGGAACCAGACTACAGAATGGGTTGGCCCGGGTACTTGCTTCCAAAAGTTTAACGGTAACATATCAGTATTTTAGCAATTATTGTGATGTTGTGCTGTTTATTGTGATTATATAAGTAGTTTTCATATATTATGAACAATATCTTGATGATTTTAAAGTTGCTTGATTTGGTCGCACGTGCCCGCAGTTTGGCCGCGTTTTAAACATGACGACGGAAGTAGATATAGCATTGTTTTGATAAAACTTTACTTATCAAAAATAGCCGCGAATAACTGATTACAAGACGCGAGTTCTTATTGAACAAGGAAAATCTTCTATAATAGTCAGAACGAACGTTGATATGCAATTTCATCAACATCCGATACAGACCTTGAAGTAAGTCACTGTCGTACTCGTACCGATTCGACCCAAAATGTTAAAAAATGTAAACAACTTTTGAACAATGTTATGCATCTATTGTGCATTGCTATTTCGTTTTGCACGCCAATTGTTTACATCAGTACAAGGCATCGTGTGCTACACTGTGACTGTACGAATTTAACACTTTTGAAAACTGTTAAATAAATGATAAAATCTGAAATCTTATAAAAGTTCAGTAACCAAAATGAATAAATATCACAGACTTATGACATTAGATTGATTCAGTCGAGCTGGGCAGTCTTGGATGAGCATCGTTAATCATATGCTCGTGAAATCCTTTTTAACAGTACCGGTATGTTGTCGATTATTTTCCTTATCTGCATGATGGTCGGGCCAATTTTCTTTCTTACCCACATGATTGACAGTCATGCCAATTATTATTTTCCTTATGCGTCTGACAGTCGTCCCGATTACTTTGGTTATCCGAACGACAGTCGTACCAATTATTATCCTTATGCGCATGATGGTCGTGCCAATTATTTTCATTATCCGCCGCACGACAGTCGTACCAATTATTTTCCTTATGCGCATGATGGTCATGCCAATTATTTTCCTGATGCGCAAGACAGTTGTGCCAATAATTGAATTGTTTTCCTTATCCGCACGACAGTCTCGTAAATTAATTTCCTTATTTGCACGATGATTATACTGATTAATTTTCTTATCCGCGCGTCGGTTGTGCCGATTATTTTCCTTATCCGCACGACAGTTCAGCAAATAATTTTCCTTATCCACACGACGGTCAAAATGTTGTCAGTCCGAATGAATATTTGTCAGTATGAATGAATATTTGTCAGTTCGAAAAAAATATTAAAATGAAAATAGACCTTTGTACCTTTTAAATTTTTTAATTGCTTTATTGAGAGCTAAATAATTTAGAAATGCATGTTTAGCTTTTAACATATTTAATAAGTGATGCCAAAGGACCTAATCCCTTTTTACAATAACCTGAATGAGCATAGCTATAAATTTAACCTTTGTGGAGCTGAAATACCTCAAAATGACAGCCAATATTTTCAGCTCCCAGAGACTGAGAGTGAAGTAGAAAAACCCTAGGTACAATGTAACTGCACCGTCATCGAATCCCAAGTCCGCATTTAAAATGCAGGAGGGCCTAATTGTGTATTTTTTATGCTCCCCGAAGGGTGAGCATATAATCGCCGCGTTGTCCGTCCGTCTGTCCATCCGTCACACTTTTGTCCGGGCCATAACTTGAAGAGTATTAGAGATATCAATTTGAAACTTCTTAGGTGAATAGACCTCATTTAGGGGAAGTGCAGTGCACAAGAACCATAACTCTTGATTGCATATGTTTTTAGTTATTCCCCTTTGTAATTTTTCATACTTCATTCTTGTCCGGGCCATAACTTAAACAGTATTAGAGATATCAATTTGAAACTTTATCGGTGACTAGACCTCATTGAGGGGAAGTGCAGTGCACAAGAACCATAACTCTTGATTGCACATTTTTTGAGTTACTCCCCTTTCTATTTTTTTTCATACTTCATTCTTGTCCGGGCCATAACTTATACAGTATTAAAGATATCAATTTGAATAGACCTCATTGATAGGAAGTGCAGTGTGAAAGAACCATAACCCTACATTATATATTTTTGAGTTATTTCCCTTTGTATTTTTTTTATACTTAATTCTTCTCTGGGCCAGAACTCGTACAGTATTAGAGATATCAATTTGAAACTTCTTATGTGAATAGATCTCATTGAGAGGAAGTGTGTTGCACAAGAAACATAACTCTTTACTGAAATTTTTGGAGTTATGGCCTTTTGTACTTTTATACTTACTTCTTGCCCAGGTCATAACTCCTTCATTATGGGAGGTATTGATTTGAAACTTTATAGGTGAATTAATCTCATTCAGGAGAAGTGCACCTTTATTGTTTTTTAATTATCTCCCTTTTTCATACAAATTAATGCTTGGCAGGTCCCTCACTTGAACAGTATTGAGCTATTTAGAATGGTCACATAATAATGTTTCAGTGATTTATAATGTGCTTGTAATTGTATATATGCGAGGGTTGCATGCTACATGTATTTACGTGTTTTTACATCATATCGTGCAGCATGTGTATATAAGAACGTTTTGTTCATCCATATAGAAATGCATTTGTAAACGAAATTGCTGTAAAACAATAAGTAGAAATTAAGAGATCTAGATCTGTTATACAATACCGTTACTTATACTCAATGAAACGTTAGGTACCATCCTACCAATTGACTCTTATATTTAAAATTCACGTTACACTGTGTTAAAAGCCGAACACAACTATGTTTTGACCTTACTGAGAAGTCACAGCTTTAACAATATTCAGATGCACACACTAGAAAACTTTTGTACCGATAGGTCATATTGTATACAAAATACAGAGATATATATAAGTGGTAACTTTTCAGTGACTCCCAGTTTATAATGTCAAATACCTGTGTATATTGGAATATTTCCTGCTCAATTTCATTCTATCTGAATGAAACGTTAGAGATTTCAGTCGTTTAGAATAATTTATAACACCGTTGCTTGATATAACAGTATTCATGCCATGTAAACCACAAAATTGCGGGTACTTTGATGCATTGCATCACAAATTTGTCTTGTTACATATTATATTTTTGACATTTTATACATGTGAAGTTTAATCTTTGTCAGGTACTTGTCTCTGTCTTTATAAAATAATTAAGTTTTAAGACTTCGTTGTGTCATTGATTGTGTGTGTTGTTACTATGTACATGCACAGGCCTAAGAAATTATATCACAAAATACAGAGTTTTGAAATTCCCCACCATCCCGTCATTACTATATATAATAGACAAGTTGGCAACGCTTTTTTCCGGCCCCTACAGGAATCCACTATTTGACGCACCATCGGGCCGGGAAACGGTTGCAATCTGGTCTAGATATGTTTTACTACATGTATCTCGGACATCAGTCGGGGTCCAGTGATATACGCGGTGTCTTGTTGATTGTCAATCAACAATGTAACACATACAGGTTTTCGCCAGGACAGGGGCACAGTATGGGGTCAGTTAGTTTTATACATAATTGCTATATATATATGTTTTGTAGTAATGTGTATAAATCTGACAGATCTCTGACTTATAGATACTTTGAAATACACTTGTACATGTATCTATCTATCATGATTTAAAATAGCTGTCCGGACCATACGTACATAAATTTTAAATATATATTTGTATAAGTTTTGGAGATTGAATGCATTTAGCACCACAATGATATCAACTGAAAAGCGCTTTAACTATTACATAGACCAAAACAACATAATGTTCAATATTATTAAAACACTTCACAATAATCTTTGATGGGAAATACACACATTCTCGTTATTTGGGAGTTATGTGTTATTATTCTATAACAAACAATAAAATAATTTCACGAGTCTATGGTTTAAAGTATATATCTTTTAAACTGTCATATCAAATTAAAGACGGAGCTTTCGAGTTTCTCATTATATCATTATTTCGAATTATGTTGATGTAAATATCAATAAAATTACTTTTAACTCAGACTATTTTTGAGACATAATGTACCGCATGTAGCTTCTACTTCCGATGCCCTATGTATTTAATTAATTAATTCACTTTCATGACGTTGCTACCAAATTAAAGTTGAAGGTATCTAATTTCTAAACATATCAGTATTTTGAAAATGTGTTCATTATTAATGAAAAAAGGCTTAATTGAATATTGCACAATTTACATTGATTTTAGCTTGTCTAATGTCCAGGTTGTCCTACAAGATGGCGGCGATAAATCGTTGCCAAAATGCTGCAATCTGATTGGCTAACGCCACCTGTCAATCAAAATCGGCAGGAAAGTCAAATCAAGCCGAAATGTTCACGCAAATAGGCATTTGACATTTTCAGCGATGTTAATACGAGGAAAATTTTTAATTGTATGATAATGGCTGTTTAAATCAGGTAGTTGCTTAGTCCAAATCAATAAAACACTGCAACGTGATTCTGAGTTAAGAATATGTCTGAGTTGTAAAAACATTGAATTCTCGACTTGCATTTCACAAACAGAACTGCCCTACACGCAGCGGGTCGTACGGTGTGATTATTATAAATCAAAAGTTCTTCAAACGTACAAGAGGCAACTTACCTGAACACGCGTCTAACTATCCAGACCGTATATTCACAGTGTATAAACGAGTCAACTTCCAGTTAACGCAATAAGGCATACACGTATAAATGTATAGCCTTCCAGCAAGGCATACAGTGATTGGAAATCACAGAAGCTTTTGTTCGCATTAAGTCGTACAAGTTGAATTGTCTAGTATCATAACAAGTCACCCAGAGATTTAGTTTATACGCTGTGGTATTGGGTCCCGTCAGTGTATTTTGTGATATTTAAATCAAAGAAGTATTGAAACAGTTTGTGAATATATCAATATGCTGTGGCAAAGAATGCTCGGATTTTTTGTATGATACTTGGTTGCGGTTCATAAGATTTTATCTCTTCATTGATACATGTGTCTCATCCACAGATGGTCGTATCGTTTTGTACGCTGCACCACATGGATAAATAACTGATACGCATAGTACGTACAGTATATTGCAAACGGATTGTTTAAGACCCGCATTAATGCTCAATATTTGTTACGAATAAAGTGTAGGACAAATAGGAATATACTATTAATATAAGACAATGGCAATTGTAAACAACCTTATGGAACATAACAGAGTAAACAAGGCACTAAGAATTGCATGCAATATAGAATCCCTACCGGTTTGAAGACATGACCCAAATTATTTGGGCGTTCGGGCCAGCCAGCCAGCCAGCCAGCCAGCCAGCCAGCCAGCCAGCCAGCCAGCCAGCCAGCCAGCCAGCCAGCCAGCCAGCCAGCCAGCCAGCCAGCCAGCCAGCCAGCCAGCCAGCCAGCCAGCCAGCCAGCCAGCCAGCCAGCCAGCCAGCCAGCCAGCCAGCCAGCCAGCCAGCCAGCCAGCCAGCCAGCCAGCCAGCCAGCCAGCCAGCCAGCCAGCCAGCCAGCCAGCCAGCCAGCCAGCCAGCCAGCCAGCCAGCCAGCCAGCCAGCCAGCCAGCCAGCCAGCCAGCCAGCCAGCCAGCCAGCCAGCCAGCCAGCCAGCCAGCCAGCCAGCCAGCCAGCCAGCCAGCCAGCCAGCCAGCCAGCCAGCCAGCCAGCCAGCCAGCCAGCCAGCCAGCCAGCCAGCCAGCCACAGCTTCTTGTCTCACCAAACCTAGCTACGTGATTTTGTGCCAACCCTAGCAGATTCATACAGAGTGTTTCATAATATACAGGGTGTCCCAAAAATCGAGGACCTGCCTAAATCCTTGATAACTTTTTTAATTTTTAATGAATTTGACTGTTGTTTTGTGAGAGTGTATAAAAGTTATTTCTAGGTGCTTGTTAATAGGTTTTGTTTTAAAACAGGAAGTGACGTTATCATTTTACATACGGCGACATTTCCTGTTTTTTTCTGACTTGTCTTCAAAATGTCATCATTAGATAAGACATTGTTGTCTGAGTGTTCATTTTGAGAAAACAAAGTTTAAAGTCACAGAGGTGTTGAAAATATTGTGAAAATCGAAGAACTTTGCAATGAAATAATGACAGCGGGAGAAAGTGGCAAGTTTACTAAATAAAAGGGAAGCAGACAACCTTCAAAACATTCATTTACAATCACCAAAGAAGCAAAATAAAAAGATCTATTTATTATTATTGAGAACAGTCAACAAGAACGCTTAGTAAGAAGCAAAAGGTAATAATGTGAACTTATATCCAAATCAAAAGATCATAGATGTATATCAGAGTCATTTAGTGTGTCAGCATTTATAAGAAAGCAGAAACCACTTATTACAACAAATCAACAGCACTGACATTTGACCTCATACCTTAGGGCAATTAACTCTGAGATTGGCCCTATAGTGCATATGTTTGCCATACATGATGAACAAGTGTTTGCAGTTCCATTATCCTTGACTATGGGACACCTGATATGTCGATTGCGGTTAACATGTACATATATCTATGAACACGCTGAATTCCCTGTACACTGTTTGCTAATATACTGAAATACTTGATTGAAAACAAGTGAGATAACTCTGGATATTGGGACTAAATAATCACAATTATGATGTTGGTAATTTGAACTGTATTCATACCTTAATGTTTTGTCATATTGACAATGTGTTATTAATAAAAAAGAAAAAGGTACGAATGTTTAGCCTAGGTCCCCGTTTGTTTGGGATACCCTGTATGTCCCCATTACAACGGAATGCAATGAGAGAATGCGTGTCTGCTTGTCTGACATTTTCATCTTACCAACGGAAATCTTACATTTTAAAGTTTTACTCAATATAAACCTGTTGATCAAACACGCCAGCGAGGATGTTGTACACAACATTGAAAATAAAATATAACCACCAAACACGAATAACATTTAAGTATATTCATTTAATCACAACGTTTCGCCCAGAAGGCTTCTTCATGTTTTTTGTACATAACATTGAAAATATCTGATCCAAACTCACATTTGTCATTCTTTATCGTAATTGAAATCTACCGACGACTCATTGATAAAAAGCAAATAATTATTGATACATACATGTACAACCAAAACTGGCACTATAATATAAATAACTCAACTTGATAGATTATCAACATACTGTAAATTTAAAGAAACATTAACCCTAGAAAAATATCTCACATGCGTAAATATTAACAAATACAGAATTGCACTTTCTCAATTTAGGCTTTCGTCACATAAACTAGCCATCGAAATAGGTAGACATACAAATATTCCAAGAACAGATAGATACTGCCAAAACTGTAACATGCACGTAATTGAAAACGAATATCACTTCCTTTTAGTTTGTCCAAAGTATAAAAATTTAAGACGAAAATATTTCACAATTTATTACTGCCATTGGCCGACAGCACAGAAATTTAACTACCTAATGAATACAAACTCTAGCAAAATAATATGAACTAATGCACAGTATATGTAGCGGACTATGTGAGTTGTCCTACATTATTTGTTACATGCTCATCTAGTACTGGATTTTTTGGTGATGCATAACTTCACAAAAAATTGTTTGGTTACGAAGTTACGAATCTGGAGCAAGCCGTTTCCAAAAGGCGCTACCGAGCGCTTTCCTACGTCTATGCAACCTATCGAAGCGGTTCGTTGCACAAGAAAGCGCGCGATAGCGGTTTGATACGAAATATTGGGTACAAAGTAACGAAAGACGATACAAACCTGCTATCGTTTGTCAGTCCGAATGAACACGAATAATACACGTTTTTCAATTTGTTTAATTCTAGGTCTACTTAATTCAGGGGTAACTAATTTAAAAATGAATAATTAGATATAAACACAGATAACAACTGATTTCTAGGCCTTATTTGATATTTTAACTTTTTTTAATGGGTTGCATGAGCATACCAGATAGTACTTTTGTTCAAAAGGAAAGGCTATTTTCATTTATTTAATCATATTACGATTAAATATCAAACATCTTTAATCTTAATCACCTTTTTTTGTTAAATAAACCCTGCAAATCGTCACAACATAAAAGAGATTTAGACGGAAAATACGGGTTTTATTGTATCCAATAACGACAACAACAACATGTAATTAGTTTTCGCGACCTTCATCCCGCGAATATTTTTTGACGATTTTGGAGGGATTTTTAATTACATCTCGGCGAGGAATTACGAAAATGCATTTGTTTTACTTTCTTTACAATAACCTACAACTACGATGTGGATTATCACCGTCCGGTCTAGATACGTAAATACCCGAAACGGAATTTAATTAATTGTATTGCAAACTTTGCGATGGGAAATAACCGAAACTTGTGTCTTTTTCATTAGATTTTCTTAAGATTGGTTGATATTTCGCGCATATGAACGATTCCCGCTCGACTTACTTCGTTATCTCAGAGTAATCATGTGTCTCATAACAGTTTGTAGCATCGTTTATGCACTGAAAATGTTAAAATTTCCTTCCGAAGTGGGCAAAAAAATGGCTGCCTTTTTTGTGTCCAAACATTTAGGAAATAGCCCTCCCCATATAAAAAGATTGGTTGCATAGCAACCATGGAGGACTGATAATTATTATCTTTTCTTTTCTAGACAGGGGCCTACGCTAGTTTTTGGAATATTTTTAAACATCATTAAAAATAAAAGAAAATTTATGAGCTGCCGAATATCGCATTTTAATTTTTTTGTTATTCTATAAGCAGCCATTTTCTAGTATCTTTGCTTCAGTGCGGGTTTTTAACACAAATTTTTAGATCCATTAGTGAATTCAAACTCTGACCAAACCACGTGCACACGTGTTATCGTAAACCGGATCTAATCCGTTGGGCTTCGCCTAACGTATAGTCCGCTATTAAACAACGTAGCAAACTATTTATATGTTGCTTTTAAAATCAGAACACAGCATTTAATTTAATTTTTAGATATTGAAATCATCACATCATTTATTCGTTTATGTCTCTACGCTATTCTAGCATTATTGAACTTCTCTGTAAACCTGTATATATGTACATGTACTTTATTCATAACTTTGTTAACTACTGACCACACATGCTCATGTCTATGTATATGTTGGCTATGAATATGCGGAATGCAATTTTATGCCTGAATAAACTTTGTATTGTATTGTATTGTATTGTATTGTATTGTATTGTATTGTATTGTATTGTATTGTATTGTATTGTATACAACACGTACGGCTACATCTGAAGTTATCTGTTTTGTGAAAAAACTTTGTACGAAAGATTTTCTAGAACTTTCTGAAACTTTGCCGACATGTTTTGTAATGCTACTCTTCATACGGAGGCTCAGTTCACTTGTTCCTCTTCCAGCAATATTCATGCGAAACAAAATCAGCAACGTTTTAAACAAACTTAAATTAATGCTTAGTTTGGCAGAAACACAGGTATCAGATTAAGATTACTCAGACAAATGAAATACATTCTCTTGACAGCCGTGGTGCTGTGGTTTGCTGGATTTGTTAACAGGTGATCATGGCTCAACTTCCGGTCATGACACGTCATACCCTTCTATGACGATTTGCAATGGCGTACGGAAGGCTTCAACATAAGGGGGGGGGGTAAATATTCGACAAGGGGGCGATTAAAAATATGTTTTTGTTGATTGCGAAGCACGTCCTTGTTTAACGTTACACTTAACCGATTTAGAAACGCAGCAATTTTGGGGGTTGGTAATTTTTGTGTACATATTAGCGTACGATAAATGAGTGTGTATTTTATCATTGATGAAGGTAGCTTGTAGGTATATCCGTTGTGAGTAGTCTGTATAGCTTGTAACTAGGATCTTATAATATAACTAGGGGGTTCCGAAACCATCTTCCATCGGGAATGTTTTAAAGACCATGAATCCTTCTGGTGCAATCTGGGCGTTCTGAGATACCTTATTTGGTATTTAATAGGACAGGGTTTATTACAAACTTAATCAAATTCAAGTCTTTGTTTTGTGAATCGGCTCTCCAATTCGTGTACAATTGCCCGATTTCTGAGAACCTTTATGGGAAAGGGTTAAGAAAGGGCAATTTTAAAATAGAAATGAAGAAGATTAAGAGCAAGGCAGAAGTTACTGTTCCATGCTTACTTATCTTACAACTTCTTTTTCTAGTGCATAGCTCTTTCAAAAGCTACATGATAATATATTTTCATAGATTATTTCGAATCAAAGTACATGTAACTCTAATATAAAATGATCTATGAAAATGAATGTTGCCCCCTCCCTGTTTGACATTGGGGCCCTGCCCCACTGGCCATACCGGTTCCTACGCCCATGGTACAACAATGCCAAAGCTCGGCTGAGTAGGAAATACTTTTTATACAAAAGGGAAACCACTCGTTTATGTTTGATATTCTTTTCTGTCTGGATTACCTCCCTTAGAATAGTTTGCGTTATATACCAAACCAATGTGTCAATAGTTATTATCATTTCGCGGGAAAATGCTCTTTATTTGTTATAACTTGACAGCTATTGCTATAACTAAGTAAAATCATACAAAAGTCATGTTGGTTGAAGTATTGCGTTATTTCGAATGTCGGATATTAACCAATATCACTAATAAGTGAATCAATGTGAAGTTAACTCACCTACAAATTCTACCACACACCGTTTTGTCGGATCACCATTACAAATAAAGAAATTAGTACATTTTTCCTCGTATTTATTGAACATCCCTCGTATATATATTCAATAAAGTAACAATATATCTACATAATAGTTTAACGCGTATATGAAGCTTCACGGAAATGTATTTTGTCTTCTTTCGTGATATGTTGTCCTCATGGCTCTACGACCTTCTGGATTTTTGAAAATAAAACTATCAACAAAATTATTTTTTATTTGGTTTCAGTGTTTGGAAATAATTGTTTAAGACAATTACCTTGTAGAATTTACATTTCAGCTTGTTGTAACTGGTTTTATTTCGCATTCCTTAAAAAATATGCGACCACATCAGTGGCTCATCATATTCCACGTTGATTCAATTTGTCTACTAACCTCTCATTTTTATTTTCTGAACTGAGGTCTTATACATGAGATCATTCCCTTATTACTTATCCGATTTTAAATATATTGGTATCAAAATGACGACATTATCTATCTAATATATAGGCCTACAATTTAAAGAACTCGTACGACTCCATCGTTTATAGAATCAGTACAATCAAAATGTCTGGTCACACCTCGCCAGCATTCGTAAGATCTTCACAAACATGTAATTGGGACTCTTGCGAGCTACTCCCGACTTCGAACGTCGGTTTACGTAACTTTAAGTTAAAACTTTGAGTTTATCCCCCTAATATGCAATATGAAAACACCGCGTGACATTTTATATTAGTATCGTTATTTAGTTAATAGTTACATGTTTTATATCTTGTTTTACATGTTTATTACAATAGCTCTTGGTGATAGTAAAGTACTGATAGTACTTTGGCGATGCTGACAGCAATTTGAAGATTTGACGAACTTGACGCTCAACTCAGCTGCATAGTGACGCCTGGTGTAGGCTATACGCGCATCAAATCCAATGTTCGTAACACAGAAAGGGGTCTGTATAGGTGTATTACTAGTCATATGGGATTGCAAATACGCCATTTCGTTGTTTTCTTCATCGATACCATGTTGTACGCCATTTCATTGTTTTCTTCATCGATACCATGTTGTACGCCATTTCGTTGTTTTCTTCATCGATACCATGTTGTACGCCATTTCATTGTTTTCTTCATCGATACCATGTTGTACGCCATTTCGTTGTTTTCTTCATCGATACCATGTTGTACGCCATTTCATTGTTTTCTTCATCGATACCATGTTGTACGCCATTGCATTGTTTTCTTCATCGATACCATGTTGTACGCCATTTCATTGTTTTCTTCATCGATACCATGTTGTACGCCATTTCGTTGTTTTCTTCATCGATACCATGTTGTACGCCATTTCATTGTTTTCTTCATCGATACCATGTTGTACGCCATTGCATTGTTTTCTTCATCGATACCATGTTGTACGCCATTTCATTGTTTTCTTCATCGATACCATGTTTTACGCCATTTCATTGTTTTCTTCATTGATACCATGTTGTACGCCATTTCATTGTTTTCTTCATCGATACCATGTTGTACGCCATTTCGATGTTTTCTTCATCAATATTATGTTGTACGCCATTTCGTTGTTTTCTTCATCGATACCATGTTGTACGCCATTTCATTGTTTTCTTCATCGATACCATGTTGTACGCCATTTCATTGTTTTCTTCATCGATACCATGTTTTACGCCATTTCATTGTTTTCTTCATTGATACCATGTTGTACGCCATTTCATTGTTTTCTTCATCGATACCATGTTGTACGCCATTTCATTGTTTTCTTCATCGATACCATGTTGTACGCCATTTCGATGTTTTCTTCATCGATACCATGTTGTACGCCATTTCGTTGTTTTCTTCATCGATATTATGTTGTACGCCATTTCGTTGTTTTCTTCATCGATACCATGTTGAAGTTAAAAAAGCTTGTTTTTCCATAAGTAAAGAGTAGTTTTCAGACAGTTTTTTCTTGTTTTCTCAAAATATTGATTTGTTTACTTACGGCCTTCTAATTCTAAGCCAGAGATTTGTCATTTATGCCCAAATCATATACGTGTACAGTGCGCCGCCCAAAAGGTTTGTTCACATTGAACCTTCTATTCTTTTATTACGAAAATGATATATGCTGCCCGACGCGAACGTTCTGCGCAGTCGTTTTGTCGTAGTCAATTGGTAACTGTTTAGTTTGGGGAAAATATGTTGGTTAGCTTTTTTATTTCTTGGACGTGACGTCAAATTTGCCCCGGTAGCTCTTCCTGACGTTACCATAGATACAATAAGAAGGGCATCTTACAATGAAATCGTAAGAAAATTCGATAATATATTGCGAGTACGTGTCTTTGTCTCTCTGCAATATATCATTGAGTTTAAGCAAACGATGAACATTCTATGAAAGTTTTTTCTGGAACTTAAAAAACGCCTCTCGTAAAATTCGTACAAGTGGCGACTATGGAATACAGAAGAAGATATACGATGTCCATTTTCGATCACTTTGTTCACTTTAATAAAAGTAGAATTATATCTTGCAGATATAAATAAATATCAGATTACAAAGAAAATAATAGTTGAACCTTCAAGGCAGTCTTCAAGAAATAGGTTTGACTGCTTGCGGTCTGTCGGAACCCGAAAATTAGCCAATAATACGAGTATGTCACCTTATTTGCCCCTCTTATTGTGAATTGTCGGCGATGTTTGAGGGCAGTTTTCTTAATACGTGTCTGTTGGTTTAGAAGGTTTACGAAAATATTGTTGTCACTAGCTTTATCGAGAATTGTAAAAAAAAATACCATTCCTTTACCAAAAAAGTTTTTTTTCATTCATTTCAGGCAAATCGACATAAAAAATAAATAAAACATAATACACTTAATTCATTGACATAAATTTATAAGAAACTATGGCCTAGATACCAATGCTTGTCGCAGAGTTGACTTTCAATTTATTGATCTTAAAATCTCAGATAAGCATACTTTTTAGTAAATATTAACCTTTTGTTTGTTTCTTTCAACCTCAGATAAAATAAATTCAATTATAAACAATGTACATGTATACTTCTTTTGCGACTGAGTGTAGTTGGTTATAAAATTCGTCTGGCTATGTTCCGAATTCCACATGTTTTTCCAGATACGCAGGCCACTTAACCTAATCACCTTTTCTTGCATTATTTATCAGCAAAGACTGACTTGTTCTTCTGTAAAAAAACTACGGTGGCAAATTTCTTGGAGAAACCAAGTCCGGAATCGAACTCAGATTCATTGTCATGACGTCATCGATGCTTAAATAAGTTTGAATGAAGTCCGAAGACAATTATACAATGTATTCTAAGAATATAAATGACCACGTATATACGTATTGTTAAATTGTTTTAACACTTTGATGTATTTTTGGAAGAGGCTCACATGAACAATTGGGCATGCCGAACTCTGTTGTCTCTATAAATACTTTATTTACTATTATTATTTTTATTAAATGATGTTGTATCGAATGGAATGCTGATTATAGTTTTGGTCTTAGCAAATTACCAGGCAACTATCTCTTGTATCCAAGCCGGATGTTCGTATTACATACCTTCACGACGTCTAGATAACTATCACACGGCTAGATAACTATCACACGGCTAATTGGGCGCACATTCGTCAAATTAACGTAGACACTGACCATGCTGGTATCGTATGTCCGTGGCAAAAATATTCATTAAAATCCACTTACAATTCTAAACTTGGACATACTTTTATGAAAGGAGTACAAAAGCAGAAAGCCACAAATTAATAGATTTCACATCTCAAAACATTATTCTGCAAGCCTTCCCGCGGAGATACCTCGATCCTGCATTAAAACCTTGCAACTTTCATATTGATTCTGAACAGCTAACATTAACATGCGTTTTCACACCAATGGCTTTTCAAACATATTTTCTATCAGTATCATTCAAGATCATAGAGCCGCGTTATCCAAGCGCGCTAATCTACTCCATTCTACAAAATAAGGTCATCCAGGCGGAAGAATCCACACGGATACGACCGTCATGAATACCAGCTTTAGTCTACGGCACAATTAGACGATAAATATTTGATTTGATCGAACCGGCATCAAAAGGTCGCTGGAGGTTTTTATACTCTTTAATGAGAAAAGCCAATATTTTCGTATCATTTCTTTATACGAAGATGACAACGATATCATCAATCGGTGATTCATATACTGATTCGTCGTATCCTCACCTCTGCGCATGCGTCGGTTCATTTAACATTGCGTCCATATTAGTCCTGCGATATATTATTAGGATTTAATCATCTAGGGACCATCAGAAACAATCATGTTGGAAGCTAGATATATATTTACGCCAAGTATTAGTAATTTGATTATGAACTCATGTCGGCGTTCTTTTCTTCCCATGGTTGACCAGAGTATGCAGTTTGTCCCGCAAAAAGATAATGCAAATCGAAAAGGGACGGGAACACATTCAGTCAGAAACAGCAGAACACGAAAGGCGCAAAAAAGAAATAGCACAATTTGTATACCGAGAGTTGCCTGCAAGACTGTAATACGACTCGTACATCCTTCTTTACAAATAAGCAGTTACCGGAACCACAGTTTTTCGGACAACCCTCGAAATACGTTTTATTCTAAATGCTTCACAAAGACAATTTAATTCACTTGATTTGTTTAGTATCTCTTTTGTGACGCAATGCAATGACATATTATCAGATAATGTAAGATACAAGATATGCTTTGCGACATATTTATACAAACTTATAATTGTGTTAAGCATCCCCGTGTTGCCATAAAAGTAGAACATCTAACAAATAGAGCGCTGAATATGTTAAATATATTCTTTAATTGTCGTGACAAATATTTAAATTTAATTTGCATCACGGATTTCGAGGAAGAAAATTGAACGTCCTGTATTGTATCATGAGCCTTTAACCAGACGTCGTCGCAGACGACATGGTGACGTTCTAGCAGTATAGTGACGTCACAATATACACACTTATTAGTTGGGGAAAGTCTTTTCATATACTTCAGTAAAAATATATCCTATCTATCATGTAAAGTAGAAGTAACGACATAGTTCGCAAAAGGGGAACACGTTTGTTTTAGACCCCAATATAAAACGATTACTAGAGTATATTAACATTCAAAATGCTATAACAGTATTAACAGACGTCAAACACAGTATGTATTATGTGGCCAAGAACGTCTTGTAGATCATCTGTTCTGAAAGAACCAGACAAACAAATACACATGGCCATCTTATTCTACTTGCCAACTCAATTATAATTGACTTGTTTCAGACACTTGGCGGTTGTTTCAGTCTTTCTGGTGATATTTTAGAGTCGCATTACGATTCTAGAAAGCCTCTCACGCGCGTGTCTTTTACTTGTCTCACTTGATATTAATTACGTTTCCCGTGTTTATCAGCGATCTAATATTTGTCAAATCCTGGTAATAATTACTTTACTAAGTCCCTAATACGCCTAGAATACCGTGCTCTGATTTCTAAACAGCGAGCGAATGGCAGTCACATTTTCGAGTGACAAATGATAGCCATCAGTTGAAATTAATCACCTAGGCTTCGCTATGTCTCGAAACGCTTGAGACTTCGGGGATGTTGGTAACTGATTTGTTTCGCGTCCCTTGATTCCTCACATTGACTGCCGATTAGGTTATATACTTGTAATTTATGATTATGCATGTTTTGTACAATTAATCATTTATGCAAGATTTTTTATCATGTTCCTTGGACAATACGAACGTTGTTGGTCATGCTATGAACGTCATACATTGTTTTAGTGATGGCGACTCTCAGTTTGAAGCACAAACTAAGTTATACAATATTGATCTGAGAGAATTTCTTACATTTCAGCAGACCAAAGGCCCCTGTTAATGTACAATACAAACGGATAAAAACACGATTTATCAGTTGAAAGTATTAAGCCATAGTTCTCTGCTATTTATATTGTTTTTTGTTCATGGGTCATTTTTTACCTTAGAAGCATTTTTATAGTGATTTATGTGGAATTTATTCTGAATAAACTTGCTTACGTCATAGAATTAATTCTAATTTGTAATTTTACTCATATGAGAACAAATCAACTCGGGCGGGGATTTGTGTCAAACCTTTAAAGTAGATAGACGAAACAATCTTGCAATGTACACATCCGCCACGACAGTTGGTGCTGTTCGTTTGAACAGGTTAGTTCTATTTAAAGCGCATCATTATCGAATACTATAGTTGTTGTAGCTTTGCCATTCAAACTTGGCGTTTATAACGATGAACCTATTGCACCTTGTCAAACTGCAAAGAATTCTAGTTTGAATGCTAAACACTGAAAGGAATTATACAATTTTCTCAAAGCAAAACGCAGAGTTACAAATTATCTTGTAGCGCAAGAACTTTGATACATTATTGAAAATCAGAATTCTAATCGAACAAAACAGGTCTTAAGTCTGTGTTAGCATTTCCCAGGGCAATTTCATTATATTACTGTATCTTCTACGATGGAGTGTTTTTTAAGAATTTTTTCGTTGGGAATCAATGAACTCCATTTCAATTCCGTGTCTTGACGAGAAGCCCCGCACCTTTTCAATGAACGCATGTCACGGTGGTATGCGTCTAAACAACCTGGTCACAGTTCCAAGTATCATTACTGTATAAATATTAATACCTAAATGGAACCCGTATGGTTATAGACGGTCTGGCTTCAACTGTGTTCTTTCCGCGTCACTGAATGACCCGCTGTTTTGTAGGACAAAATAGATGAAGTCAATCAAATATTTGTGAAGTCTATCAGCGTAATTTGTCATAACAAATTACTTCTGTGTATTGACATTTTATTATATCTCTCCTCTCATTATCAGACGTTTCAAACACTTGCAGGCTCGGCCCATAATCCCGTAATTCTGTAATACCCCCTTTATCTGGGGAATACACGCGCGTGGTATTATTCCACCGCGGCGGGGATCAAAAGCTCTGTTTCAATTAACTTATAACAACTGTAACAAATGACAATAAGGTTGACGTGTCTGCTGTTGTACACGGTCTATTTTCTAATCAGATAATAAGACCGGGGTTATTTCGAAACAATCATTTGTACAGACTGAACCACATTTTCAGGAAATGGATAAAATAGCAGCATTACACTTTGTGTGAACATTCGGACAATAATGCTATATAGCTGGTATAGAATCAATTATATTAATACATTGTACTGGTAATACAGCCGCCCATGGATGCAAAATCGAAACAATCGCTAAAACATTATTACTTTTTGTGAAATTATTTGATTGTTAAATACACAATAACAAACCTAATTGTCATAGCCAATGCTGATTGCTTGTTGATATATATATTACCTATCAAGAAACAATTACATGAACGGCTTGATGTATTTATACTTGACATTGTGAAATGTAAAAAATTGGACATCAAAACTTGGAGGCATGTCATGGCGTTTTTTTCATTAAATTCCGAAGGACCTCGGGTTTTATTTATAAATAACATGGTAAATCTCATTCAATAATGTATTCAAATGATTGTCTCTGGTAGCTTTCGAAGAAGAAGTGTATCGCAGTGTTGGCTGCACACCCACCGGGAGAGAAATAGTCTCCCAAGGGTGACTCGAACACATGTTTCCTTAGGTAGTCCAATGACCAGGGGAAGTTATATATATATATATATAAATGTCAAAGGGTGGCTGAACGGCTGAACGGCTGAACGGCTGAACGGCTGAACGGCTGAACGGCTGAACGGCTGAACTGCTGAACTGCTGAAAGCAGCCCTCGAACATTAGTAACCTGTGCTGAACTGTCAAATCATTGGAGTCAATTAAGTGGTATCTCTCCTTGTGTTCTTTTTTCAAAGAAGCGATTTTTAATCGCAGCTGTCCGTGCCAATGTATGCAGCACCAATGGACGGGGTTGGTTCACAATTTGGATGTTACGTTGATCTAGATTGATAATGTTTGAAGACTGGCGAAACTACTAGCAAACAATATGAACAGTCGAAAACAGCACCAACGCAATCAACTAAACCAGTCTCTGAACCTGTCACCAAATTAGCCAATCATGCAATTGGAGGCATACAGTGATATCATGAAAAGTACGATGCCACTGAAATATATATGCATTCAATGCATGGTATTGCGTTAGCAAATCAACGTCTATAAGCTAAAATTACTTTTTCTTTTTGGGGGGGGGGGGCATAACTATTTAAAAGTCCATCTTATTTGGTTTATGCCACGCTTTACTTTCCAACTCATATCCTCTGTAGCCAGGTACCGAACATGTGTATGTAATCACCATTTAACTAGCATACGTCTCACCAACGGACCTAGTTATCGAGATTCGAACCTTTGACCCTTTTCCTAAAGCAGAGTATACAAGCCTGCAATCACTTGGTCTTGGGGGCAACGTGTAAATCGTCAAAGAACATTTAGAAAACATGAATAAACTTTAAAAACAAATGCCGAGCATAGCCTTGATTTGCCAATCAGCTTTCTGCAGACACATTGCAGGCATATAAGTGCATCCATCCGGATTTGAACCTGGTCGCCAGATTAGACGGCAAGCAAATTAACCACAGAGCTACGGAGGCACACCAAGTAAGGTCATTATTCAAATTACGTTTACAGTTAAGGATTATAGCTTAACTAGACTCCAAATGGGCGCCAAATTATGATTTGGAATTCCATTAATAATCTAAGTATTTAACAACCACCGGGTATATCAATCAGTTCTGGAACGGTTGTGACAAGAACTGTCTATGTCTAGACTACTTCGCAGTGGGATTTGGGATTATATACGCCCGAATATCTGCAAACTGCAAGTCAGCAAAATTCAACTCTATAAAAAATGTACAAATAACTTTATATTGATGAACTATTTTAGATTTGGTAGCTGTCTGACAGGTTGCCTTGCCTCGATAGCCTAGTGGTAGAGCGTTCACTACGAGTGCGAGAGATCACGCGTCGGACAGGTTGGCTCGCCTCGATAGCCTAGTGGTAGAGCATTCACTACGAGTGCGAGAGATCACGTGTCGGACAGGTTGGCTCGCCTCGATAGCCTAGTGGTAGAGCGTTCACTACGAGGGCGAGAGATCACGTGTCGGACAGGTTGGCTCGCCTCGATAGTCTAGTGGTAGAGCGTTCACTATGAGGGCGAGAGATCACGTGTCGGACAGGTTGGCTCGCCTCGATAGCCTAGTGGTAGAGCGTTCACTGCGAGGGCGAGAGATCACGTGTCGGACAGGTTGGCTCGCCTCGATAGTCTAGTGGTAGAGCGTTCACTACGAGTGCGAGAGATCACGCGTCGGACAGGTTGGCTCGCCTCGATAGCCTAGTGGTAGAGCGTTCACTACGAGTGCGAGAGATCACGCGTCGGACAGGTTGGCTCGCCTCGATAGCCTAGTGGTAGAGCGTTCACTACGAGTGCGAGAGATCACGTGTCGGACAGGTTGGCTCGCCTCGATAGCCTAGTGGTAGAGCGTTCACTACGAGTGCGAGAGATCACGTGTCGGACAGGTTGGCTCGCCTCGATAGCCTAGTGGTAGAGCGTTCACTACGAGTGCGAGAGATCACGTGTCGGACAGGTTGGCTCGCCTCGATAGCCTAGTGGTAGAGCGTTCACTACGAGGGCGAGAGATCACGTGTCGGACAGGTTGGCTCGCCTCGATAGCCTAGTGGTAGAGCATTCACTACGAGTGCGAGAGATCACGGCTTCGACCGAAGACCACGGCGTATCAAAGTAGTTTAAAATGGAACTGGTATATTTACCTTTCTGGAATTTAGCCTATTTAGTTCTAGATAACTACTTTAAGGATGTTGTGATTGGGCATTTAAGCTGGCTGAACCGTTAAAGGGGATAGTGGCATTTAAAATAATTCTTAATTTTCTTAAAAATGTGATTTTATTGTAGATAAATTCTAATGTTTATTTTTACGAAAAGGTGCAGCGGAATATATGGCTAAACTGCAATAATTCATTATTTTTTATTAATAATAAAATATCCCTTTAGTATTAATAAGATCACTAGTTTTACCTCGATGGGTTAGAAGAAGAAAGTCGTAAATACAAACATGCTATTTTGAGAAAACAAGAAAACAATGGAAAAAAGCTTGCTCTACTTCAGTTTGGTCAACATGATTTGTTTCGAGTTTCATAAAAATTGGTTCATATATAGGAAGCGCAATGTAGTGCAGATTTCAAATACACATGCATGTCTTTTCAGGTCGTAAGTGCCACTTAAGACCTTACTGTTCTAAACCAGCGAATTATACTCTTCATTAAGTCGCAATTGTAAGACATGAAAAGTTGTCGCTACATATATCCCCTTTACATTACCTGTGCGTTGTGTACGTTTGGAATAATTATTATCACTGCAAAAGCAGCACTACAATTTTCTCAGATGTTGAACCAGCATGATATGACTAACCACTCAGTGTATCTGTATTGGACAAATCAATTTCAAATTTATTGAGTTGTCGACAGAATCTTTGTCAATGTTTGGAAATTAGCATATATAATAAAATGGTCAACTTGCGCCAAACTGTCTGGTCATTTAACTATGTATGATGGATATTGTATTACTGATCGCTCGTTTCACTGACCCTCTGTCTGATCATTCCACTATGTATGCTGGATATTGTATTACTGATCGCTCGTTTCACTGACCTTCCGTCTGGTCATTCCACTATGTATGCTAGATATTGTATTACCGATCGCTCGTTTTACTGACCCTCTGTCTGGTCATTCCACTATGTATGCTGGATATTGTATTACCGATCGCACTTTGTATGCTGGATATTGTATTACTGATCGCACTATGTATGCTGGATATTGTATTACTGATCGCACTATGTATGCTGGATATTGTATTACTGATCGCACTATGTATGCTGGGTATTGTATTACTGATCGCACGTTTCACTGGTCATTCCACTATGTATGCTGGATATTGTATTACTGATCGCACATTTCACTGGTCATTCCACTATGTATGCTGGATATTGTATTACTGATCGCACGTTTCACTGACGCTCTGTCTGGTCATTCCACTATGTATGCTGTATATTGTATTACTGATCGCACTATGTATGCTGGATATTGTATTACTGATCGCACTATGTATGCTGGATATTGTATTACTGATCGCACTATGTATGCTGGATATTGTATCACTGATCGCTCGTTTCACTGACCCTCTGTCTGGTCATTCCACTATGTATGCTGGATATTGTATTACTGATCGCACTATGTATGCTGGATATTGTATTACTGATCGCACTATGTATGCTGGATATTGTATTACTGATCGCACTATGTATGCTGGATATTGTATTACTGATCGCACTATGTATACTGGATATTGTATTACTGATCGCACTATGTATGCTGGATATTGTATCACTGATCGCTCGTTTCACTGACCCTCTGTCTGGTCATTCCACTATGTATGCTGGATATTGTATTAATAATCGCACTATGTATGCTGGATATTGTATCACTGATCGCTCGTTTCACTGACCCTCTGTCTGGTCATTCCACTATGTATGCTGGATATTGTATTACTGATCGCACTATGTATGCTGGATATTGTATTACTGATCGCACTATGTATGCTGGATATTGTATTACTGATCGCACTATGTATGCTGGATATTGTATTACTGATCGCACTATGTATACTGGATATTGTATTACTGATCGCACTATGTATGCTGGATATTGTATCACTGATCGCTCGTTTCACTGACCCTCTGTCTGGTCATTCCACTATGTATGCTGGATATTGTATTAATAATCGCACTATGTATGCTGGATATTGTATCACTGATCGCTCGTTTCACTGACCCTCTGTCTGGTCATTCCACTATGTATGCTGGATATTGTATTACTGATCGCACTATGTATGCTGGATATTGTATTACTGATCGCACTATGTATGCTGGATATTGTATTACTGATCGCACTATGTATGCTGGAAATTGTATTACTGATCGCACTATGTATGCTGGATATTGTATTACTGATCGCTCGTTTCACTGACCCTCTGTCTGGTCATTGCACTATGTATGCTGGATATTGTTTTACTGATCGCTCGTTTCACTGACCCTCTGTCTGGTCATTGCACTATGTATGCTGGATATTGTATTACTGATCGCTCGTTTCACTGACCCTGTCCTTCAGAGGTCACGTGATGTCTCCAGGAACGTGAATGTTCTTCTATCACGTTTCAAGTGTCCGTGAAATGTCCACTTTAAAAGTGTATGCTGAGAAATTAGATATTTCCGTTACAATGATCAGTACAGCTGAACTATGTGTAATTTAGGTGGTCATCATTTGAATTATACAGTAAGCACTCACCAGTTCTGTATTAACCAACCAGTATTGTTTAGAATCTTATGGCAGATTGATGCTTATTGTCAAATGAGTTTCCCCGTAAAATAAAGTATTTAATATTGTTATTTACTAAATCCATATTGATTAGTTTTATTTAACAGACACACATGTAATCAGCCACATTTTTACAAGGCAGTTTAGACGTATGTATTCCAAATCGATAGTACGAGGGGTGTTCGATATGTATTGTCACTTGGGTCACAAATAAGTAACTTCGTTGATATCTTTAAATATTTTTACATTTCTGGAACCATCAAGATTTCCGCAATATTTCGTGAAAAAAATCAATAAAATTTAATTACCGGAATGTTAACAGTCGATTAAAACTTCCTTTCGAGAAATAATCTTATTCCACAACTATTATACCGTAAATAATCTAAATTCCTTGGATAAAAACATGATTCGCTGTACTTGATTGCCATTTGAACAAAATAAGAGCATTTCAAAGTCGCGAAAATAGGTGTCAAAATTAGTCAAAAAAGCATGCTATTTTTCATTGACAATTTTCGATTAGTTTTATTGATTGGAATTTGACATATCATACATGTATGTAAGCTATAGACCATCAACATTGATTTCTGAGAAGATTTTGCGATCAAAATACAATTGATATGAAGTTATTGGTGCGTGAAACAACAAGCATCATTTGGTATGAATAAGAGTGATCTCCCTTGTTTTGACCGTCTTACTCGTAGACAACAAATAATTTCATTTTGATTTAAAGTTTTAATGGAAATATAAGGATCCAGTTATCGTATCGTATGTTGCAGTTTAACGAATACTGACATTTACTTTTCTAAACAACTACTGCAAAGATGACACAAATTTAGCTTAAAATGAACATTAGGCCAGTGTTCTCGAGCATACCCTCTTCTAAGTTCAATAAATCATTTAATTATTGACGAAAGGCTATGTAATTTCCTAGATATAGAATAGAAACATACAACTTTTAGACAGTAATCGTAGAATCCTTCTAAATAGTGTCATAGTAAAATGCAACCGACAGTGACAATACATATCGAACACCCCTCGAAGATACATGTATATAGCAACAAAAGTGTGGTATTCAATATTGATCTTATTAATTGGAGAATGAGGATAGCCAATCATATCGCCTGTTATGGAGCAAGAGTTTAATAAAGTGTGATCTGATTGGTTGTCCTTATCCTTAAGTCGAGTAAGATCAATAGACAAAAACATAGAACTTACACCCTGTTCTAGGTAAAATGTAAAATATTACATAATTACTATCATTACGTAAATGTATACATTTTATCAATTAATACTATTTCCATATGTTGAATTGATTTTCAAATACTAGTATAATTATGTTTAACAATTTTAAAATGTTAAGTTAGTGTGTCGTCTCAATTTTCATTTTAATGGTATACCGACCATATGTTGTTTCGCAGTACATGTACTAATAGTTAAAACTAGTATTCAAATTCAATAATCAGCGTATATCGGACATAACTTGACAACATCCTTCTCGTCCATTCTTTTTACGACAAATACATTACAAATAGGTCGACAAAGTAGCAGCATCAAGGAGTATTGCAACTTTGTTTATGGTAGGTATCGGCCATGTTAGTTAAATGAATTCACCATTGGTTTCGCGGTACGGGCTAAAATGGAACTAAAAGGTTAAACACCACTAAATGTTAATCACGCTGTATTTTCATATATTTGTGGTCGATTACGAAATTTAAAAGTAAAATCTTAAGAAAACGGAAAATATTGACAACAGTTAAATACTTCATGTTGTCATAAATATCCTTCATGGTTGTGCTAGCAATAATTGGAATGGCCCTCGTTAGCATTCCCAATTCAGTCCGATTCTTCAAATTCACCAAATGTGTACTCCATAAACACCAGTTTTAGTGGCTTTTAATCTATATCAACAAAAACATCAGCAAGTGTAACTGTAGTAAACACTCGGAGGATGGGGTTTTAGAATACTGCGATTCCAATGATGACGCGAAACCAGTGATATTGAGTATACATCATATATTCTTAAAATCCTCAATAAATAAAGTCGTTATTATTATTATTGTTATTCTAGGTTATTTGCCACACCATACTTGTATTATTCACTTACACAGGTAAAGGTTTCTGGTGCTTTCTTTCAAATGTCAACTGATTAAAAAAGTATTAAAACTGATTCAGAACCATGTGCATTAATTTACACGCACAAGTAAAAGATCTTTTTATTTTTTTAAAGACCATTTTCTTTTATTCGGCCGAATATTCATTGATAGACAAACATCCATTTGAAGTACAAACTTTGTCTATTTGCCACCGTACTTATACTAATGATAAAATGATATATTCACATGTTTCACTGTCTCATTTGCATACACCCAGTATTTACACAACCAACTACAACATTCTTTACGTCCATGATCGGTTACTGTGCTCTCACAGGCTTTGAAATGTGATCAGCTACCGTAAAAAACTAAACTAATATTAATTGACGAACGCGTAAATTCGGTTCAAAACACAATTTGGTGTCTGTCAAAATGAATGGTTTATAAACAGGAATTATAATAAATAAATAAAGATGTTCCTTTTACCAATATCGTTTTCCACCTATGAAGGTTGATGCTCATAATAGATATAAATTTGTCCAATTTTTCAGGATTCAATGTGGCAGAAATTTGGCATTTTGTACAGTAAAACCTCAGAGTATGTTCAGACTACGCAAAGAGTTAACGCTTCAGAAAACTTAGTGATTTGTGAATAGCAAATGTTATAGGTATGTTTTTCAATACATTTGCGAAATATGTCAGGTAGTTTTAGACATGAAAAAGTGAATCTGGCACTCAAAAATATATCGAAGCAGACACCTTTCTTAGATCCATCAAGCACAAATGTGATATGTTTTCCCCACAATATGTGGGAAACAGAAGTATGAGGAAGAAAACAGAAGTCAATTGAAACTATTGTATATTGTATTCTGACTGTAACAAAAACAGTCAGGTGTTATAATTTTAAAACGGGTTGGATCATTTGAAAATGGAGATATCTGGCAATCATGTAAAGTAATATTATACAGTGTAAATTTAGTATTTGCTGTTACAATGAGACATGAACCCATATGTATACCCACATGTTACACAAAAACGAAGGAAATAAACAAAACAAAAATGGTTTTTACACAATCTTTGTTCCATTTACAGAACATACTGGCAAATTTAAACTGCCTATTTTCAAGTTAATTTGGTGTCTCTTGTATAATATAATTTATTGTTAGATAAAATAATTAATGTCACTGTTTTTATACTTCGGCTGCAATGTACAACCTTTGTTTGCTTTTAACGAATGTGTGTTGATTTGGGTAATACTATATCCGTAACTTGGATTACCCAAGTTAATTATACCTATAACCTGTTCAGCAGACTATACGGATGACGTAGTTGGGAATCCCTCATAGCCGAAAACATCCATTGGTTGCTTTTGATGAGTCACTGTGGTCAATGCAAGTTAACAGAGTTATATTGCCTGGTTAAAGTTAGCATAAATATACCACGCTATAGACCCCTGTACTTTTCAATGCACTACGAATACTAAAAACATACGAAATAGCACCTAACTTTATGTGTTAAGATTACCATATTATGTCCACTCATTTTTACTTGTACATTTGGTGTGGATTTTTTTAGAAACCTTTGATTGGCTTGTAAAGTAGGTCAAAATTCAAGCTAGACACCTAACGCTGAATAAAAGGTCCTACCAACAATATAGCAGTAAAAACCTGTTATGGATATTGCCCAGTCATTGGATTAACCAGTACTGGAAGTACCCTTGTATACATATTTTTAAACGAGGGAATCCATGTTCTGCAAATAACTTTAAATACAGCAATGTTATCTGTTGTGTCAAGGATTGAGCGCACAATATTTCGTTTCCGAGTTAAAGTATCTAAGTGAAAATAACCACTTACCACCTTGGGGCCTGTTTAATCAAAGCACTGACGGAAATTCTTCATAATTCGTTAACTGAAACAAATTGTGGTAAAGGGGTATGCAATATTAAAAAAGAAAATATTAAGTCAGACAGGGAAGGCAGCACTCAGCTTAACCAGCCGGGCACGGAAAACATAAAAAATCATACAAGGCACAATGCCCAACTTAACAAGTTATGATCCTCCCATGTCCAAGCTGTCGAAAATCTAAATGAACAATGATTCAGCTAATGATCTCCTACAAACACTATATATCCCCTATTTGTAGTTGTAAAATCATTATAAAGAATTTAAATTTGTGCATAAATTTAAGATGTCACAGTCGTAAGTGCTTTGATAAAACAGTACTAGGCCGGTTGGAGCAATAATAGAAATAATGCACAACACAAGGGTCACTGATAACATTTGTAGAATATATAGTTTTGGCCTTATATCAGTCTCAATGTCTTTGATGCATATTCGTTGACCACCAAGGCGAATCATCATGAAAAGGTGCGTCTTAAATGACGGCTGAGAGAAAATTTGAATGATTTAGCAAAATATTTTGATTTAACTTAACACTGGTTATAATAGTTTGTGTGACTTTGTTACGTATATTTGATTTAATTAGACGCCTTGCTGAAAATTCTCACTACATTATCCCCTGTCTGTCAATGATAAACAGCTTTAATTAAACATAACGTTCGTTTAGTTCATCACCGACTGGGTTTTTAATCGACTTAGAGTCACAGATAAATATCTAGACATATGGAAGGTTGAAGATAAATGGTGCAACCTCCTTTTAACTAAACACTTGATCGACAGAAGCGCATTCGGTATAATATTCTCGAACGTCTGCAAATTAATAGGACCGCAGCGAATGCGTGTGACGTATTCCAAGATGGCCGCATTTTGGCGCGCTCCGTCGCGTGGTGTATTGGAAACACTATCCCATAATATCGTAATTCTCTTTCTCTGTTTTCCCGAAATTAATACAGCACGTGTAAAGAACAACAATTCACGTCTTTGGTTTGTATCAACAAGAAGCTAATATGATTACGGATGATCATTGGTTTAGATTACCGTCAGAAAATAACATAAATCGCTCTTGGTAATAATGGTATACGGTCCGCACAATCAAGTTAGTATTAGATTGCGCTTCACTATTCTGGTTTGCAAATATTTTTACAGTAAATTGGATCTTTTCTAACCAGATTTTCATGTTTTCTCGATTTACAGCACATTTCTGTTGGTACATCACGATACTTGATTAATCCAATTGTGTTATACGGCTCCGTTACTGCTGTACTAAATGATTCTACTTTATAGCAAATGTCGCATTTTGTCCAGACTTATGAGTATAAAACAAGTTTCAAATTGGTTTCTATGGTGCATGGTTTATGTTGGGACTTAATAACTTTGTTCAATTATTAACTAAGTGAAGAACTATACTTTTTAAAATACAAGTCATAATTCAAACGAAATTATATACATTTTCAGTAATTGCAAACGCGCGTTACCGCGTGTAATTATGGGCTAGTTTTAAAACATATTGACTTTTTAGTTGTCTGAAGGCATACATTTAGAGCACCTTGGTCTTGGTTCAAAATCCATGGATTCTGAGCTAACCAGGATTTTTACGCTGTTTTAAACCACAGTTGACCCAACCGACTTAACAACTAATATGCATATTCACTTGATCTGCAAGGAACTGACGACTTTACAAAGTGGTAGGCATGCTTGTAGCTACTGTCACGTGCGATGTAAAAGTAATAAATTAAATATTTAAAATTAGCACCGTTTTTGTCCAGTCGTCAAAGCGTCCGGCTTTGGAAACCGCAGTTTGTTGGTTCGAACGCATTGGCCACGACATACAAACCCCGTTAACAAGGTTCTGGTATAAGTTCCCTACTTGAATGTCACAATATAAGGATGGTAACATAACTGACTTGATCACCCTCTAAACCACGTGACTTGACGAGTCTTCACGATAATGATGTGATACCGTCCATCTGACTTTTAAACTTAACCCAATATTTTAAAACAGCAACAAAATTTGCGTTGACTCAGAATTTGTAAACTCTAAAGGCAAATTATTTTGCACACGGACTCAGGTCATTTAAGCACTGACCAGCACAATGTTGACCACGTGCTGTGGAGTACAATAAACAGAGATACGGGATATCTAATTATATTCATATATATTCTTAACGCGGAGTTCAGTTATTGAAAATTTATTTTTGTCAGATCGGAGTCTGTTTAGTTTTGTCCGTATTTGACGATTCATAATTTACGAACGCGATGCGAGGCCCTAATCGGAGAGCTGCATGAATTGATATTTCCAATTTGTATCACGCGGACAATATTGAAGATAGTAGTTCTAAAAATATTGTTGTTTTTACTCGTTCCTCGACCTTGTAGCATAATTTAACAGCTGATATCTTGACCATAACCCCGATTGTATGTTTTCATAAGCAGCGAGTACCAAGAAGTCACGCGATGTGTATCTTGTAATATACGAGTATCCAGGCATTAAGGTAAGGTTCAGGTATAGTTCTCCGAGCTATACTACTTGCCATACTAACTAAACGAATACAATATTATTATTATTTTGTAAGTACAATATTCATATTCCGTATTGCGGGTTATTTCTGCGGGCAAAACATTTTGCGATTTAGACCTTAAATTGGGTAGGTTTTAATTCTGCGGTTTTCGTTTCTGCGACCAGAAAATCGGGAATTAATTTCTGCGGGTTTCAGAAACCGGAATATATTTCTGCGAATGGGAAATAACTACCGTATCCACTACGGTATAATTACCAACAGAATAACACGTCCGGTGTTCAGCAGTATTCAATCAAATCAATGCATTTAACAGCATACCGGTATTGTCCTCTACCCAATCATTAGTGCTCGCATCCCTTAAATATACAAGTCAAATAGTTCCTGAGAGTATAATCCCGTGCACGTCAAAATCAGTGAACGGATACATAATAATAACTAGTCAAATAGTTCCTGCGAGCAAATGATGTACCGACTTCATTTGACAGAGAATTGACAGGATCCTCGACCTTCTATCTGCATAATTCAACAGCTGATGTGTATAATATTAAGCATGAAAATCTCAAAATTGTGAAAAAAATAAGCGCGATAGGCAGGTTGCTTTCAAATTGGGAAAACTATATCGCGGCACGATAATTTGATATACGAAATTTTATCAACACATTGTTAAATAATTTCATGCATAACAAACCAATTTTCAAGACACATAATTGCATATTATGACTCCCTTGTTCCATATAATATTTATATTCTTATAAATAAAACCTCGTATCAGTCTATTAAAGGTATTATCATAAGACATGTTTTAAGTGTTCAACAATATTAAAGATCATAAACCAATTCCGATAATTCCATGACAATAGACATTTAGAATTTTAAGTCTCTGAATAGACATTAACACTGAATGGTAATTCTCCTTATATGACTCTGGAGACCAAAAGAAACTGTAAATGTTGTTAATTTTATCAACTTATTTTAAACGCTGATCCTAATAAATCCGAAAAAATATTTACGGAGCGAAGTGCCGGGTACGAATTGTGTTTAGTACGAAAAAAAATATTCAGGAATAACGTTGGGAAGTGGACGAAAGTTATGAAACGTTAGCGAAGAATTTATCCAACGATTAAACGATCTAAACTCGTGTTTTATACTCTTTTAAATCGAGTTGCGTGTATATTTTTTATCGTAGGGACGGGTTTTAAGGCTAATTTTGTAGTTCTTTCTAAGAATTTCGACTTGCCCGGACCGACATACGTCAGCCATCTTTTTGAGTAAGATAACCTATTTTCGTTTAAGAATTTTTTTTTTTTTTGAAATCGTAAACCATCGAGAACAGGTCACGTGCCCCTCCATGGACTTTTTACTTCAGGCTATCCAATATACCTGCTCGCTCAAGCTCGCGGATAATAATACATGGTTATAATGTATATACAAACCCGATATAATAAAACACAAACTACTTAATTACCCATATATTGAAGCAAAATATGGAAGTTAAATTTTGCTAAGAAAAATTTTGAGAGAATTTTATTTTACTGGACAGCCTCAAACCGTAAAAAAACACAGAAATAAAAACTCGCAGAAATAACCCGCTAAACAAGAAAAAGCTTTTTAAACTTCAGTTTGGTCAACATGACAACTTCCTATTTTCATGAAACTAGGCTCATAAGAAAAGCCTTCCGATGCAGATTTCATATATGTATTATAAGTAGTACTTACAACCTTCTAATTCTAAGCCAGAGATTTGTAGTAGTATGCTTAATAAACGACTTACCCACACACGGAACACCAAAACAACTACTATACTAGCACGACATTGATATATGTGTGCAATTGATTTCGTTAAACCACTCATTTGATAGCAAAAATTACATTCCTCTAAAGCCCAGTTGTTGAGCGTCCGCTTTGAGTGCTGGAAGTCTGGGTCATACCGAAATAAAAATGAAACCAGTTATTCCCTTGCTAGTCGCTCAGCAAAAAATTGAAACTGGCTTCTCTACTCTCATACCTTTATGGCGATGGATAACATCAGGAATAAGGTGTCGAGAGTAATTAATATTAGTTGAAAAAACTTGTTTCACAATCGACCTTAAATAAATAAGTATGAATAAGTCACTAAGAATTGCAAGCAATACAGAAGTCTCCTACCAGTTTGAAGCCGTGACCTTTTAATTATTTTCAATGTTTCCCAGTTTTTGTCAGAATAAAAAATATTTAGACGTGCATAATCCCCCTATCCGCATACCAAGTTGATAAGTCTAGCTTGGAAACTGTTTGAGTTATGCCAGGATTAAGATTTTTTGACGGACAGACTGGTAGACAGACGGACTGATGGAGGGCAAACCGATAAAGACCGGTAGGTGACTAATAATCTGAACAAATATTTCGTACAAGGTATAAGGCAATATCAAAATATGATTTTTAACACCATTGGATTAAAACCTGTAAATGTATTTTAAGAAGTCCAAAGTAAACTGATATTGATACAAAATGAAACAAATGCAGCGCCTCAGTTGACCTTTAACCATCACTGACCGATGGTCAAGCGTTCAGACCAGTGTTAACAAGATAATTAAAGGTGATGACACTTGAAATTAATATAAAATAAAATGACCAACGTGTGCCGCTGAGATACCTGTAAATTTACGGATGACCGTACCGACAGAAGGCGGCCAATTTAAAGACACTGTGTTGTTTTGTAAAGACAATAATTGACATTTTATTAATATTTGATGAAAAGTTTAAGGTGATTAGATATAGCGCTTGCATTTCTATAAAGATGTTTCATTTGTGTTAGTATAAAACATCCGATTCACATTGTATTATCAGGCGGATTGGGACGGGTTTTATATCCCCGGAATAATAAAAACCCCTTATAATCAGGAATAGATATTTTATAATTTTACTGTCTACCACAGTCAAATTAGAATTCCCCTACGGACATATTTTATCACAGCATGTCCAGTGCTCGCAGTCCGTGATAGAGTAGTCTTGTTCCGGTTCCCCAATCTTACATTATACTAGATGAGTGCGTAGATCATAAGATCGGGAAACAGACAAGAGATAGGGCACAAAATTTCGAGACTATCGCTCGGAACTGACTGGGTTCGATATCCGTACTGAACATAGTATACTCGTTTACTTCACGCACATTAATTAAATTAATTTGTTTCTTCGTGTTTACAACTTAATTTTGTCTTTCTAGCAGCGTGTTTCTTGTAGTATCACGCTGTTTTTCAACACCATTTTAATCATTAGCGACTATTAGTTGACTTCACGTTTATTATTAACCATTTCCAATGTTCTTACCACAAGAAGTGGAAGTAAAGATGTGGCCGTAGTCATGGCAACCGAAGAACATGATCTGCCAAATCCGAGGATCGACAACCACGTGTCAGTCTCGAGCAACTGAACAAGTTTTGTGGTCTAAGGTCGGTATTCCATGTCTCTGCGTCCGTGTTCTGCATCCGCTCGTCCGCCAGAAAACGAACTGACTGGAAGCTGTTTTTAACGTATGCGGACACATTTCACAGATATCACACATAAAGAATATTTCGGCACAATAATGTTAATTGTATCCTCAAGATTGGCCGTGCCTTGAGCAACAACCTCACTTTAGCAACTTCATCATTTTGTTCCAGAAGAAACTCTTTATTGATCGAATGCGGAAGGCGGATGTGGAACACAAAAGCGGACTACGGACGTGTGCACATGGAATACAGGCCTAAGGCCCACATTCCATGTCTCCGCGAGCATGTTTTGCGTCCGCATGTCCGAGTCCTGGTTGAAAGCTGTTGAGTCTATTCCATGTCTCCGTCCCCCGCGTCCGCACGCGTCGTCCGCATAACGTGTCCGCAAAAAATAGCTCGGTTTTCAAAATCTAATTATCGCGAAAACTGGATGCAACGTATTCAAAACTTTGATTTATTTTGTCAATTCCCTTGGTTTTCAACATTTCCAAACTCACTGAAGTGTTAATTAAAAAAATCTAGCCGAGCAACTGCCATGAAATTTAGGATAACACTTCTATACTTATTACTCTACTTGTTGCATGTACGAAAGCAGTATGTTGTTCAACAATTGTTTTTTCGTTTAGCTTATTTTTGGTCAAAAAAGAAATTTCACATATTTTAAATACAAATTACTTGTAAAGTCTAAGATAAACGTTACTGTATAATTCCGTATATACGAAATTTTGTGCATCCCAAGTTTCATGTTGTTAAATGTCTTTTTCGGTAAATTGCAAGTATCAGTTTTAGGGGGTTTCCCCAAAATCCAAGAATATCTTAAAAACTAGCCGAGCAAAAATGTTAGGAACTTCCCAAATCATAGCCATAAATGTGTTCTTGACAAAAATGACAGGTTTAATATACCTTGTACAGACAGATCAAAGACTTGCGAATTACATCAACAAACAATTAAATTTGCAGTTCGGTTCCAAAGAGTGCTGAATTGACAAAAATGCATTTGTTAGAAAAAATGTTACATTAGTCAGTTTTATTGATCGTAATAAAGCAATGGAAATCTATTGGCAGACATTGACTTAAGTCGTCTTTACTTTATTGACAACAAATTCTACTAAAAGTCAATAGATGCACTTTCAAAAGAATTTCCAAAGTCATTTGTAAATAAAACATTTGACAAGCGACCATCCAGATAACCTCCGCTTGAATACACTGATGAACGTTATATAAACATCAAAGATAGCCTTTTGTGTGCCGAACGACGTGTGTAGTAAATTGCTGTTCGCTTAATTTGGTGTTTTTCATGCTACCAAAACCAATAAACATGTTAACTTTTAATGTAAACTCGTTTACTGTGTAATACGAACCACGTGACGCAATGGTTGAAATATTGAACCTTTGTAGCCGTAGGTTTTCTAACTTAGGTGTTAGATAATTGGAATTAGCGCTTCCTTAACGGTCACTGGTTCTCGCCACTTTGATGTGTCCACAATTAAAAGAATCCACTTAGTGTTAATACCATGATTCGATTAAGTGTTTAAATAAACCAATATAGATGAAATAAAAAACGTAAGCGATGCGACGTCTGATGGAGGGCAAGGTTGTTAGGAAGAATGTGTCAAGTTGGATCGTCGGTCTTATATACGCAATACATTCCTGCTCTTTGATCAATAAAACAGGATTATTTGTTAAATATATGACCATATAAGATGTCGGTAGTACTTTAACCTTAAAGGGTATTGAGAAGATAGAAATTAGAGTTAGAATAAACCAAACAGCAATGCTATTAATTACTAAATATATGTAGTTGAAGAATTGCTGTCTTTCATGTCCTCGTGTTACGAAAAAAGTGGTTATAGCAGATAATAAGCTAACGTATTTATAAACCACTGTCAGGAACGTATGTTTGTCTGCATAAGTCAAGTTGCATGGCATTCTACAAGTTCGCTTGAAATAAGTTAAACATCATTTCAGAGGTCCGCGACTCCGCGTGGTATAAAGTTAGTTGAGCGACATTCTAGAGGTCCGCGTGATGTGTGTTGAGTGGCATTCTAGAGGTCCGCATGATAGAGTGACATTCTAGAGGTCCTCGTTATGTATGTTGAGTGGCATTCTAGGTGTCCGTGTGATAGAGTGACATTCTAGAGGTCCGCGTGATGTGTGTTGAGTGGCATTCTAGAGGTCCGTGTGATAGAGTGGCATTCTAGAGGTCCGCGTGATATGAGTTGAGTGGCATTCCAAAGGTCCGTGTGATAGAGTGGCATTCTAGAGGTCCGCGTGATATGTTGCGAGTGGCATTCTAGAGGTCCGTGTGATAGAGTGACATTCTAGAGGTCCGCGTGATGTATGTTGAGTGGCATTCGAGATGTCCGTGTGATATAGTGACATTCTAGAGGTCCGCGTGATGTGTGTTGAGTGGCATTTTAGAGGTCCGTGTGATAGAGTGGCATTCTAGAGGTCCGCGTGATATGAGTTGAGTGGCATTCCAGAGGTCCGTGTGATAGAGTGGCATTCTAGAAGTCCGTGGGATATGAATTGAGTGGCATTCTAGAGGTCCGTGTGATAGAGTGACATTCTAGAGGTCCGCGTTATGTGTGTTGAGTGGCATTCTAGAGGTCCGTGTGATAGAGTGGCATTCTAGAGGTCCGCGTGATATGTTTTGAGTGGCATTTTAGAGGTCCGCGTGATAAGAGTTGAGTGGCATTCTAGAGGTCCGTGTGACAGAGTGGCATTCTAGAGGTCCGCGTGCTATGTTTTGAGTGGCATTCTAGAGGTCCGCGTGATATGAGTTGAGTGGCATTCCAGAGGTCCGTGTGATAGAGTGGCATTCTAGAGGTCCGTGTGATATGAGTTGAGTGGCATTCTAGAGGTCCGTGTGATAGAGTGGCATTCTAGAGGTCCGCGTGATATGAGTTGAGTGGCATTCTAGAGGTCCGCGTGATATGAGTTGGGCGGCATTCTAGAGGTCCGCGTGATATGAGTTGGGTGGCATTCTAGAGGTCCGCGTGATATGAGTTGGGTGGCATTCTAGAGGTCCGTGTGATATGAGTTGAGTGGCATTCTAGAGGTCCGTGTGATGGAGTGGCATTCTAGAGGTCCGCGTGATCTGAGTTGGGTGGCATTCTAGAGGTCCGCGTGATATGAGTTGGGTGGCATTCTAGAGGTCCGTGTGATATGAGTTGAGTGGCATTCTAGAGGTCCGTGTGATAGAGTGGCATTCTAGAGGTCCGCGTGATATGAGTTGAGTGGCATTCTAGAGGTCCGCGTGATATGAGTTGGGTGGCATTCTAGAGGTCCGTGTGATATGAGTTGAGTGGCATTCTAGAAATTAATTGACATGAAAACTTATCACAAAGATCACCAGTGCAATTTTCTGTAATCGTCCAGAAAGAACACTGGCAATATCTATAAAAAAATCTTCAGAAATTGCCGCATATCATTGATTTAATTTGCACCAGATATCATAATCAAGAATTACAAAACAGTAAGATACACTGCAAGAGCTCTAACTTCAGATTTGTCACAAACGCAAATATTGTTATGAGCAAATTTTTAATTTGACCCTATATTCATACTTGAGTTTGGGACTAGATTGATAAGTAACAGCCTAATACTTCTATCAATCCACCAACTGGGCGGTCTGATTAGTTAAACAAATTAGTTAACAGTACAGTTGCTCTTATTGAATATGCAACAACATAAAGGCAAATCTAAATATTTTACTCAGTTTGTTCTATCAATTCAAAATCCGATTTTACTTATCAGTGTGTTTCAATTTTTAATAAATCTTTAACAGTGAATGCAAACCGTGAACTGCTTTTGTGAAATGTTACCATATAACTATATCGTTGGCTTAGAATTCAAAGGTCGTAAGTACAAAATCAATATTTTAATAAAAAACAAGAAACAACTGTCTGAAAACTACTCTTTTCTTTTGGAAAAATAAGCTTTTAAAACTTCAGTTCGGTCAACATGACTGCTTCCGATTTTCTTGAAAACGGGCTCATAATTAAGAAGCGCCTTGAGATGCAGATTTCAAATATGCATAATTCTTATCTTACCACCTTCTCATTCTAAGCCAGCGATAAATCATATTAGTACCATTTTCTACAAATCAGTGTTCCCGATACGTGATGTTTAAGACTTTAAATCAGCAATACTACCGCAACAAATACTTGTAGACCTAAATAATGTAGCCACTGCCCACATTTTAACAAGGTTTCATTTCAATTTATATGTTTATTATTACATATGTTTTGGATAAATAAATGCTCATACTTTCACGGCCCATATTTTCACAAATGTTTATTAGTTTCAATTTATGTATTGAATTATTACATATTTTAGGGATAAGTCAATGCTAATATTTTCAATGCCTATATTTTAACAAATGTTCATGTCAATTTATTTGTTCATTATTACGCATGCGTGTGATAAGTTACAACACACATTTACCTTATTATTGCACATCTTTCGCATAATTAAAGGCCCACATCTCATAATTTATGTCTAATATTACTTTTTGTATTATGTTTGGCATTAATATTTGCCGACAGTTCAATCATCTACACTTGTCAGTGTCCTGTTTTCATTTTTTAAAACTACGTTTCGACTGCGGGTCAGTGGCTTCAGATAAAACTACGTTTCGACTGCGGGTCAGTGGCTTCAGATAAAACTACGTTTCGACTGCGGGTCAGTGGCTTCAGATAACGCACAAACATAAATATACGTTTTTAATGGAATAAATAACTTCAAGTGTCAGTTATTTCGAGCGGTATTCATTACTCGGGGTTATACGTGTAATTGTACATGTGCACCAGCTATTTGTTTCGGCATTTGTCTTGTTTATCTCAGCCCTCATTCACTAAACAGTATCATTCCCCTACATGACCATTGGCGATATCTGTGTTATTCGACATTTACAAATTCTTCGGTGTTAAATGGAGCAATTCCTTTTATTTTCTATTGTGATCGTTTACAACTTCTTGAATCACAAATATTTATTGACGAGCATTCCACGCTATCGTTCTACTTCAACTTCACAATACGAGGCTGAAGAATCGTATTCAAATTAAGCTCTTACGCCCCGCCCATCCTCTCGCGTGATAGGCACTTTCACGCGGCGACACCAGCTTCTAACCAAATAGAGCGGCAGGAGGGCGGTGAAGTTTGGTAAATGTTTATTCACAAAATCAAATTTCATCTTATGAATAGTGCTTTTATTAACGTTTCCACTAAAACGGATCATTCGTCTGCTTTGAAAATCATTTGAAAAATAAATGTATCACATCACAGGCGTAAATATTTGGTTGGGCAACAAATACACCGTATGTGCAACTAAACGGTGACGGGATACGTAATGCAATGGTTTAAAATAAAATAATAGACTTTTAAGAATATATATTATTAGATAATATATTGGCATTCTGAAACATACGTATGTAAATGGAATTGGAACAGCTTGGAATATCTCTGAGCAATGGGGACAAGTATTAAATAAATAGATAGATGTTTGTATAACCGTGCGCATAAAGAACTGCCTGCAAAGACATAACATTCAAGACAACTCATCGCTAATTAATTGTCAAAGCAGTTAGTTTATACATAGACTCCAAATAAAGAAGCGAAATTGAGTTAAACACAGAAGTTTGAGTTGAAGACTAAGGATGCCGCGACCTGGACGAAACACGTACAATGATCAGAAGCCGCCTTACAGCTATATAGCATTGACGGCGATGGCCATAAGCGCTTCTAGAGAGAAAATGCTTCCACTGAGCGACATTTACAAGTTTATCATGGATAAATTTCCATTTTACAGGTAGATATAATTTATGTCATATTTTATTTAAATTTAGAATTATGTTGTGCATAATATATACATTTCCGTTTAGCTGCGATGTTTGAGTGGTTTTTGACCAGAGCCAAATTGTAGAACAAATTGAACATTATTAAATAGACTGAAACAATAACGTATCTATATATTTGACATGAGATAATGATCTGATTTTTTAGATGGACGACCGAGTTGTTAAATATGAAGCATAGATGTTCAAGCAGCCGTTATATTATTTTTAACTGCCACATTCTTGTTTCATTGCTTAGATAGTTGAAACAATTCAGTAATATATTTAACACAAGCAGATACCTAATTTAACTTACTTTACAATTCAGTAATATATTTAACTAAAGCAGATAACTAACTAACTTTACAATTCAGTAAGAAGTAGCAACGTTTGACTTATTTATATACAATTAATCATTTTTTTATTCTTCCGCACATTATCGTATACGCATGTATTGTGTTATACTGCATATTTTAACTGAATAATGTAATATGTTGAATACAGATTCACGAATGGCGATATTAATTGTTCTACGATAGATTTGGCTCATATATGGTACATCAATGCTTTGCACAGATAAGTCGGGCATATTTAAGAGCGTTTTGTATTTTAAATAGATGATACATTATTAATTTTATAATATTCATTTAAATCATAAATGCATAACTATATACGACATTTCTACTTGTAGTTTCAATAAAATGCATGCTTATCTCTGCATGTCTCTTACATAGGGCAGTATTTTACTACTACGACAATACTGATTAATGCATTTTCAGAAAAACACCACAATTAGACCAGTCGAATCAAGGTGTTTTTCAGTAAATGCATTTCAGAGTGGAAAAAATCATACATGGATTCCTACTACATTTACTAGAATTCATGTATTTGTTCTTTCACATATTCACATATATCACGTATTTTATCATATTTTTTTCTTTGAGACTTTACATAACTTATATAAGTATACATTGTCGACCTGTACGTACGTGTAACTAACATTTACACAGAAATCATGTTGTATGTTTTACGGTTTCAAATTGTATTCAAATTTCTGGAAAATCAGCATACCCGTGGCCATAAAACAATATTATAACAACACAGTTTAACAATACTTAGAATTTATCATGCAACCTGTTACATTTCAACGATAAAATATTTTGACAGGCATTTCACATGACGCCGATATAATGCACACGTTCGAGGCTCACAGGGAAGACTGGACTTGCCAAACTGTGTTTGCCTCTTTAAATAAAGTCGTTATTATTATTATTTATTATTATTATTATCATTATTATTTTTCCTATTATATTAAAATAAGTTAAACGTTAAACCTCACAACAATTTATTCCTTGTTGTAGACAGTGATAGAAGTTTTATATCTGACATATATCTGAGATATTTTATAGGTATTTTCGTTTGCTTTTTAGTAAAACTTATATATATATATAGTGTTAGGGTGGGTACGCAAATACATTGCTTATAAAGGTTAAGGCAGCTACCTTTGTGTTTTGCCAACATTATTATTTTAGGTCGTTCTAAAATTTATTTCTGGTCATTTATGTTGTATGTGTTTTATTCTTGCCTAAATTCGTCATTTAGAAAATTAAATGCCATGTTCACACATCCATTGTTTTGGTGTTTCTTAATTATATCGTTGATAACACATATAAACTCACACCATATATGAAAACCCATTATATACAGTTTACAGTTTACAGTTTAATTGGTATAATCGGCATTTGAAATGCCTTTGACCATTTACATAATAAAAAAAAGATGGTCAAGACAAAATATATACATACATTTACATTACATACAGTGTAAGCATATACACAGCATATCAAAAAAGCAACTACATGTATAATGAGCATAATTTATATCGATGTTCTAGTCCGTTTATTTGTGCTGACGTTAGGAACTATTCTGCAGACAAGTAAATATTTAATTAGAAGGTATGTTGGTACATCAAACTGGAAGTTATATGTACAACAAATTTCGAATCAAGATTATGTATTAAAATGGTTGGCATTTAGATACATATACAACAAATTTAGGATCAAGAGTAAATATTAATATGGATGGCATGTAGATACATATACAACAAATTTAGAACCAAGAATATATATTAAATTGGATGGCATGTAAGTACATACACAATGGGACAAAAATTCGCGACAATACGTATATACAGATGCTGGTAGACAGGCGAATATGTCCAACAGGAAGATATATTTTCATCAAAAAAGATAACAACATGCAAATACATAAAAGAAAAACACCTGTATATATACACAATAACTTACATATGGCAGTCGGCAAGTTAATATTTACAATAGGGCGAGTCTATTTTCTCTTAACTTCGAGGCATAATATACTAATTTTGCGTTATTTATGATAATTTTATTTTATATATAGAACTGTGATATGGAAGGGAATGCTCAAATAAAATGCTTTGAAAACACGCATCATGCTACATACTTTACAACATGTTACATTGTTTGTTATTAGTTTTTGTCTTCTGACTCTTACTCCAGTTATATTTGATTGACTGAAACGGTCGGCTGTCGTAGCAGGCTGTTGTGTTATTGTGTGCTATTGTAGCTGTTCAGTTTTATTCATGTTCTTGTTCAGGCCTCGTGACTTTTACTTGTAATCTAAATATGCACATGTACTGTGTCTTGCTTGTAAATATTTTTTTCTTGCCTGTGCGTTATTTTCGGGCCATTCATGCTTTGCTGTTTCTGTTAAGTGCTGCCTTCCCTGTCCGATTTGTTATTTTTTATTTGCCTGAAAGTTTTCACTGCAAGTTGCTCAAGTGAATATCACTAAGTCATGACAGTAGTTATTGTCTTTACTAGTCTAAGCATAGACTAATGCATAATCTTATTTGTAAAATATATTTCAGAAAATCCCAATTTGTATAATTTTATACTTGTCTACTGGTTGTACTTTTTTTAGTTTTCTCTATTCAAGAAAATAAATTAACTTAAATTAAAGGTTAGTTAATCACTTGTCCGTCTTGGTAAGCACTTAAAAAAAATGCTGGAAGACCAAAATTAAAGCTATCAGGCTCGTGTTTCGGGCACGTGGGACACGTTGGTCACCGTGGTCACTCCGAATCATGGCGAACCATGTGCTTATGGACAGGGGTAGCTGTATCAATGTTTAAGCTATTGATATTACCCGCTTTAATTATGATTGATACAGCAAAAAATCTGCTGAAAATAATGCTACTCATTATCTGCGAACAAGTATAAAACGCCATTTTGGAAACAATGTTGAACACTTCAGATATTGATTTCAACACTATAGATCAATTCATTATGCTGAAATTTAATTTTGTTAATTGATAAATTGCAATATTTTTTAACTACTTGTTTCTATGTATCAAATGAATGCGCTTATTTTCACTGACTCGACAGCCTTTGATTTTGAATGGTTAGACAGTGAGGCGATGGTGTCCATATCTCAGACATTGCTTTCACTTGTCGTAACACGGCAATAGTATAACTCATAAACAGAAGATACGCAAAAATTAAATTATTTTTAATTAATGATTATAATCCCGTTTCTACATTATCACACGAGCCACTACTTTAGTGTAGTAAATGGAGTTGCAATACTAATAAAAAATTCAATTAATGACTGATGATTTCTTGAAACCACATTTTTACCAAATCTGACGTTGTTAAAGAATTACAAACTATTTAAATGTGAACGTAACTTTTATCGGGAGTGCTTTGATTAAACAGTACCCTGCAGGGGCTGAATCTAAAGGGTCATTCTGATAGGTTTGTGCTTGATGTTACCATTTAGCAAATACCTATCATTTAAAGAAATAATAATCATTCAGTCTGAATCACGAGGGTTCGTAAAAGTGTCATTTTTTGTCGACATTTTAGGGGTCAAAGGGACATTTCATTGGTCTAATGGAACCCTTGGCAAAATAGCTAAGTATTATCTTGGAACTATTTCGAACGGACAAAAGACGATTCGGTTATAAACATAAAAAAGTGTAACGCACCGGGACATTCGGAATTTGTCTATATAGTTTTATATTACATTATACAAATATTCTATCAAATTTCAAAATCGCAATATGTGGTGAAAATCCTTACTCGATATAAATGTGTATTGACAATGACAATATTTATTTCTGCTTTAAGGCCACCGGCCCATGCAACACATTTACAATACATAACAAAACATTTTACAGTGCACAGGTTAGGAGTGATATATAACATATATATTGGAATTTTAGTTGTTAAACTTATGTAATTTGTTTCAAATGATTTCTACGTTTATTAAATGCGTGTACTAGATATGTTGCTATAGATTTGATTACGTATTCTTGTTTTGATGCCATGAGTATAGTAAATTTGTGAACGTTGAAGTTTTGTGTGTATTTGTTTGGGATGTATGCACTCCTGATATCGTCATAGAAACTACAGCATAACGAGAAATGGTATTCAGTTTCAATAGAATTTGTGGAACATAATTTGCAGATTCTGTCATGTCTAGGTGTATTTTTATGTCGACCGGTCTCTATTTCAAGATCATGGCAAGACGTTCTGAAGTTTACATAATTATGCGTATCTGAATGTTCTAATGTTTAATTTATGCGAGTAAGTCTCAAATTGAAAACTGTGTTTTAATATAGAATATAGAATATAGCTGGAAAGTTTTGCATTTGACTGAATATTCTCATTCCACTTTTGTAAAAATATATCATGTTGTCTTTTGATGAATAATTTAATGAAATTTGGCTCATTTGCCTTTATGGTGTCATGGTTAAGGTGAAAAAGAGTGCACTATATCATCACTGCACTAGCAAAGGGTGCTATAACTGCAATACTGTGCTGGCAAAGGCTGCTGTAACTGCAAAACTGCACTGGCAATGAGTGCGTTAATTGCAATACTGCACTGGCAAAGAGTGTGTTACCTGTAATATTGCCCTGACAAAGAGTGCGTTAACTGTAATATTGCCCTGACAAAGAGTGCGTTAACTGTAATACTGCACTGACAAAGAGTGCGTTAACTGTAATACTGCACTGACAAAGAGTGCGTTAACTGTAATACTGCACTGACAAAGAGTGCGTTAACTGTAATACTGCACTGACAAAGAGTGCGTTAACTGTAATACTGCACTGGCAAAGAGTGTGTACTGCACTGAAAAATGGTGCGTTTACTTCAATACTGCACTGACAAAGAGTGCGTTAACTGTAATACTGCACTGACAAAGGGTGTGATAACTGCAATACTGCACTGACAAAGGGTGCGTTAGCTGAAATACTGCACTGACAAAGAGTGCGTTAACTGCAATACTGCACTGACAAAGAGTGCGTTTACTGCAATACTGCACTGACAAAGGGTGCGTTAACTGCAATAATGCACTGGCAAAGGGTGTGTTAACTACAATACTGCACTGACAAAGGGTGCGTTAACTGCAATACTTCTCTGGCAAAGAGTGCTTTAACTGCAATATTGCACTAAAAATGGGTGCGTTAACTGCAACAATGCACTGGCAAAGGGTGCGTTAACTGCAATACTGCACTGAAAAATGGTGCGTTAACTGTAAAACTGCTCTGGCAAAGAGTGCTTTAACTGCAATACTGCACTGAAAAATGGTGCGTTAACTGCAATACTGCACTTAGTGTGCCATTTGTACCACCAACACCACCCACCACTCCCTCTATTGAACTGTGATACAAAACAGATAAATCACAAACACGCAAGTATCTAATTAAATCTATGACTTCACCTTCGGCTAAGATACCATCGTGTTTCCAGTCTCTGTCTTTAACTTTTTAGTTTAAACTTGTCTCATTGCCAAATAATCATTGAAATAAGTAGACCTTAATCAAATGACAAATGGGTTGTTGAGACAAAAGCTCAAAACTTAGTTACGGCTTTCATTTGTAATTTAAATTATGCTAAAGTGATACTATGCTCATTTTTGCTCGTTTTGTTCACATTAACAACCATTAAAAATTTTTTTAATGATTATAAATCATCAATGAATATTTTTCTAGTTCTTCATTAGTTCTTACACTTAATGACTTAACAAAACTGAACCTGATTATGAATTGTGTGGACATCTTTAAAACATTTGATTTGCAAAACTATAAGATGAAAGTACATCGGTTGTAACAAAAATACTTATATTCATATATACGTATATACACTTTTATAAACTGTATTACATCAAATTCAACATATAATCCAAAAATTGATTGGTTGATTGGTTGATTGATTGATTGGTTGATTGATTGATTGATTGCTTGCTTAATTGCTTGATTTATTGATTTTGTTCGCTAATCTTATTTTTATATGATTTAGTTGAGTTCATTGTTCAATCCATTACTTTATTAATAATCGCGTTTACAATTTCAGACAAAACACACAACGTTGGCAAAACTCACTTCGACACAACTTGTCTTTCAACGACTGTTTTATAAAGATTCCCCGACGCCCGGACCGACCCGGGAAAGGGAGCTATTGGGCACTCCATCCATTCGCCGGGGATATGTTTGAAAATGGAAGTTTTCTTCGCCGTCGAAAGAGATTCAAACTTCATCAACAAAGGTAATTTCAATACATTATATATACACCGTTTCCATGTAGAATGTCAAAAATCCGACCAGTTCGTCGGCGCGATACTTAAGTCTAATCGGGCCGGATGCCGGACGGACATCAACCTTTCATTGTACGGCGATCGGAGTCATTTAATTAATTAAGCCTCTTGTCAAATATGCAAATGCTACTCATCAGTACGCGTCTGTACGATACCTACTGCCCAGACATCGGGTACACATCGGATTATACGGACATCGGTACGCGTCTGCACGATACCTACTGCCCAGACATCGGGTACACATCGGATTATACGGACATCGGTACGCGTCTGCACGATACCTACTGCCCAGACATCGGGTACACATCGGATTATACGGACATCGGTACGCGTCTGCACGATACCTACTGCCCAGACATCGGGTACACATCGCAGTATACGGACTTTGGCACGCGTCTGCACGATACCTACTGCCCAGACATCGGGTACACATCGCAGTATACGGACTTTGGCACGCGTCTGCACGATACCTACTGCCCAGACATCGGGTACACATCGGATTATACGGACATCGGTACGCGTCTGCACGATACCTACTGCCCAGACATCGGGTACACATCGGATTATACGGACATCGGTACGCGTCTGCACGATACCTACTGCCCAGACATCGGGTACACATCGGATTATACGGACATCGGTACGCGTCTGCACGATACCTACTGCCCAGACATCGGGTACACATCGCAGTATACGGACTTTGGCACGCGTCTGCACGATACCTACTGCCCAGACATCGGGTACACATCGCAGTATACGGACTTTGGCACGCGTCTGCACGATACCTACTGCCCAGACATCGGGTACACATCGGATTATACGGACTTTGGCACGCGTCTGCACGATACCTACTGCCCAGACATCGGGTACACATCGCAGTATACGGACTTTGGCACGCGTCTGCACGATACCTACTGCCCAGACATCGGGTACACATCGCAGTATACGGACTTTGGCACGCGTCTGCACGATACCTACTGCCCAGACATCGGGTACACATCGCAGTATACGGACTTTGGCACGCGTCTGCACGATACCTACTGCCCAGACATCGGGTACACATCGCAGTATACGGACTTTGGCACGCGTCTGCACGATACCTACTGCCTAGACATCGGGTACACATCGCAGTATACGGACTTTGGCACGCGTCTGCACGATACCTACTGCCTAGACATCGGGTACACATCGCAGTATACGGACTTTGGCACGCGTCTGCACGATACCTACTGCCTAGACATCGGGTACACATCGGATTTTACGGACTTTGGCACGCGTCTGCACGATACCTACTGCCTAGACATCGGGTACACATCGGATTTTACGGACTTTGGCACGCGTCTGCACGATACCTACTGCCTAGACATCGGGTACACATCGGAGTATACGGATGCACGATACCTACTGCCTAGACTCGGGTACACAACGAATATACGGACATCGGCACGCGCATGCACGATACCTACTGCCTAGACATCGGGTACACAACGGATATACGGACATCGGCACGCGCCTGCAAGATACCTAAACATCGGGTAAACATCGGATACACAGACATCCTCCGTTGTGATTCAGATATTAAGTGCCATTAACTTGTCGACAAACTTATTATTATTATACACGTACACTGTCTTTTATGGTATAATTATTTCAATATTTTCATTCACCGTCTCATGTATGAAAGGTCTCGACCTTGATGGCGAGGATTGTATGTTCGAATCCCAGTAGAGGTCCATTCTGTTATGACTGATTGGTGAGTCGCTAACAAGTTATAAAAATCAAAGTACTGAAGTGCCTGTGGACATCAAGACATACCAGTCCTAGTATACAGTATTGCAGGTCAGACTCGTGTAATAAATATAATAGAAGCATTTGTTAAAACGTTTCCGTGCTAATTATTTAGTAGTAAACCTAAATAATATAAGAAATCTGATAGGGGATGAATGTACGCAAGAAAATGAAAACTAGAGGGTCATGTCGCCCTAAAGCGCTCACCTGATGACTAGCAGTAATGGCAGAATCAGTATTTGTTATGACATGACATTAATATTTGATGTAATATAAGAAATCGGATAGGCGATGAATTGGCGCAAGAAAATGAAATAAATCTAGCGTCTAAAAACTACAAAAAGTTTTATTCCACAATTCTTCAGCTGCATATATAAATTATAGACCACCCGGATAGGGTACGATTAGCGAGAACGAATAAAATAGGGGTCGAAACGCAAATGCACGATATAGTCTCGACTTTCGGCGGGAAAATTGTATACGCAGCTCAGCGCTCGGAAAAGAGTTGTGCTTACGACAGACGCAAACTTTTATGCTGATAATCTTTGGTAGTTTAATGGATCAAAATTCGATCAATACTATTAACATGGGCACACGAACATAAAAAGCACTATTAACTGAAAACTGCACAGAGTTCTTTTTCCATAACTCTACCTGCATACGAACTGGAGTACGAATGGCGCGAACGAATCCGATGGGGACGAAACAAAAATAACTGATATGGTCTCGACTTTCGGTGGGAAAAATTTACATAACGGTTCTAACGGTAGACCAAAAATATTCAATTGGTTCCCTGGTAAGTTAATAAAAAAATGTGGATCAATACTATCAACAAATGCAAAATATTGTAAATAATGAAAAATAAGCACAGTCACCTTAGATTAGGAGTTTCTAGCTAAACTGTAATATGAATGTTAAAACCATGAATTTCATAATGTTCGTCTGATCAACGGGTTACTTTTAACAGTGACATTTTTATCGACCCTCAAAAATCATTAGTCATTTTACAGCGCATAGGAATTTATTTGCACAAATACAGTTATTCATCGAAAAAAAACGGTCAAAAAGTTCACACAATACAAACAAATCAAAGATAATTCAATTGTTATAAACATTTGTTTTAAAAATGGTTGAAAATCACGATATTGGTTGAGATTTTCTGGCACTTGTTTCTTGCTCGGATGAATTGGTTGTGGAAATTACATAGTTAAAATCGTAGTGATTTCTGAGATCGTTTGAATACAAAAACTGGGGGTTCCCCCCAGTAATAATGTTCTAGACCATACCTGTTTTCTGGTCTAATGGAGTGGATATATTGGAAGAAAAATATTTTGTTTAATCATAATAATAAAGACTTTATTTTACGGGGAAACTCATTTGACAATTAAATCAAATGGCAATCTTCCATGAGATCCTCAACAATAAACAGTTGAACAAGAACACTAGTACATAAAATGAAAAAAGCATAATGGCAATTTGGCCCATATGACGTCCACAATATTATAATTTTATATATAATTGGGGAATTTCATAAAAGAGTTTCAGTCAAAGGATGTGCAAAACCGATATGTATGGAATCTACAATAAAAGGAAGGTATAAATCAAAATGCTAATCAATTAAATTTATAATTAATCACTATAAAGCTTAATTAGATATAGGGACATCATAAGAGCCAGCATATCATATAACAACATGTAAATTAAAACAATGACATTTATAAAAGCATGATACGGAATTGAAACATAAAACACACTGCATGCCATTCTGCAAACATATATATAATTATAGAGACTGGCTCATATATGGCTATACATGTGTATTGAAGTAATGATTATGACTAGCCAGTCATTAGATATTTAAGTAGCAGAAACATGGGGTGTTTCAAAATAAGACGGCCTCACCCAGCGTAGATATAATGTTTTAAACTGTTGAATAGATGAAGAATTTTTGATATTATGAGGAATGGAATTCCGTGTTGAGGTACCAGAGAAAGCAAAAGTGTGGCGAAATAACTCGGAATTAGGTTTAGGACTATATAATTGGTATGTAGAAGATGAGCGTAACAGTCGTGAATGAATATCTGCAGTAAATTTAAATGCAGATTTAAGATAGTCTTGTGCATCACCTCTGAGAGTTTTGTACATTTGAATAGCTTTCTGATAAATAACACGTTCATGAAATGTCATCCATTTGAGTTTTGTAAATAGAATACTTGAAGGAGTTGAATAATCACAACCAAGAATTACTCTAGCTGCTCTTTTCTGAAATTTTATAAGTTTATCTTCAAGTTTAAAATTTCAATAAAAGTAAATGACAACTTGACTAATATTAAGAAGGCAAATACGAACTCGTTAGCGGATCGAACAAAAAGCGGACGAGGTCAAAATCTCCTCTATCCTCGCGTCTAAGTGGTCCCTACATAGAGTAAGGGGATGCATAGAGAACGAGTAACGCAGGGAGGCTGTTTTCGTTGACTTCCCGGACCCGTACTAGTGTTATGTTTACATGTATATATCTGTAATGCTATTATTATTTATTAGTATTATTTATTATTAAGCTGTACAAATGTATAAAACTTTGAATGGCATAGCACCTGAATATTTACTAACTTCTTTTATATTTACATCAGAAGTTCACTCTAAACAATTAAGGTCAACATCTAGCCTTCAAATTTATTCTCCTCGCCCTAATACTGAACTTTTCCGTAAGTCATTCGAATACTCATGATCATCTATTTGGAATGCTTTACCCAGTCATATTCAGCAGTCTGCTACACTCAATCAATTCAAAGCCCTTTATATAAAATGGTTCTATTCTATGAGGTAGCACAATGTGGAAATTAATTTTGATACCTCTAAGTTCATGTACATGTACAATTATGTTGGTATGTATTGGGATTGTAATTGTTATGTATGTTAATTCACATGTCAACCATCTTAAACAAACTATATGACATAGTTATAGTTTCAGTATATTCATACGCTTGATATTTTGTGCATTTGTTATTAGATTTATTGATGTTTCTGTTATTTCAATGATTTTACTGTTGAGGGCCTTACGGCAGACTATACAGACTAACTACGCTTATACAGACTAACTACGCTTATACAGACTAACTACGCTTATACAGACTAACTACGCTTATACAGACTAACTACGCTTATACAGACTAACTACGCTTATACAGACTAACTACGCTTATACAGACTAACTACGCTTTTACAGACTAACTACGCTTATACAGACTAACTACGCTTTGTTAAATTCAAAAGCTTTCTATTTGGTATTAAATTTAAAACATCATTCTCAGTGGGGAATTTATTTGGCTTAATTTCGTGGGTGAACTCCACGAAGAGTCATTTAATACACATGTCCTCGAAAATTGAATGCCCGCTAAATAAGTGAATTTTCAGTATTAGAGTTCAAAAGCAGCTATGAAGTTGCGAATTCGCAGCAACATGCAATGTGCAATTTTGCTCAATGGATGAAGTAAAACTCAATTTACTGTAATGTTGTACTCTGATAAAGCGATATTTGCTTATAGCGAATGATAATTGAAACTACGCCATTCTTTCAGCTTAGAACTCCCCGTCCTAACGAAATTTCAAACATAACAAATGGTGAATTTCTTGACATCAATATGCATTCAATTTCAAAATATTAATACCTCGAAAAATACAATTTTTTTGTTAAATAAGTACTGCGTATTTTGTAATATCAACTGAACGAATAATGTCAGAATTTTGTTGTCAGTAAAGCGAATTTCCAATAATGTCACGATTTTAGGCACTTTGAAATAAAATAAACGATAAATGAGATTTAAAAAGATCGGGACTTAGAAAGACCGCGACTTAATAGTTATTATATTGAAAACAACATGATGTGACTACTTGCATTGGACTGACACTGTCTTCTTTATCATTTCTTTAAATATTGATGCATTTTTTCTAGATTAAGAAAATTGCGTAGTTCCAAAAAAACCGCCGCAATAGTACCACTTTAAATTTGATAATTATTTGTGTATATGTACATATCGTAGACTAGGTAATTTAGTAAACTTACTATCATTAATAATTTGATAAACACATATTCGCTAATTTTTCTACTTTCTGTTTGGTTCAAATATCAAACATGCCTTTGAAATACGTGTAGCTAAAAAGGTTCGATGAAGTTGTTTCATTAGTATTGAATAAAACATGGACTTTTAAAATTGTAACATATTAAATACATGTATATTAACCACTCGTTTATTGTATAAATTTGGATATTCTTACACAACCAGCAGAATTACCTTTACTATATTTATATAGATGCCACGAAGGTTTGCTTGAATCTACAATATATAACAGCGGCGTCATTATTTATTATCTGTGAACTCTAAGAAAATATTTACACATGCAGCTAACATAGTATTTGTAAGGTAAACTGAAAACACCTCGAACATTTTGCGTGGCTTTCTGCCAATCCTTTTGTCGTTTTCAAAATTAAGCTACTCTTAAGAAAATGCTTGTGACACTATTAACTTACGCTGTTAGGACAATGTCTACCTATTGTTTTAGGACATGATGTATTTCTCGTGGCTGAGTCACCAGGTACTTAGGGATGAGCAAGTTAGTATTAGTATACATGTAATTAATTCCAGGAAAACCGGTGAAATCATGTCCTCCACGTGTGGAGAAGTTACCAGTTGATTGATAAATTCCCGGAAAGCTGAAAAGCTGATAGTATAAGTATACATGCAATTAATTCCAGGAAAACCGGTGAAGTCATGTCCTCCACGTGTGGAGAAGTTACCAGTTGATTGATAAATTCCCGGAAAGCTGAAAAGCTGATAGAGTCTACGGACTGCCGCAAAACTGCGTTAACGACAAGTTACCAATCTAAGGATATACGAGGGTAGTCCCAGTAAATCGTGTACTTTACTTATAATTTTCTAATGGGCGATTTAATGATGTTTGGGTCATCAGCGGGTGGTACACCCACCTTATCTATTCCTCAAATGCATGTTTTCATACTGCTCGGATTTTAAGGCATATGTTAGGATCCGGTATTTCCCGCGATGATGGTTGGTTGTGTCGGTTATACAGTTTTTGGGAGGCGATTAAGCCTCTCATTACTACCATTGCCCATTTCTTAATACAAAATTAACCGCCTTTAGGCTGCTATGTGAATCCGCATTCAAGTAGTTCCAGAAACTGTCAACATTCCCAATACTGCTACATATGTTTCTCCATTTTTTTAACTGATTTAAGCCAATCAGCAACATTTGTTTATTCTAAGATATAAAATTATTGTGAAACTGTTCGTTAAATCGATATTTTGGCAAAAAAAAATCACTACACCGGCTGATACCGAACTTGTTTCATAGTACGAAAATGACGTGTTCATCAAATGTCCCGGCTGTAAAGCTATTTTTAGAAACTTCAGACTACGGTCAAGTGATGGTTTTGCTAGCTAGCCGCTTTCTATAGACTGTCTCCCGCTGTGAGGGAAGTGGCACACATATATGCCTGCCATATTTCAGCAGAAAGCTGACTGGCAAATAAAGGCTATGCTCGGCATTACAAGACGGTACTGAAGAATCTGATAAATAGGCGCGTAGTATTATTTTAAAGCCACTTTTGATATACACATTCAATACACGTATTACATATAAATTAATATGCACCTTTTAACATATATTTAGATACCCAACATGCCTATATAGTCACATATGCCTATTTTGACATTCAAGACATGATCGGCAGTAAGAAAACGAACATTAAACGTGTAAAGTCGGTTTAAGCTTTAGTAGCAGCAACCAGATCGCCTCCCATGAGTACTCTCAGTGGTTTGATTTATGTTTCTTTAGGCTGTGACTGGTTCGCAAATGTGTATCAGTATCAATGCTTTAAGATGCAGAAAAAATGCTCTGCGGAATGACGTTCTTACCTTTACGTCATTGTGCGCCGCATTTTCATTCCATATGTATTAATAATGTAAACAGAAAATTAGTTTAATAACACATTTTCATAAAATTCCGAATACCTGCTAAGAACATATTAATTAATCATCAGTGAAAATGTGAAACTAATCACTTAAATACATTTTGTGTAATGAGCAAAGTGCACGCCTTACTGGGACAACCCTCGTACACAGATTGTAATACGATGGACATTCGATATATTCGTTCTCATTTGGTTCTTATTGGGTTTAAATATTTAATTTTTATAATATTACAAACTTAAATTTATTATTAACAATGTAATTTATTTTCAATAATGCAAACACATCAGCCATTGTGTTACCATAGTAATGCGCTATCACACAGACCGACGTAACGTATGCGTCGCACTAATTAACATACTAGAAGTTATACATTCAAATTTATTTGATTAACATTCCCATAACCCAGCCAGATTGCTGTAAGATGGTTGATAACATTACACTTACGAACACTCCCAACGCAACACCTATATTGTTAATGATTTCTCCACAATTATTCAATGGATATAGTTAAATTTAAAATGCTAATAAACTAATATTCTTTGCATGTCTCCTAGAATTTATATGCAAATCAGTTCATTGAAAGATAAAAATGAAACCAAATAATGAGCGTTACTGCAAAACGAAAAGTCACAAAAATGGTGACATGTAAAAATATTGCAGGATGAAGCTCCGGCTAATATAGCTAATATACCGCGACCGTGGCCGAATGGTTAGGGCGTCCGCCTTGGAAGCAGGAGATCGAATGTTCGAATCCTGACGAAAGCTGGGTTAGAACTGATGCGAGGCGTTCGGCAATACGAGAAGGGATCGGGAGGTACTGTGCACACGAAATATAGGTGTCTCATAAATCAAACTGGCTGGCCCTTTCAATAGGGGTGACACTATAATAAACAAAAACTTTACTTATAGTACATGCATATCAAGTATTTTTGCATAATAACAACATACACTAGTTGTCGCTATCATCAGAGTCTTCGGATTTCAAGATTATTTGGAATATGTGGATACGAGCCGTGCAGGCGACACACGAGACGACCACCACCCCCGCAAAAACGACAAAACGGGCCGTTTTCAGGAAATGGAGACCATTCCCCTGATATTGATAGAAATTATGTGCTCTCGATGGGACAGAAGAAAAAATATATCATAAAATTCACGGAAAGACATACTAGATACTAATTAACAAGGAACGGAATGTTGTTCTTTAATTTGTTATTGTTTTTCATGGTGTATTTTTGTTACGTTTCAATTTGCAGTGTTGGTCATTATCTGAAATTATTTTCATCTTACAGTCAATCGATTTTGATGAAGCAATCATAGAAACATCGGTTAAATATGTATCAGTTAATATTCCAAATTTTAACCAAATCGCATTATAAATAGTTGAGAAATGATAAAAAATGAAGGTGTTGCGTTGGAATGTGATTAAGTGAACATGAAATTAAGAAGTTATATGGAATAGTTTGTAATGATGAGGCTATTCACACTTTCACTAACCTAAAACAAGTCTAGGACTTGACGCATAGAAAAGTGTACGAATATTTAAGAATAAATTATGAAGAACCGTAGTATATCTGCTCTTATACGTGGGGTGATCAAAAAGATATGAGACAAACGCTGTAAAATGACAATGGGTAGTGATATGAAATAGAAAAATTGTATGCATATGACAAAATATATCCCCTCTCCGTCTGCTGAGTTTCATAAATATTTATATATTATTTGTAAAGATATCAGCGATTTAGCAACCTTGGGTACAGAGTGTCGCCGCACACAATTGACGTCAATGACGTCATGTACGTAAACGGTTAACTATTCGAACGTCACATTGCTCCAATAAATCGCTCATGTCTCTTTACCCAATGAATAAATTTACTATATATTCAGTATTTAGCAAGAAAGGGTGTTAGTTTGTTTAAAAACATTTCAGTTGTAAAAAGATATCAAGAATATTTCAAATATTCCTTCTATCATTCTAATTCTAAAGATGGCTTCCGTGTATGACGTCCGTCATGGCGAATGACGTTCAAAAGTGATCGCTCATCTAATGCATTTTGGGCCTCTGTTTGATATACTGAAGTTAATTTTCCGTCACAAAACATTTTATACTAACGATATTTAAGTATAGTTCTGATAGACTTCTCTCCCGATGTTCGTTTCATTATTTTAAATGTTTGTTTAGACTTTTCTCCTAGTTTCTGATAAAACTGTATATTTTCAACCTATGATTTTTGCCGAAATATGACGTGGTTTTGAAGCCGGTACTGTTAGTTTTAACGTCATATATTTAAAACGGACATATTTATGTCGAAACCGTTTTAACCCACGGTTATTCAATGTTTTGACATCATTTCCAGTTAATTTAACAAATGTTTGAGGAATATTTAATAAAATATTAGTAATATGCGTTTCCATATCATACGGCGAAAACGGAGGACGTTTTGATATGCGGTGACGTAGCGAAACACCTTACATTTAACGTTCTATTAATAAATCGTTACGTATAGTAAAAAAATATATTTTACACGTACTCATCCGCATTAAATGCACCCAAACGAATATTACATTTTTATGATTAAAACGCGTAAACTTTACAAACTATAGCATTTGTCTCATTTCTTTTTGATCACGTATAATGGTTTGGAGTAATGACGCTAATGAATTAATATTAATGGTTAATACAAAGCGTCAGAACGACAAATTGTTGTATAACAAAAGGTATACTACGGCTTTTTTTATTTTAACAAGATTTAAATGTGAAATCATATCTGAAGTCAGTGTTAATTTGCGATAGTATGTTGTTTACTTTACTTATTTACTTGCATGACATCATAAACAGAATAATACCTGCACGACATGACGTCACTTTCATTTATATCAGGCGTTATACAACACTAGTTATGTCCCTTGTCTATATAGATAAAATCTTCGGTCATATTAGAATATTAAATGTTGATAATTTATAATTTATTTAACGAGTTGTTTTCTTGTATTCCCATAGGCAACTTCAGCAACTAGGATTGCTTCCACCTGATGCCAACTTGAAGCAAGGATTTGAAATGACGTCATACATGCATGATGAAGCCAGACTGCGTCTGCAACAATTTGCTGCAAATGCATCTAATGCCGGATACTTCAACAATCTAACCCAGTCTGGAAGACAGACTTACAAACAACCTTTCACCATAGAAAACATTATTGCTCCGGAGAACAAATCAAACGGCACTTCTGGTACGTCATTTCCGGTTTCGCCATTGCCTGGTTTCGCTAGTCAGTTTGCAGTACCTCAAAATGTTCCTGCGAATTTCATGTTGCCGTTCCCGGGGTTACGACCGGCTGAAACTGACATTTTGTCAAGTTTGGCGTGTACATACGGACAGATGAACGGACGTGTGTCTGCGTTAGAATATTATAATTCTTTAAAAACATCGTTTCATCATCCAACCTTGCCGTTACCCATAAAACCAACGGCTTTGTCGGCTACAGCATTGAGCAATAAGTTAGAAAATTTTGACAAACCAAAACCACATATAGTACATAGTGTAGATTCATTACTGAAACCTTCCAAAGATCAACCATCACCACCGTCGAGCAGACGACCGGAAGTACATCCTGTTGAAGATTTACACAAATTTAGTAACGACAGACCGGAAACACTGATCGTCAGTGCCAGATAACTTGTTTAATGTTAGTTTTTCTTTTTTGATGAAATATTTCAATACAATTTGCTATTTCATATTGAGTCTCTATGGACGTGAATAAACGCATGTCACTTTTATAAATTTTATAATATACATGTTAAAATACTATAAGCATAAAATAGAAATCAGCTTCATTTGTATTTTAAAAATAACGAATGAATTCATTTTTTAAAATTACATTAAAATGGCAGCCTAAATAAGTATAATATGCTATTGGAAATAGTTTTATTACTATCGCAAATGAGTTCAACTCTCATGAAAATATATAACAAATCAAAGTTTGCAGTCTTCTTAATTTTGTAGTGTTGTTGGTATGTAGTGAGTAATTATGTTTTAAAAATGACGTATACTGTTAATACATGCGTGTTTTATCGATGCCTGTATAAATATATGAGTGTTTTATTCTAATTATTCTTTCATTCATTAATTGTTTGTATTGTTTCCTTTGTCCACTTGTATATATTTTACGATACGATACTGTTCCGTTTTGTGCAATAAATACATAACTACATACCGATCTTGTCTATTGAATGATGAGTCATACTGATTGATATGTAACTCCAGGCAAAATGGTGACGTCACCTTTCGGTCTATATGACGGTACCATGTTTGGGTGCAGTGGTAAACACGACGAAAGCAGACAAAGTGACTATGTACACATACATGTTCCTAAACCACTAGACTCAGACTCGGCATTTGAAAAAAAATACATTTACTAGCATTTCTTTTACATGGCATACAACTCTATAAGTTGTTTCTTTGTGTTCTGATGTTTCAGTTGAATGCCGCTTTCCATGACCGATTTGATTATTATCTCGTTGAGAAAACAATGGTTTATTTTTACCCCATTCTAAAAATGAGATTGGTCTTTTTAGAGACATTGGGCGATACTGAAAATGTTTTACCGTATCATACATTGGAAAGTAAAACAAGAAATATCTTTAAAAAAGATATACAGCGTTGAGTTTAATGACAGTCTGCGATTGTTACATGTATTGTTTCAATTAATTTACAATTAAGTTGACTGCACACTTAATATACGAAATAAAGAATGGTCCATGACATTTGTGCATTTTTCTCTAGAAACATGCATTTTCACGTTGTTGTATTCTTCTCATTAAAAACTAAAGTGCACGCCCTAAGTTTATCGGAATAATAAAATATTATGTTTTCTGTTGGTTTTTGAAGTACATGATCTATTAATGTCAAGAAGTTTAATGAAAGCTTATTAGATTCTATTAGGATAAAACATGGTCACATATATTGCTAATTATGAATGTTGTTTTACAATATACAAACTAATGTTAATTTTATATTTAGTAAAACGAAAAAGCATTCTAGTAGTAGCCTCCACTTCAGTAGTGGCGACGATCAGAGTATTCATATGACCAAACTTTTTTTCAACAAACTAATGTTTTGCATTTTATTTTGGTTTAGAAGTTTAAAACCAATTCAAAACAATGGTACTTTTAACACTGAACAGCCCTGATTTACATTGCTTGGCCGACCTTCAGATAACCAAGGAGTATCCACACTATTTATAGAACAGGTCATGAGATAACCTGTACTAGCAGAATGTACTGATGACGTATACTATATATTGGGATAGTTGCTAGCTTCTCCTTCTGACTGGAGTAGCGAGAGGTCACATAAGGTTCAACACTGTAATTACCTGCGAGCCTTGAAATATTGTCTTGTACACCGCAGAAATAAAGTATGGTATAGCAGACAGGCGAGTAAAGTACTATAAGTTTAGCACAAGAGAAAAATGCAATAATTTAAAATCGGGCATAACCTTTTGTGAAAAGAATACAATAATATATGGAATCAAAAGTTTGCATTTGATTCACCCCGGAGATATTTATAAACATTTCATTGGTTGTTAAAGTAGGTCAAAATACAAGCTAGACAGCTAACGCTGAAAAAATAAAATAAAAATAGTTCATATGAATTTATATAACCACTTGCCGGTATGAGATGACTTGAAATAAATGTCTATGGTGTGGAAACTATTTACATGTATACTAGCCGTGTCTGAGAAATAAAAATACTCCAGTTTTTAAAAGGTTATGTATTTGGTTGAAATACTAGTATTGTCTGGAACAAACTACTGTAAAATCACATATTTTCGTGGGTATTAAATTTCGTGGATTTTCTTGGGTCGTAAGTTCGTGGATTACAAAATATGGAAGGGTAAACATATGATCTGTATTGGGGAGGTTGATTATATTTCGAGGTCGAGTTCAACAACGAAATCAACCAACTTTCAACTCCCTCGAAAATATTGATTTAACAGTACTTCTAAAAACAACACCAGCAGTTGTACAAACGTTCATAGAAACAACTATCAAACAACATAAAACATCTTAAAATGATTGGTTTTGTCAGATTATAAATATTTATACCTTTGATCAATTTATAACGCCAGTTAAGTAGAATCTTCTGTGCTATTGATTTTGAAAGGGAACTGAGACGTCTTGAAGTAGATCCAAAATGAATGATTTAGGAGATTTGTCATATTTAGCTCTTGCCAGCTTGTTTTACGAGGGGTGTTATTTAAGTTCCGTGCGAAATGTGCTCTATAATGTGGAAGTTGTGTTCAAATTACTTCAAATTTGGTACTTAAATAGAGCAATTCATGATACATTTTGTGATATGAACCGAACGCATGAGGACGTGGCATACGAAATGGCACTGCTTCCATAGAAGTGTCAAAAATGATACACGGGGCAACGTTATATCGTATATCATGTTCTGGAAAGACCACCCAAGAGTCTCATACAAACATACACGTGTAAAATAGATTGCTCGCACGATTTACACGTGTTCCAGTCATGTAGAGTACAAAAAAACAACACTTTGGGCAAGGTAGACAGAGCCAAACGTTAACAACAGAGGAAGAATGGCAGAAGAAAGAACAAACGTTCAAAAAGAAAATTCACGGATTCACAATGACAACGATAGAAATGAACAATAGACAGGTAAACAATACAATACATGTCACCCTATTTCGACAGCATTACCCTTAGTCAGTCAAACACAACGGGAGTAAGAGTCCGAAGGCAACAACGAATTACAAGGACAGCCCACTAGACAAACAAAAACACGTGTTATTTGTTACAAGTCATAAGAAATAAAATAGTAAATAAATAAAATCACCTAATATTATTACATTCAAATCGACATTTGTTTTCTTTAATCAAATATGCCCATTAGTACCAAAAGCACCTAATTTGGCACACATATTCCTTGGACCATTTAAAACATTGTTTGAGACCCACTTATATGGTAAATTACTTGCGATGACCATCCATATCCATGCATGTTGTAGCCCTTGACCAGTCAGTCATATATCAATACAGTGCATCAATCCAATGAACTACAATATTAACATAATTGTTATGTACAGTTTTTGTTGCAAGAATACTGGGCATATTTCTGCCAAATCATCAATGTCCGTACGGAGTATTCAACATACTATTAGATATCGAAGGTAAGTGCGTGTGTGAATAATATCATAAAAATCTCGGTTTGTGATGCGGTTTTCTAATATAGTTACGTGCTCATTTAAACATATAACAACATTCCTAATAATAATAATACTTTTATTACCACCAATGTTGGAAAGCTTATAAAAATTATATAAATGTGCAACAATATACAAAGAAAGCATATATACCTGTAAATATAATGCAAAGAACACAAAGAAAACCCTCCCTCAATTACCCCCAACAACTATATTGATTCTATGCAATTAGTGTACAGGCACGTTTTCTATCTTAAGTACAAGTATATTGGTCATACAACCTACAAGAAGCCTTATATTGGTCATACAACCTACAAGAAGCCTTATATTGGCCATACAACCTACAAGAAGCCTTATGTTGGTCATACAACCTACAAGAAGCCTTATATTGGTCATACAACCTACAAGAAGCCTTATATTGGTCATACAACCTACAAGAAGCCTTATATTGGTCATACAACCTACAAGAAGCCTTATATTGGTCATACAACCTACAAGAAGCCTTATATTGGTCATACAACCTACAAGAAGCCTTATATTGGTCATACAACCTTTAAGAAGCCTTATATTGGTCATACAACCTACAAGAAGCCTTATATTGGTCATACAACCTACAAGAAGCCTTATATTGGTCATACAACCTACAAGAAGCCTTATATTGGCCATACAACATACAAGAAGCCTTATATTGGTCATACAACCTACAAGAAGCCTTATATTGGTCATGCAACCTACAAGAAGCCTTATATTGGTCATACAACTTACACGAAGCCTTATATTGGTCATACAACCTACAAGAAGCCTTATATTGGTCATACAACCTACAAGAAGCCTTATATTGGTCATTCAACCTACAAGAAGCCTTATATTGGTCATACAACCTACAAGAAGCCTTATATTGGTCATACAACCTACAAGAAGCCTTATATTGGTCATTCAACCTACAAGAAGCCTTATATTGGTCATACAACCTACAAGAAGCCTTATATTGGTCATACAACCTACAAGAAGCCTTATATTGGTCATACAACCTACAAGAAGCCTTATATTGGTCATACAACCTACAAGAAGCCTTATATTGGTCATACAACCTACAAGAAGCCTTATATTGGTCATACAACCTACAAGAAGCCTTATATTGGTCATTCAACCTACAAGAAGCCTTATATTGGTCATACAACCTACAAGAAGCCTTATATTTGTCATTCAACCTACAAGAAGCCTTATATTGGTCATACAACCTACAAGAAGCCTTATATTGGTCATACAACCTACAAGAAGCCTTATATTGGTCATACAACCTACAAAAAGTCTTATATTGGTCATACGACCTACAAGAAGCATTATATTGGTCATACAACCTACAAGAAGCCTTATATTGGTCATACAATCTACAAGAAGCCTTATATTGGTCATACAACCTACAAGAAGCCTTATATTGGCCATACAACATACAAGAAGCCTTATATTGGTCATACAACCTACAAGAAGCCTTATATTGGTCATGCAACCTACAAGAAGCCTTATATTGGTCATACAACTTACACGAAGCCTTATATTGGTCATACAACCTACAAGAAGCCTTATATTGGTCATACAACCTACAAGAAGCCTTATATTGGTCATACAACCTACAAGAAGCCTTATATTGGTCATTCAACCTACAAGAAGCCTTATATTGGTCATACAACCTACAAGAAGCCTTATATTTGTCATTCAACCTACAAGAAGCCTTATATTGGTCATACAACCTACAAGAAGCCTTATATTGGTCATACAACCTACAAGAAGCCTTATATTGGTCATACAACCTACAAAAAGTCTTATATTGGTCATACGACCTACAAGAAGCATTATATTGGTCATACAACCTACAAGAAGCCTTATATTGGTCATACAATCTACAAGAAGCCTAATATTGGTCATACAACCTACAATAAGCCTTATATTGGTCATACAACCTACAAGAAGCCTTATATTGGTAACACAAGAAGCCTTATATTGGTCATACAACCTACAAGAAGTCTTATATTGGTCATACGACCTACAAGAAGCCTTATTTTGGTCATACAACTTACAAGAAGCCTTATATTGGTGATACAACCTACAAGAAGCCTTATATTGGTGATACAACCTACAAGAAGCCTTATATTGGTGATACAACCTACCAGAAGCCTTATATTGGTCATACAACCTACAAGAAGCCTTATATTGGTCATACAACCTACAAGAAGCCTTATATTGATCATACAACCTACAAGAAGCCTTATATTGGTCATTCAACCTACAAGAAGCCTTATATTGGTAACACAAGAAGCCTTATATTGGTCATACAACTTACAAGAAGCCTTACATTGGTCATACAACCTACAAGAAGCCTTATATTGGTCATACAACCTACAAGAAGCCTTATATTTCTATTATGTTTTGGTGTAACATATATCATTTGATGTAAAGCTATTTTACGACGGACAAGTGTTGTATACTCTACCCTACGGTAGTATAATAGTTATTATTTTTCACAAACAATGGGATTCGAACTAATACTCTGCTGCGCCATCGTATAGAAAAAACGATGTACGAAAGCATTAGACCACTCGGCCATCTCAACTTACTTACTTTTCCTCTTCATCACCAATGGGGCATAAGACTACAACAAGCTCTCTCCATCTTCTGCAGTCTTTAGCTATATATTGGGCTTGGCCCCAGGAATATTCCATGTCCGCCAGTTCAGCTGTTACTGTTCTTTTCCATGTTGTTCTAGGTCTGCCTCTTTTTCTTTTTCCAAGTGGTGTCCAGTGTAGTGTCCTAACCATCTCATGTGTCGCAACAATTCCTCCAAAAAAGGTTGCGCACATAACAAGTATAAGCGTTACTACATCACACCTCACCAGTATAATGTCAACATCCGCTGAGTGTTGTTTAAGTCTTCGCCTTGACAGAATACATTCAATATGATAGCTATCAAATGTTACCAATTTCATGTCATCTTGTTGTATAGAAGCGATTTTCAAACAACACTTTTATACGTATAATCTGCTCATAAACGAATAATCTCTTTGTAGGCTTTTCGTCCGATTGCGTCCTTTTATACATCAAAGAAAATACATATAGTACACATTATACGATTTGTTGACTACCAATATAAGTTATAGCAATATTTTTACTTTAATATCTAAATAAAATGAGCTGTAATGTAATCCAATTTTACATTGATTGAATCAGTTGTACACATTGGCTGTTAGAAACAGCGATATTGGTTTTAGCGAACATCAAACATGGTTAATTGGTCTTTCATCTTTAACCTAAAGGATTTGTATCAAATATTTCTAACATATTGTGAACTACGGAGATATGATGTTGATCGAATATGCTACTCATCTGTGGTATGAAGTTAAATGGGATATATTTACTGGACTGATTTTGGTGAAGTTGAATCATATATCATTTAATGAATATATTTGGATATTAGAAATTGTCTATTTGACTTTAGAGGGTAATAGAACAGAACAATCGTTTATTTCCAATTTCGACCCCTTTGGAGCAAACAATTTTGATTCCATTTTACACAAAGTTTCAAAACTGAGATAATTAACAGGACATACGAGTACTACAATTATGATGAATGCAAGCATTTTGCTAATAAGCTATCTAATGAGGCATATTGTATGTTGGTTGGAAATATCAGGCAATACAATATGACAAACAAGTACAATACCGTTCAGTTTCAGGTTATTCTGGTTCATTTTTATTCCATCCCTTGTGGTTTATTCCATCCCTTGTGGTTTATTCCAGCCCTTGTGGTTTATTCCATCCCTTGTGGTTTATTCCAGCCCTTGTGGTTTATTCCATCCCTTGTGGTTTATTCCATCCCTTATGGTTTATGCCAGTTCTTGTGGTTTATGCCAGTTATTGTGGTTTATTCCATCCCTTGTGGGTTATTCCAGCCCTTGTGGTTTATTCCAGCCCTTGTGGTTTATTCCATCCCTTGTGGTTTATGCCAGTTCTTGTTCTTTATGCCAGCCCTTGTGGTTTATGCCAGTAATTGTGGTTTATGCCAGTTCTTGTTCTTTATGCCAGCCCTTGTGGTTTATGCCAGTAATTGTGGTTTATGCCAACTCTTGTGGTTTATGCCAGTCCTTGTGGTTTATGCCAGTCCTTGTGGTTTATGCCAGTCCTTGTGGTTTATGCCAGCCCTTGTGTTTTAAGCCAGCCCTTGTGGTTTATGCCAGTTATTGTGGTTTATGCCAGTTCTTGTGGTTTATGCCAGTCCTTGTGGTTTATGCCAGTCCTTATGGTTTATGCCAGTTATTGTGGTTAATGTGTGTAATCTGTGAGTTTTCTTTTGTGTGTGTTATTATTTGTGCCTTTTATGCTATGTTGTTTCTATTGAGTCATGTCGATTTGTTCGATTGACCGAGAGTCTTTGTGTGTTATTATATCGTTGAAACGTGTTTAAATGTATAGTACATGATATGGTTCATTTGAATAATTGCAATACGTATTTAATTCCATGTCTGAATTTAAACATTGAAATGGCGGAGTTATGGATGTAGTTTTCTGATGCTGTTTTTTAAGTTCCTTGTGCCTTATCGTCCTCGTAGTAGTTCATTACGTCCTATATCGACTTGTTCAATTTCGTCATTTTACTTATTCTACTATAATAGTTTACTTATTTAAACAAGGTCACCCGGCTGGAGTTTCCACTGTGGTCATGTGGCGGAGTTGTTAACTTAGTAATATCTCGACTTGTTTTGGCGGGACAGTTTACGTATTGAAACTAGGTCATCCGGTTAGTGTTTTTAGCTTTTTATTGCTGAAACTAGGTCATTCAGCTGAAACCATGCATTTCAACGTATTAATACTGTTACTTAACTTTTGGGGCTTAAGGCAGCTGTAATTATGTAGTTCAGCAGTTTTACTGTTATAACTAGGTCAACCAGCGTAGGCATTCCGCCTTTTGTTTGCTGAAACGTTTCCATTCAGCTTTTTAACAGCTAGGACTAGGGTTAATTAAATTTCTTGGTCGGCAGTGTGCTGGGCACTACTTCATTTTAGGATTTCTGACAGCTAAAACCAGACATTATAGTCGTTTTGCTGTGGAAACTGGGTCATTCAGCTAGGGCATTCAGTCTTTTTGGTTGCTGAAACTAATAATTTATTATACTTTTCGACAGCTTAGATTTGGACGGATCTTTGCTTGTTAAGTTGGACATTGTGCCTTGTATGTGTTTTATGTTTCCTGTGTTCGGTTGGTTCAGTTGGGCATTGTGCTTTGTGTGTTTTAATGTTTCCTGTGCACGGCTGGTTAAGTTGAGTGCTGCCTTCCCTGTCTGGCTTAATATAATCTTTTTTCAGCGTCAACTCATTTTCTCAAAACCTATCTAGAATAACCCCCCCAGAAGATACAAAAACAAACTTATTATGAACTATAAATGGTACAAACAGATCTTGAACAATAAAATGTAGAAGTTTGGCTCGGGATTTACGCATACATTCTCACTTTTTTCGAGCAAAAATATAGTTAAAAGATCTTTTTTTCTTGATGAGCTCAAAATCTACCTGCCCGCCCGCGGACGCTTAACAGAATTTTCAATTTGTATGACATTACTAGTTAAGACAGTTTTAATAAAATATTCATAAAATTTCACCCCAACATTTGGTGCAGACTCTTTAAGCAGTTATAATATATTTAGCTATCGTGTTTTGATTTCATGTTTCAAAGAGATGTGAACATCATTACGGCGCCTGTTTGCCTTAACTCTTAACTTAAACCCTCTGTTATATGATTACACCATGCAGCTTTAATGCTCTTATTTACCGACATAGTGAAGAAATTAAATTTATATTTAAAGTTTAACACATACATAGATCAACATTATCCTTTCATGCGACGCGTATTTCGCGAATTACTTGGGAACATAATACGTACGCACGTTTTACTGTCTAGTCACATTATAGACTTTGGCAATGTTAACATTTTAAATGTATAAATTGTCAAATCATATAATATTTAGTCACATTATAGACTTTGGCAATAATGACATATTAAATGTAAAAATTGTCAAATCATATAATATTATGTGAACGTATAATGCCGGTGGTTAAACTTATATTGACTCAAAACGTTATGTGTTTGTGTTTTTATAGATACATGTAAAATACACCTAACCATATCTGCACATTATGGGGGTCGTATCCGATGATGATGTTCTGTTCTGTAAGCCTGCTGGTGTATGTGCACTAGAGTTAACAAAATGGACATCGAAAATGAATTTAATATAATTTCATTTCATTGCTGAATTCTACTTCTATGCTATCTATGAGTAACTTGTCAAAATGTATTTATTTCGAAAATAAAATCAGAATTTCTGTTCAAGACATTCACATTTTTTCACATAATTTTAATTTCATAGCTTTGCAACCGTTTATCATCCGTAATTTAAAGACCCTTAAAAAATCGTATGTTAAAATATCACCCTGTCACAATATTTATCTTTCAGGCTTTCCATATTTTCCCTTTCTAGTATATTTGATTACCTGTTTGATTATAAATTGTATAAATACAAGTGTATGTCAATAAAATATATGTTATTTTATCTTCGGAGGACAATATATACCAGTCTTACCGTGTTCCATGGAAAACCATCGCACATAAGCAACATTGTAATGACATAAATGTAATAAAATATTCCTGAAAATATGTAACATAATGTCATGTGACCGAGCTAGACACCGCCCACTATGTATAAGTCATCTATAATTGTTAATGGGGGCATAAATCACATATGTTGCATATGTAGGGAATTGTTTGGATTAAATTCTTGTCTATCACTTATAATCTTGATATCTTAGAGGGGAGTCCGTAGTCGTGTTATTATATCGTCGCATGAATGCAAACACATGAACAATGTATACTAACAGCTTAATGTAAGCTGCATGTATGTTATTGTAAAAATAGTCGTACATGTATAGTGTAAGATATTGTAGTACATGTATAGTGTAAGATATTGTAGTACATGTATAGTGTAAGATAGTGTAGTACATGTATAGTGTAGGATATTGTAGTACATGTATAGTGTAGGATAGTGTAGTACATGTATAGTGTAAGATAGTGTAGTACATGTATAGTGTAAGATAGTGTAGTACATGTATAGTGTAGGATAGTGTAGTACATGTATAGTGTAAGATAGTGTAGTACATGTATAGTGTAGGATAGTGTAGTACATGTATAGTGTAAGATAGTGTAGTACATGTATAGTGTAGGATAGTGTAGTACATGTATAGTGTAAGATATTGTATAACAATTGTAATTATTTCACCATGATACTATGAATCGCTTTGTACTTATTAGTTTGCAATGTATTCTAATGTGTTTCATTTTATGTAACTAGAGAAATATTCTGTTCTGTTCTGTTCTGTTCAGCGCTGCGCTGCGCTGCGCTGCGCTGCTCTGCCCATGCCGTTCCGTTCTGTTCTGTTCTTCTTTACTACTAGTATTGCTGTAGTCTAAAATATTGTAACGAGTAATTTGACACAAACAGACATCACACTTGCCATAATGTATCCATATAGTGTAACGTACTGTACGGACACAGTCCCACACTCAGCTCGTAAACACATAATGGCTATAACTTATGATTGTTGAGGTCAATATTGTAATTTCTCGAAGGATTACAAAGTAATTTTCCACAACGACTCATAAAATAAATATTTTGAAAGAATCATCACACTGATTTGTAAACATGGCTTCAGACTGTTTGACAGAAATCAAATTTCTAATATTTCATGACTTGTAAATGATACCTGTTTATTTTCAATTTGGATGTTCACCCGATGTCACGTCGGACATTAAAACGAACATCGCTATTGAATGTCTGTCAAAATAGACAAACAGTTGAAGTGAGAATATGTGGCTTCTTTTCTCGATTTAGTTTTCATCGCCGCCATGACTTCTGACCTCAGCCAATCAGGTAGCCGATTGCTTCCCGGTAGGGGGCACCACTGAAGTCTGTATCGTGTTACTAAAATTAGATAGAAGATGCTGGTTAACATATTTCCTCCACTCGGGTTCATTATTTTAAAATATCTTTGTTTCATTTTAAACAGTATCGCATTTCGTGACTTTAGCCTTTAATGTCATTAATATCAAGTTAATGTGAATATGTTTCAAGCCAGTCTAATAAAATGTTCACGCTTTAGATGACAAATTGAACCTATCTGGTTATAGTAGAGATGTGCAAGTCGTCCGACGTTTGACAGATCATCCGTTGATTAGATGTGAATAAGATCATCAGCGGGGTAGGAAATACGGCTGTTATGTACATGTATAGAACATATATTTTAAGTAAAAAGGTCTATTACGCCATTCGGCCGTAAATAAACATGTAAAGTTAAATGTTTGCCACGGTTTCGTATTACAATGGCAATCAATCATACGTGTTTTAATAATATTCTAATCTTTTTATTATGGTTAAAACACATGTACGTAGTATGGTATTCACATTGTAATAGTTTTGCGTCGTACATAAATTGTGCCAATGTAAGAATTCGGTTCTAATTAAGGCGGAACCACATTACAAAAAACCAAGACCCATGTACAAATCAAGTATCATAGTAAATTTTTATTTCGTATGTAATTCCCATGACGTTACTGTGACGTCATGAAGTCACCATGGAAAACGCGTATTGACGTTGTTATGATGAAGGCAAAAGAACCAAGAAATAAAGCATACAGGGCTTATCAGTGTAGTCATCATTTATAATTACCTCTATGTTTCCAAAAGTGGATTCTAAGCTTTTATGTCTTTGTTAGGGTTATTTATTATTGTCCTCATGGCATTGCCTACTAATAAGGAAGCGAAGCATGTACTAACCGACTTGGTGTTTATTTAAGTAATAATGAATATGTACCTGTGTTTTATCGTAGAATAAGCACATTCACGAGTTCGGATGCGTAGCACGAGTGATTTAATGTTTGCATCCGAGTAAGTGATTGTGCTTTATTATAGATAAAACACAGGTACATATCCCTTACTTCGATTCTAACATAGACAATACTCCGCATTAGATAATACATAGTAACCACTGCGCTATTTTCTTCCTCGGAACGATATTATTCTATTTATGGTAACTGTTGTATATCGGTAATTCATGTATATCTAGGTTTTCTCTATGTTTATAAGGTGAAACTGTTGTTTGTATTAGAATCGACAATATTCTACAACAAACCACAGCTCCAGAAATAATTAGCGTGGTCGACGTGAACATGCAGTGGATGAAGAAACGTTTCTAAAAGTCAAGTGCTGGTGACGTCAAACATATTCCTATGTTATAAAACACATTGTACTAAATCTGAAGAAGAAATGTTACGAAACGCGTTGTTTACTATGTTGAGGTGTATCTTCTTTTTATTTTATTTTGTCTAAAAGTAAAGCAATACTAAACAATTGTACAAGTGTGTGAGAGTTTGAGTATTGATGTCAATACAATATGTCATATAGCAATATCAGGGTGCATGTACCACGTGACTTTTTGGCACTAAAAAATGGCCGAAATCGTCGACTCAGGTTACTTTTTTCGTCATATCGTTCATCTGTATAGCCTAAATGAAATTGACATATAGATGAGAGCTGTATAATTAAACAGAGAAAAGCTCTAATGTTTGTTTTATGTACATCTATTGTCTTATTTTGTTTGAAACTGCAACCGCGCATTTTATCATCCAAACGTGACGATGGTAAACGAGGGCATTTTCTCACCAATCTCGTCCAAAACTGCTTTACAAGTACGTGAAATCCATGGCTGTGCTTAATTCATGTAATTGTAACTGGATTGACTTGTTTTTACGTCTAAAATGACCTGATATTGATAATGCTAAGTAGGGGCACCATTTGGAATGGCTAAGCAGGGGCACCGATCTGTAAATTTCTATAAGAATTTAGATGTGTCAACGTAAATGAGCATTTATGCACTATTTATACTCGCACATACCATAGTCGGCTGACAGAATATTTGTTCCAAGTTTTGACGATAGTCACAGGCAATTTACAATGTTTTTGTAACCTAATTTGATTATTCAACGATATGAAATAAAATTTGGTTTATAAGTAGGTCTGTATAATAAATTACCAATTATGAACAGTTAAGGGAAATCGAATATATAATATTATAATCAACTGAATAGTCATTCCGCATATCATAGCTTACATAATTAACCGTGTAATTGGCAAAATACAGACGCTATGACTTTTGACTATTTTAGAATGTTTAGATGGTATTTGCCGAATCAGGTTAGCCGTAAAAGACCACCTGTCCATCGTCTTCACCACGCCATTTTCTCTAATAATATGTTATTAAAAATTTACAAATATAGTTAGAGATTAAATATAAAAAAAATACCATACACTCACTAGTTAATAAATTAAATCACTTGGTTGCTCCTTTAAACAGTGAAATAACAATACTGGTGTGTTCAGTAAAATAACAATAATAACAAATGGCGTAATTATGAAATAACAGTTTGCTCACTACTGTTAGATATATCACTCAACGTTTTATATTAAAGGGTCAACAAATTCTCATGGTTACGTTTTGAAAAACAATAAGATTGATATAGATGCAATTTTTTCGAAACATGATGTTACATCTACAATATTGAAAATAAATAAGATTGGTTCAAAATTTGATGCCTAAGTGTTGATAAGTCAAGCCTCAGTAAAATGTTTGTTCTGCATGCAAGCATTTGTGATAACAAAAAAAATGAGGTCCGTTTTAGGTTTTATACAATAATTTTATGAGAAAAAAATATGGACTTAGATTGCCATGGTATTCTTGCCACTTTTGTTCTGCCAATATGGCTTATCAATTACCTGAGAAAAGACGACATCGTGTCAATGCATTGCAATGACAAAACATGACTTGTTTGTTTAGCAGCAGATTAGATTATATTTTAATACTTTCACAACGTCTTCTTAATCGGTAATGTTATGTTAAAGTAATACAGACAAGAATAATGATTTCTTGACCCTTATTATTAAAACATAATGCTGAAATGTAATGGTTGAGCAAACGATGTACACAAAGATCATTTATAGACGGCTATTTTTTTAGGTTTATCATAGCACTAGCAGATGATACTAGGTAAACAACAAGTGATACAGGGACACGGTTATGTACATACAAGTATATAGTATATACTGCATAACAAATACCAAATATGAAAAGTAAAGGGAAATCGAATTTAAATTAAATGTCTGCAACAGACACAGAAAATGACAATTTAAAGATCCAAGAATTATCTTATAATGTATACCAGTAATGTCAGAATATTACTTTCTTGTAAAGAATAAGTAACTTTGAAAGTGGTATGTTTTGTTACTTATACGAAATTCTAACACGATCTGCGGATTAATCCATATACGCATAGAGCAAACCAGGGCATTAAGACGTAGAATTAAGTAAATCCAGCTTGCATTTGACGAAAAATAAATTAAGATAAAACTACTAACATGGATTAAGCACAACCAAATTTAGCTTACAAAAAAAAGTAAAATGCCTGTGACTATTGTCAAAAAGTGAAACAAATATTCTGTCAACCAACTACGGTATGTGCGAGTATAAATATTGTATAAATGTTCATTTACGTTGACACATCTAAATTCTTAGAGAAATTTACAGATCGGTGCCCCTGCTTAGCCATTTCCAAATGGTGTCCCTACTTAGCATTATCAATATCAGGGCATTTAAGACGTTAAAACAAGTCAATCCAGCTTGCATTTGGTGGAAAAGAAATTAAAATTACAATACTAACGTGAATTAAGCACAACCATGGATTTCACGTACTTGTAAAGCAGTTTTGGACGAGATTGGTGAGAAAATGCCCCCGCTTACCATCGTCACGTTTGGATGTTGAAATGCGCCGCGGTTGCAGTTTTAAACAAAATAAGACAATAGACGTACATAAAACATACATGAGAGCCTTTCTCGTTTTAATGAGACGGCTCTCATCGGTCTCTTGATTTTATTTATACTATATAAATGAACGAAATGATGAAAAATGTTACCCGAGTCGACGGTTTCGGCCATTTTTCGTGCCCCTGAATAGCCAAAAAGTCACGTGGTACATGCACCCTAAATATGCTCTTTTTGAGATTGGTACCATCAGGAATGAAGTGTCGATAGTTTTTAATATAACTTACAGAACTTGCTTCAGAGGTGACCTAAAATTGAACGTGGTTCGAAGCAATGTTGACATTTGTATCAAGTGTATATAACTTATTGTATTTCGTTTGTCGAAAGCGTATGACAAAATGTTGTGTCGAATGATTCCCCAACTTCTCCTCGACATTTCGAGCTAACACTCAAACACTCAGTTGATGAAAGTGGCATTAAACATGCTCGCCTCATTAAGCTAACACGTGCTAACATTTGACAATGGCACTAGTGATGGTGATTTCGAGACTGAAAACCAATAGAAAGAAACTAATTTATTCCGGTGAAGACCTAAATATAAAAGATGATTGTCAGCTTTACAAAGACGACAACGACACTAAATCTTTATTTTCATTCGTGCGCCATTTTGTCTCATCCGGGTAATAATGTGAACAGGACCGATGGACAAATGTCTGTTTTTCAAGTCAATAACATGCTCTTATTGCGTTAAATAAAGAGAACTTCTACATCACTTCATCTGGACATTTTGTGTTTCCTAGGAGAGCCTCGTGGTATTCCGTTCCCCGGCCAAAACACAACTGGACAGTAATGGGGTATTCACAGACGCACATAATCCACAACCAACTATGATTGGATTACAGTGTACAATGAGAACCTATGTTCTGGGAAGCTACCGGCTACTGTTTTATCAAAGCACTTACAATTTATTTAAAGTTACGCTCAAATTTAAACTCTTTATAATTCTAAAATAACTGCAAATTGGTGAAAGATATGGTTTGTAGTGGTTCAGTAATTAAATTATTGTTAATAGTGCAGATCTGTTTGCCACACTTCAGATTTTTTGACAAATACTCAATAATTTAAATTTGATCGTAAGTGTACATTTATCGTAAGTGATTTGATAAACAGTACCATGATTACTGGATGATTGACCTATACAGGAAAACCTTAATTATAAGACCACCTTATTGTCTTGTAAACCGGTTTTATTAAGTTGGTCTATAAATTTAAGGACTTAACACAGGAAACATTCGGTAGCATGGACTCTTAAAAATGTCTAAACTGTCAGAATGTTTGGAATTATGTTAAATCATTTCGGAGAACCCACTATGTTTAAAAAAGCAACAGGGGTAATAATAATAATATAATTAATTAATTAATTATTGCTGGATTTTTTTTGGTTGAGCATTAATATGTGATCTCAATGAAACCAGGCCCCGATCTCCCAAAGCATCTCAAGTAGAAAACTCAAATCGAGATTTTGCTCAAATCAGAGTCTTGATTTGAGATAGATCTGAAGTTCGAGCTCTTAAACTTTTACTGTGTAATAAACTCAGAATGATGTGTCGGTGTTGTGCTGGCATTTATGAGACCAAACTCTCCAAATTACCTCAAAGACACGTCACACTATTTGAGATGAGATTTTGCTCAAGTTGAAAGATCGGGGCCAGTTTTTATATCTCGAGATACCACGAACATACCCGTACTGAATCTATTATGGGTGAGTTGTAGGGAGTAAATGTACTAAGAATAGCAGTGTCTTCGACTGGTACTTTAAACAGAGGCGGAGTATATTTGTTCTTCTAGATAGCGTGAATATTTTTTGCATGCCATCATAGGAGTGTCTTCTTTGGTTGCCTGACAACAAGAATCAAAGGGATATAGCAAGACTGGATTCGCCATAATATCAGTGAGATATCATATTTCACCATAATAAATATTTGAAAAATATACGAAATATTTTTGCTTAAGCATTATTTAGCAACTCTCAATTATTGTTCACTGACCCTCGTACGTGTGTATGTTCAGTTTAAGTTGAGAGTTGTGGTTGAGAGGATGTGGTTATGTTTATGCCTTCCTTTGTGGACGCGACCAGCTGTTATGAATTGCATTTCAATTATCTGCAACAATGTTTTCACTCAGCGTATCATGTCATAATGAAACAAATAATAGAAACTATGTGAAACATCTTATTGAAAAGGCAACTTTTTCAGTGTATCATGTTTTTCTATAAAACGATTATTCCATTTGATTAGAAAACTTAAACATTCAGTTTTGCCAAATGCTTGCCGTGAGTAGCATGGCGTTGATTTTATGTAAATATTTAGATACAGTGTGAATACGCTTTCGAAAACACACAGGTGCGAAACAGGGACATGCTGAGGGCGTATTCAGTTTCATTAGGAGATGAATTATCGAGGTTTATTATAAATTCATATGCTGACAAGTAAAAATAAATCATATAATTCAATTTCCATTTTATACTTTTGTTTCCAGTCAATGGGTATATTATTAGAGTGGGGTACTCATATGGCTCTAATCCCAAATATGTATGCGTACGACAGGGCCAAATCTAACCGCTAATGTATTTCACTATTTAGAATGTAAAAAACCCTCTCTCAGTTGATATAAACGGATAATTTCACGCTGTTAATATTCATAAATATCTAATCGACTCCAATAGGCATCTTTTCACTCCTGTATTCAACTTGGATATATTTATTTTACGGGTATTATACACATAACGCATAAACATTACTTTTGTAAATAATGTGAAACTGTGAACTTGGTGTCTGGGTTGTGTCGTATGACACGCAGCTTAGATAGATAAGTATCTGGCTAGTATTTAAAGATTTTAATCGATAAAGAAATATTTGTATCAAATAATTCCTAGATTCTAATTCATTTAGTAATTTTTATTTTGGATTTGGATAAATATGCCGCCGATTTTCAACAACATTCCAGCCATATTATATAACCTTCAAAAGTACCAGCATTGTCAAAAACTTTACATTGAACGTTTTCGCTCGGACTACATCCATTTCTTTATTTACCGTGTCAAAACAACGTCACAATAACAAATTAAGCCAACAACGTTACGTTTTATCGCCGAAAAGCTGTTGACGTCACGCCTTTGTTATCACACACATTGGAGAACATTGTTCCGTCATTTGTTCTCACACGGAAGATCACCCTGTTTATGTGATAAATCCATATGCTATGCAGATTCAAACGCCTGTCTCCATAACCTGATGGTAGAGCGGACGTTTAAACTTGGACATGTCTCGGGTTCGATCTCAGGCTGCGATATACCAACGTCATTTGAACGGTGCTCATATGTTGCTGACTTTTCATTGAATGCGATTTTTATTTTCCTTGTTAAAATAGGACGTACCATTCGAGCGTAATAAACGTTATTTGCAATATTTGTTAGTTGTCATATAGCAAATGTGACAAATAGAATTACATGCATTGTGTCTTGTATGTGTTTTATGTTCCTGTGCTCGGTTGGCTCAGTTGGGCATTGTGCTTTGTGTGTTTTTAATGTTTTCTGTGCTAGGCTGGTTAAGATGAGTGCTGCCTTCCCTGTCTTACTTAATATAATCTTTTAACCTCGGGCAAATGAATACGAAGTTTATTTTACAAGTTCATCTAATAATGTGAAAGTCATTTTTCGAGGATCAATGCACCTCGAACAAGGAACATTACGCGCATTCCTTGTGGTAAATGTCCTCGTCAAAGACGAAACAGAGAAATAAAACTGCATGAACTGAATGCAATTTGAGTTGACACTAAAATGCAAATATTTGATAAATGTATTGAAAGTACTGTCATTAAACTAACAATAATCACAGAGAGACTCAATATGCCAATGGACCACGGAAATCAGGGGCAGGGCAAACCAATTTAAAACACAACATGGGTGCCCCAAAAATTGAAATAAATCTTCACTACCGACAGCCATAAATGTTAGGACAAGTTGCTGCTGTATTACATAAACGAATTCCGACATTTTATAGACAGAGTACTGCAAAACTGCAAAACTTAAGACCACCTTTAAACCCTTTAAAATTGTAACATTATTGAGTTGGTTGTTAAACAAAGAACAAAATAATTAAAATAGACCCGGAAAGTGTTGTTTTAATTGTGAATTTGTCTTAAGTTTTAGGTTGTCTTTGTATTTTGTTTGACTGTGCTACTAGATATACGTGTATGTGTGAATACAGCCACAACCTACATTAAGCAGCCTGGCAATTCATACATACTATAGTGTGCCCACGATAATAAGAAAGGCGGTAAAACAAACTTTAAGGTGGATTAATCAGATGTACATGATTTATCATTGATATTTTATGTACAAAAAAATGACCACATCTATTTAGTTATGCTACGGTCATATTTGCCCTACGAGCTCCTTACGAGCTCCGTACGAGTTGATTTTGGCGAACTAGCACGGCGTCCGTACGGAGCCCGTACGGAGCCCGTATGGATATCGGAACTCGTACGAGCATCGTACGGATTGTTGTGACTCGTAGAGGACCCGCCGTCTCGGTGAAAATGTTTTACCGAGCTCCCGAGTTGTCTACGAATTCGTAGATATTTTTCAAGTCTGTATTATCTCGCACGATGCCCGTGTGGACACCGCACGAGTTACGAAATACTCATGCGAGTAGCGTGCGATATCCGTACGGATATGGAAGGATATGGAAATTTGCAAGGTTTTACATCGCATGGGACGCCATTGGGATGTATATAGTGAACATTATCTCAACTGCTAAACTTATGACAACGAATTGTTATGAGTATGGTGTATATTGCAATATTGAACACAAAATTGTTATATCTTTATTTCGAATATACATGTAATAACACATGACATTGTTGTATACACTATATAACATTTACTGTTATTATGATGATACTGCAACTGTATCATGTATCCAAGTTCCTGTAGAGAGACTCTGCCAATAGGAAAAACAAAACATTGATTAAGGATGTAGGAGCGCTTTGGACCACACCTTCAGAATTTGCTCAACTTTTGCCAGGAAGTAGAGAAATCTATTCTGACACTAAATATGATGAAAAACACTAGGTCACGGAACTCGTTTTTCGGGTTATCAGCCCTGATTGAAGTGTGTATGAATTATTTCTATAATTCCATGGAAATTGGCGAATTGGTGGTTGTGTTCAAATTCGACATTTTTATTTGATGTATGAGATCTAAATAATAAAGTATATTTCAATATAGTTTGGGTACACATTGTTATACATGATCAAGATACCAAAAATGGTACAGTAAACTGCAAATGGAAACCGTCATTTCGATTAGTATTTTCTAATTTTATTGCATAATACTTAATATACATAATTTGATTTATTTTAGATTATTTTGACACATTTTTACATTAATTTTTTATAAGGCACATAACGTACTATGACAAATGACGCATGCGCATTAAACCGATCCAGCATCCTTAATTTATGAAAACAATAATTATTATTTAAAAAGTAATTAAAACTTGTGCTTTACATTATTACTTTACCTACGTATGTTGGATTATGGTTGAAGCTGAGCATTGGTACGAGGGAATGTGTGAGTTGTCGTCCTGATTGCCGGAAGAGTACTAGTGCTTGTAGCTATTTTTTTCAGTATATGTCCGGTTTCCACTGCTTGATTGTGTGGATGGGATACCACAGTTTATTCCGAGTATGATAAATGGTTCCGCTATACGCGAGACCACTAGTACCTCTGGGTTTCCAACCAGTTCACCTCTATATTAGTGGGAAATACTGAAAAGCGTTTCTGAAATGGTCATACAGTCTAATTATTGTTGTGTATTTTGATACTCTTTAATAAAATAATTATGATGAATAGTCATTGCATAATGTACATTTTTATTTATCACTTTAACAAATTTAGCCAAGGGGTGGCAACTTTTAATTCTACATCATTGCGTTTAAGCTTGCAACGATGCTAGGTAGTCAACTTGACGGCACGCTTTGCCACTCTTCTTTAATTTGGGATTTTTCAACTTCAATCCAATGTTTTGTTCGATTATATGTGAATCTTAGCCAAACTTATTAGGCTGTATAGCACACATACTAAGTAAATAATCGTACAATACCATTAAAAATTACAGTCTAAATGAATTGTAGAATTGTCTTTACATTCACAATGTCTACCTACGGAATTCCGTTAGGGCCATCACCTTCAACTGTATTTATCTGGAACGCGACAAATCGACAGTACAATAAAATGATGGATGATAATGAGAGAATATGATAGCACGATAACGATAATATCGTATTCTCATATGACCACCATCTAACTATCGTATTATCACTATCGTATTCTCATATTATCATTATCGTATTCTCGTATCATCATAATCGTATTCTCGTAATATCATCATCGAACTATCGTATTATCATCATCATATTCTCGTATTATCATTATCTTATTATTGAACTATCATCATCGTATTAACCTGTTATAATTATCTTATTATTGTATTATCATTATCGTTTTCTCGTATTATCATCATCTTACTATCGTATTCTCGTATCATCATCATCGTAATATCCGACCAGCAACCTTTCTCCAAGTAAGTACGCACCAGACTTTGATCCATGACATATTACCGCGACCGTGGCCGGGTGATTTTGGCGTCCGCATAGGAAGCAGGAGATGGAAAGTTGGAATCCCGGAGGAAGTTAGGTTATAACTGAAGCAGTCGTTTAATAAAACACCAGCTAGTTCACGAATAGTTACCATAGGTCCAACTCTACCAGGTACCCGGCACGAATGGTTACCATAGGTCCAACTCTACCAGGTACCCGGCACGAATGGTTACCATAGGTCCAACTCTACCAGGTACCCGGCACGAATGGTTACCATAGGTCCAACTCTGTCAGGTACCCGGCACGAATGGTTACCATAGGTCCAACTCTACCAGGTACCCGGCACGAATGGTTACCATAGGTCCAACTCTGTCAGGCACCCGGTACGAATGGTTACCATAGGTCCAACTCTGTCAGGTACCCGGCAAGAATGGTTACCATAGGTCCAACTCTGTCAGGTACCCGGTACGAATGGTTACCAAAGGTCCAACTCTGTCAGGTACCCGGTACGAATGGTTACCATAGGTCCAACTCTGTCAGGTACCCGGCACGAATGGTTACCAAAGGTCCAACTCTGTCAGGTACCCGGCAAGAATGGTTACCATAGGTCCAACTCTGTCAGGCAACCGGCACGAATGGTTACCATAGGTCCAACTCTACCAGGTACCCGGCACGAATGGTTACCATAGGTCCAACTCTGCCAGGTACCCGGCACGAATGGTTACCATAGGTCCAACTCTGCCAGGCACCCGGCACGAATGGTTACCATAGGTCCAACTCTGTCAGGTACCCGGCACGAATGGTTACCATAGGTCCAACTCTGTCAGGTACCCGGCACGAATGGTTACCAAAGGTCCAACTCTGTCAGGTACCCGGCACGAATGGTTACCATAGGTCCAACTCTGTCAGGTACCCGGCACGAATGGTTACCATAGGTCCAACTCTGTCAGGTACCCGGCACGAATGGTTACCATAGGTCCAACTCTGCCAGGCACCCGGCAATACATGTATGAGAATAGATTCGGGTTATTTTGCTAGTGTGGGGTCCAACCAGCTATATTTTATCCAAGTTGGTACCCACTAGACTCCCATCTAAGACGTACTCCCCTCATTGTATTAGATGACCACAATTCACCCAGTTCCAGGGTCCAGGCCGATCCCATCTGGATCAGCAAACGCTCAATGTATGATAATTGTTATTTCCGTAATTCTCGTGTACAGAACTAATGAGTACACATTAAACAATTGTCTATGTATCTACATATTATGTATACCTTTGGATTTCTACTGTATGTATTTAATTGTTTTGGTGTGATACACATGAGACACATACCCATTGTACAATGTAAAACATTATGGCAAAATTGGCCGAGTCTGTCAAGGGACAGGCATGCATTTTCCTTGGCGTTATGCACAATGTTGCGACTATTTTCTGTAACATGACGTTGACGTAATTTTAGTGCCAAAAGTACGTCACACACTTTACAACACTTTGTAGATTTAGACTGATGATATTGATTAAATAAAAAACATTATCATTAAATGATAAAAGGTACAGGTGTATTAATTTTAACATGTCGTGGACAAATTTGTGACTATATTGCCAATATATTGCCGTTTAGGAAATATGCAAAATGATGAAAACAGGCATTATGATTTATTTTTTTGCGTTATAGTCAAATTTACTTTTATGATATGCATAACGTTCCTTCATCCTTTCTTTTTCTATTAAGTTTCCACGGTATTCTGTCATTTTATCTGCCTTTGACAGAATTGTAAAAGTATTTCAAAGTTGATAAATTTACTAGGTTTATTGCATTATATTGCTACGAATTCATAAAACGCTAGTTCGCATTATAACGTCAAGTATCGCGTTTTAGTCAGTTTCGCGCCGTGGCTAGACATAGCTCAATAACTATAACTTTTACAGTTTTACAAGTATCACAACAAAAATTAGTGCAAAAGTAACTATGATAAATGAGTCACACATTTTTTGGATACCAGTTTCATACGCACATCGGAATAGTGCTTTATATGCTTTGAAAATATACACATTTATAGATACCGATAAAATTCATACACAATTTTCGCCATTACTAGACTTTTTCAAACAAATATATCACAATGCTCAACGTGTATATTTCTTCTGAATGTGATACTAACGTAATCGTTATCAAATGAGATTTCATTAGGTACCAAATATAGTATCATTTTCTTCCGTCAGTGATTTCTTTCTGAAACAACTTCTTGCACAACAAGTCGGCTTTTTTTCTTATGAAAATAACAAATTGGACAATCTATCCATATTCAACGAGATGCTTACATCCGGGAAAAGCCCTTTTCAAAATATATAATTCCACTTCCGAACAATACTATGGCTAAACTATGGTGAATTTGGCCAAAAAATAGAAAATATATACTATTTTTTGTAAAGTGCGCGGGGGCATCGTGTTACAATGGGATATCATATTTTAGCGTCCGCGCGACAATTAAAACATACTCATTACGGATAGTGTAATTGATTCATCACATATGAAAACGTTAGATTTGTTTCTTTTCTGAATACTTTAATATGTCATTCATTGATGTATCTTTAAAACTAAGTGCACTACTAGATTTTATACCTGTGCAATTCACGTAATTTCAACATTAGTCGCAACATTGTGCGTAACGTCCTTGTATTTATAAACATGACACGAAATACCAATCATTCTATTATCACCTTACAAAATATAACAATACAAAAATGGGCGAGGACAGCTTCTTTATGAGCTCTCTACTTCAAAAAGCTATACGAGCTCGTACGATGCTCTTACGAGTTTACGATGTCCGTACGGACTCTGTACGAACATGCTAAAATTCGACTTGCACGGAGCTCGTACGACCAATGTGACCAGGGTCTTAAAATAGATAATTAAAATTCGCTAAATATAACCATCATTGTCGCACGGACAGCGTACGGACAGCGTACGAGTTATCTGCGAGCTCTAATTGATCTATGAGCACCGTGCGATGTACGACCGGGCTCCTTGCGAGCCCCGTACGATGTACGACCGGGCTCCTTGCGAGCCCCGTACGATGTACGACCGGGCTCCTTGCGAGCCCCGTACGATGTACGACCGGGCTCCTTGCGAGCCCCGTACGATGTACGACCGGGCTCCTTGCGAGCCCCGATGCATCTCTTTAAATCGTACGTGGACCGTACGAGCTGTGACCAGACGCTACGAATGTACAAGTACCGTTAGGATTTCAAAGATTGTGGCCTCGTACGAGTTGGTAAATTCGTGCGGATATCGAACGAGCGTTGTGACCAATTTTGCAAGAGCTGACCAAACCGATTCATGGTTGTAAAAATGACATTATCCTGGGCACACTATAGTAAGTATATTATGTAGTTGTTTTAAATAATGACAGGTTATTGTTTTATATTTGATATTGTGTATTTGTATTATTATTATTATATATATATATCATTATTATACCACGTACATATTTTACATTTATAAAGAACATTTATCATGAAAATACACATTCAAAAGTGCATTTCAATCACAATTAAGGCATGGTTAAAACGATTTGAATTGGATAAAAGCTTGCAAATCAAAACAACATGTGTATGATATACAAAAAATACCTTGAAAAAATATAGTTTATTATACTCTAGTACTGTTCTAACTTCTTTAGATACTTCACGATTTCAGCTTTTCTAATGCGATCTATACTTATGTTGGTATATGACGTAAAGTTTGGCAAAGACGGCAAGACAAATTACGCCTACTCAAAGTTGAAAGCAAGCGTTCGTATTTTATTATTTGACCAATTTTAACGAGACATCATCGACGTCCTAACTGGAAATAAATAATATCCTCGCAACTTAAGGTGGAACAAGTGGATTAAAAAATGTCGGAGTCTATATACAAATTTGGTATCATTGTAAAATTGCAGTTATTTCCAATCTAAAACTGAACGTTAAACTTAAGTGCTTTAGATAATGACGTTGCTGTGACGTCGTCAATTTTACAATGGTGACAGATTTGTGTATTGACTCCGACATTTTTAATGCCCGAAACCGCCTCGACTACTAATCCAGGTATTGGCTGCTCATTGTTTAATGCATATGAGAATCCTATTCATTCATTTATCCATTTTATTGAACTATATTGACATATGCGCAGGTAAGTGTGACTTACAAAAAGGAAGATAATATTAAGTCAGACAGAGAAGGCAACACTCAACTTAACACGCCGAGCACAGAAAACATTAAAACATGCAAGGCACACTGACAATTCCCAACACATAACCGAACGAGAAAATGAACTGCTCAAGTCCCAGCCCAAGTTTCAGCTATCAAAAAGCTGAATGCCCAAGCTAAACGACCAAGTGAACATAGCAAAACGACCTTAGCTGTCTGAAGTCCTAAAAAGGTAAAGAATAACAGTTATAACAAGCTGAATGCCATGATACGGGTTTAACTATATTTGAGACCATAAACTGCTTACTTGATTGTGCATTCGGTTTAAGGCATTCACCATTTCTCAAACACTGACTTGACGCGTGTAATGAGACGATATTAACAATCAACAGACAGACAGACGTATGGGTAATTAAACAAAGCGGAAATCATTGAACAATTACGGTCATTAGATTAATTAAAAAGTGTAAGTTTGTGATATTTGCATATCGATTTTATTTATTATTTCCTAACGATTGATTTTACAAGTTAGATGCACAATTCGCCTAACCAGAACTTGTTAACTATATTGGATTGGAAAATAATTGTTTCTCATAATTTCCTGTTCATCTAGCGAGTTGAACATAATTTCAAATAACGCTTGTGTCTTTTCATACTAAGAACGTGCAGTCGGGTTGTATCTGTCATTTAACAAGCACTTTGATCAATATTTGCTTTCACGATCGTAATAAAACCGAAGTCTAATGATATCCGTAGTCGTTCCTTGAAAACGAGTCTCCTACAAGTAATGCAAATATTAGAAAGTCAAACGAAAATAAGCGTGACAAAATTACCGATCAATTTCTGCCCAATGAAATAGACACACAACATTCTCGGTCACGCAGATGCTTGGATTCGGTGACAACCGGAAACACGTGTTCCGGATAGACTAGTAACTTCCATTAAGGCAATCAATCACTTCCGGTGCTTCTGTAAAGGCCAAACAAGGGTCGTTTTGTGTCGACTAGAATGATGCATTTATGTATTGTCAATGTTTTAACAGCATTGTGCACTGTGGACTGAAGATGCAATAAACGAACGCTGAAGTTTGTACATGAAATATCGCTAGCTTTGAATGAGAAGGTCGTAGGTACTACTTACGACCTTAAAAAACTCATACATATTTAAAATCTGCATCACGTGGCGCTTCTTATGAGCCTGTTGTCATGAAAATCGGAAGTGGTCATGTTGACCAAACTGAAATTTAAAAAAACTTGTTTTGCAATAAGTTATTGTTTTCTCAATTTATATTGATTTTGTACTTGCGCCCTTCCAATTTTAAGCCAGCGATATGTTCATGAGCTACAAGCCAGGTTCAACAAAAGCCTGTTTCAGCACTCGCCTTGTTACTGCTTCCGGAAAAGTCATGGCAGAGAGGTTTTGTAAGTATTTATAAGTTTGTTGTTTTTACGACCGTTTGAACTTACTGTTGCTTCTGAACTATCAGGACATGCCTCCATGTCTAAATATTTGACTTAAACCAAAGTTTTGCCTTATCAATGCTTATCATAGTAGTATTACGTTAAACAAATGTATTTACTTATTATATACGCTTGTATATATTATATCTAAGTTATTGTTTTTCTAATCTAAATCAATCCATTATCGTGTTATTTGCCTTATTTTATACTCTTGTATTTATATAATATATATACGGACTCGCGATTTAATTACTACGCACCCGAACTCGTAACCATGCTTTATTATACGATAAAACACAGTTCGGTTATGTGTTGCGTATTGTGCCTACTATGCTTTATGTTATCTATATTCGTCTGGTTAAGTTGATTGCTGCCTTCCCTGTCCAACTTAATATTATCTTTTAGAACACTACTTGACTAATAAATTCTGATTGAAAAACATTGTTCATCGCAAAATTGTGTCGGAGCAGGTTATGCTAGGTCGCAGACTTACCAAAGCTAGTTTTTATGACATAAATACCATGATCTTCCGAGTGAGAACAAATCACGGAACAATGTTCTCCAATGTGTGTGATAACAAATACCTGACGTCACCAGCTTCTCGGCGAGTAAACGTAACGCCGACGGCTTTAGTTGTTTTGACCTAGTAACTAAAGGCTCGCTTAATAACCTTTGTTTACTGAACTTGTTTAACAAATGTTGATCTCCAAAGACAACCCTTAACGGATCTCATATTTCCAAATAATATATGGACTTTCAATGGAATTGCAAAAGGTCTGACTATCAATATATCACTGAATTATTTAGAATTAATTTGTACTCAGTTGTAGAAATATTTTCAGTGTTTTATAATTTCATATTTTGAAAGCCATCTCGAGTTGAGCATCTTAAAATAATAGAATAGAATATAATAGAATGATTTGCTAAACATGTTACAACTTTAAACCCTAACAAGCAAAGCTACATTGACATTTCGAAACTTGTGTGAGTAATGGTTTGCAAGATATTTTCATGTCGGAAAATAAGTTCAGTATTGCAATTAGAAAAAAACTACATTTAAGTCAATTTAAAAACTTGAGCTCTGTTTATTAAAACAATTAATGCATAGTTGCAGAATTCCAAGACATAATTGCATGCAACTATTAACTACTTAAGGGGGTAAAATGTCAACATTATGCCGATCAAATCAAGTTCTTAAATTCCAACATTCAAAACGTGTATAACACGATCGTTGCAAATGTTAACGTATTCATGGACAAATAATTGTTTATTCGTGGATACTTTGATGTAGTGACAATTTCCACTTCCGAGACACAATTTACAACAATTTGCATAAGAATAGGGACACGATGATTTGGCCAATTTACGTCTTTTTCATGGGAATGTGCTGCGTGTAGAACGTGTATGTCTTTGTTTCAATAGAATTACCACTTGTATTGTAATTATGGCGAACAATCAGATAATAAAATACATTATTATACAGTTTATTACAATTTGATTGATAGTATACTTTGAAATTCCAATTGTTTGCTTTTAATCTGAACGCTCGCCCTTAGTCTTTTGGTATAACAGCAATTTAAACATTAGCGCAGTAGAAAAGCATCGAGTAGATGTTGCTATCACGTGTAATTGTATGAAAGAAAAACGAATATAAAATTATGCTACGTGCCTGTGATTACAATTGACACATCTCTTTGGTAGCGGGTGTTTTGATTCTTAGCGTCACAAAACTTCAACACACAGGTTCAATTAAAAAGTAACAATTTCATTTATTTATCATGTCTTTTGAAGCTCTGGTAAAATGACTAAATAAGTATCAGCAGATATACAGTATAGACTGTAGATAAAATACCAAGAAGATCTTTCTTGGATTTGGTAAAATACTCGTAAATGATGCATTCTTGAAATTTCGACGTGGAAGTGCTTTAGAAAATTTGGCCTAAAATCAGCTTTGCGAACAATGTTCGCAGCCTCTCAGGCTCAACCACAACCCAAAACATGGTTGAACTGGGTGGAATCAACCAATTGTAATCGCCCAAGCGTTCAACCAAGAAATGGATGACGTCAACTCAAAATGGGTGTTTCAACCAAGCGGAACACTGGCTGAATAACTGAGAAATCCGTCAACAAAAAGTCACAATTATTTGTTAAAATTGTTGAAAACAGTAACATGCCCGGAGACAGTCAACTATTTGTTGTGTTTTTGCAGTAACTATTAAGTTAGATAGAAGAAACATGTTTAAGATGCCAGAATACCAGCCATGATGTCAATCTACTGAAAACCCTCAGTGTAAGGTAAATTTCAGTTCAAATATTGTTGCTTATCGCTTATATTATTTCAATATGAGTCGGAACTTAACATTGGTATCACATAATGCAAACATTATTCAGAGTGTATAACAGCATTAGTCCTAATCAAGGTATACGACTTCTACAGCCTAGTGGTAGGGTGACATCTTCCAATAGTTCTGGGGTTCGATCAAAGACCACCACGCGACATACTAAAATCGTTAAAAAGGTACTGATACATATCCCTTGCTTGGCGGTCAAGATAGTTAGTATCAGGTGACTGTTTGTTTACCCAGTGTCAGGATAATGTCAAAACCGCCAGAATGTTCCATTTCTTATGGTAAATGCATGTATTGACCAATCAGCGCTCTTATTTTTTTATCATACCATCTTTGACAATAGTTTTATGTATCAAAATAAGCGTAGACTATTTCATTAGCGTTCTTAGCGTAGTGCGTTAAATGCATGGTATCAGCATAAATCATTGGTGAAATTCAAGTACAGGTTCTGATCCAGTCTGACACGCTTTTTCTTTGTTATGCGAAAAAAGTAGCTGGCTTGAAATAGATACGCTATGTTTTTTATATTTACTAGTACATTGAATGCAAAAATTGCAGAAAGTTCCAGCTTCGTAGGATGAACTCAATCCTGATGTGTTGGAATACAAATGTGAATAGACCTAGTTTATGCATTGTATGTATGTAATCACCGGAATGAGCAAACTCATTAATATACATAGTTTAAGCAAAATTTAAAAAATCTAAGCATTGTTGATGATGTTAGGACTAAATCCTGACACACCTGAAATAATCGATCGGGTTGAATGTTTGTTTACGCGGTTGTGACAGATAACTTTGAATCAACACACACATATATATATATATGAGCCGTTCTCCAGGAAAACCGAGCTTAGTGACAAAATTAAGAAAATCATGATAATAAAGCGTTATAAACTTTTATGAACAGTTTCTGTACATTTGAGCGAACAAAACCCATCTAATTACATATGACAATAGTGACATACTTTAAAAACTAACCGTACTACTTTTTGAGTGACTTCGCAAACGTGATTCAAACGTCATTTGACGACACGTTGACAAGCCTTCCTCAATGGCAGTAGTTGATAAATTATTGATGTAAACTTTCAAATAGTATCACATTTTAGATTTTTCTCTCATTTTAATCAAGCAAATTAAAATCACGAATGCTTGCTTTCAGAAAACTAGCTACAGTTTTTAACTTCTTACCCCTCATTTTTCTCAATACCTTTCAGATATTGGTCACCATAGCCAGGCAAGACATTATTTCAACATAATTCATGAGCAAAAAGTACAATACAGAGGATATTACATGAGTGTCTTTTCAAACGAGTTGAATAAAATAATAAAATGCGAGGCTCTGCCCAGCATTTTATCGATTTTATTCAACGAGTTTAATAAATTCAATGTGGAAAGTCACAAATGTAATGTTCTTTTTATCACATGTTTGCCATGTCCGGCCGAAATATAAAATATCTACTTAATTTGACTATAATAAACGCGCAACTTTGACGACGTCGCCTATACTTTGAGTGACGTCACGTCAAAGCTTGATTACACTAGTGTATTATCAAAAAATGAATAATGGCTTTATTACGTTACCGCGACTTCAACCATGTGATATCTTACTATTTTATCCAAGTACAAGTGTTTATGTACTCTCCATATGAACGAAATACTGTTGGTCAGACATTAAACCAATACATAAATCCACTTGCGATTTGAACTGTGAGTTTTACTGTATATGGGATGCTTCATGAGCTGCGGTCTGGTTCGAGGTTGTCACGTGATGGGTTACATCATCCAGGATTGAACAATGCGGTGTCATTCTTATTTCGTTAATTTAACCAAAACAACGAGTATTTTTAAATTTTTTAATTTGGATTTTCGTAAAAGGAGGCGGAACAATAGGATGTGCGGTATTCCATATCACGTAACTGTAGTTATACGTTATTACATCCAGCTGAATACGTAAATAAACATGCTTTATATAGTCATAATTTATGATAAAATCACATGCTGTAACAAACACAATATTTCACAGTTTTGAATCGAAGGGAAATAACTGTATATACGAACACGATGGTCGCTCATAAGTTATCGTTCTTCCATAAGGACCATTATAAGGTCGACCACGTTCTATGTAATGATCGATATGGACAGTGCCGACACAAACTGATTCTCTTGAAATAATGTAAAATCAGATATTTTGCGAATATAGAGCTAAACGTAGGTTCGCGAATTTACACTTTCAAATTTCAGATAAAAGTATAGATCTACTTCATGCATTCATTTTAGTGTGGCTGCAAACACAGGTAGATCTAACTGTATCAATAATAAAGAGTAAACAAACACAATTTTATTTTATAAAATTTAGATTCCCCTATAATGTCTTAGATATTATAAATTTCGTAAAGTTTTTTTTGTTTAAGAAATAATGAACAGTAGCTATGCTTTGTTGCGTAATAAAATATAGGCACGTGTTTGGATGCGTAGTAATTAAATCACGAGTGCGTAGCACGAGTGATTTAATGTACGCATTCAAACGAGTGCCTATATTTTATAACAACAAAGCACAGCTTCCTATTTATTATTTCGATTCTAACATCGCCTATACTCTGCCATTTATAGCACAACAAGACAGGTTGACGCCAAACTGCTTTCTGTCATTTGTCATAGTATATGACGTCAAACGTGACGTCATCAATCAGCTATATTGTATCGCGGTAATAAAATAGGGTAAGCTCAATATATACTATGACAAATGAAGTAACGATGACGTCAACTTTCCTATGTAATAAAGTAGTTTGACGTCAACCTGTCTTGTTGTGCTATAAATGGCAGAGCATTGGCGATATTAGAATCGAAATAATTAATAGGAACTGGTTCTATGTTAGAATACGCAACAAAAGATAGCTACGTATGCATAATTTCTTAAATAATTATATATGTAACATAATTTATTTGAGAAAGAAAAGAATAATACAATGTAGTTATCCTATAGCATAATAGCCCCCCCCCCCTGAGTCGCTTGATAAATATTTAAGTCCCTCAGAGTAGTTCGTGAATGAATTTTTATTAAAAATGAAATACAATATTTGTGTTCGTTTTGTTTGAAGGTGATTTTGAACCTATATGCATCTTTAATTAGTTTGTGACACAAAATGACTACATTGATCTGACCACTCGTAGAGTACACTTAACAAATCTTATACGTGTGCATGTATATATTTAACCATAACTCGATCAATACGTGTTTGATCTTATTGAAATAGTCAACATATGTAGCTTGGATACGAGGTATTACAATTCAATTGATGTTTTGCACGTGTCTCAATAACCGCTATATTTAAAGTGGAAGAAAGAACTTTATTAATATATTCTTGTGGTAGTCAAAACCATGTACGAGGCGCATCCGTAAAGTTCTAGGACAAGTATGCCTATCGTTGGAAAATATCCGTTAAAACATAATCATAAACATGACGTTTCCTAAAACTTATATATATTCGTGATTTACAAACGAAATATTGTGCAAAAATATTAACAATTAATTAGTCCATATTACTTTAAAATTACACATACTCACTGTCACGGAGCATTTCAAATAATATAATAACGCAATGACGTTAACGCCAAATTAGCTTATTATTTTCACAAAATTTCATGCAAAAATATTAATAAATAAAAAAGTTTTACGGCAAAAACAAGTGTACACTTATAAGATTTGTTATGCGATATGTCAATATTACATGTACAGTTTGTTTCCTAGATCCAAAGCAGTTTCACAAAGGATATCCAATGTTTAAAACAAAACCATGATGATGACAATAACATCAGTTGTAAAACATCAAATGGTTACAAACAAAACAGAACAGTGTTGCTGATTGTATGTTGTTAATGAACAAAAGTTATATCTTTATTTCAAAGACATACACTTATCAACAAGCATGTTCAGTTTTATGATCATAACTTCAGATCTTTGTTCCTTATCCCCCAATAACTTACACGCATACCAAATCATGTTGTGGATTTTTGTTTGTTGTTAATGACGTAAAAACATATCCTCCATTGTTGCGTTTATGTAAATTTTTGTCAAAACGTAAATTGTATGTTCTTGATCGATACGATAAGATTTAGTTCCTTGATTAAACCCGCTAATGTTGTTGTTGTTTCTATTTCTGCATGCTCCAATGTTTTTTTGTTACTGTTATCTATCGCACAAAATGTTTGGATAGTCTTGCAGAAGTAATCACACACACCTGTCACTTTTCTTTTAAAGCATGTCTTGTCATTTTATCAAATTGTATTCAAATCTCTCAGAACACGTTCCAAAAGCAATGACGCCAAATAATTGTGCAAGCCGACGAAGCAATTATAATTACATCTAGTGAGTCTTATGCTCTCAGTATAATCATGTACACTTACTATCCGTGGTCTTCGTAGTTCGATAGGTACCGTCTTCAGCACTGTGCATTTTCGTATTGCATACTAATAAATGGGTATAGTACGATAGACCATAACATAATGCATGTTTCTTAGGAATGTATTCTTAAAACTAAGTACATCTGCCACCGGTATAGCATAACATCTTTGCAGTACCTTGCATCATATGAGAAGTTGTAGTCTACTTTTATTTTGTTTGAAAAGGCGAACAGCAAGAACATGTCAATGCTCATTTTGTTTAACATACGAATAATTTCGAAAAGAAATGCAATTCCATGCATATATTTGTATTTTCGGGGATTTCGTTCTCCGAACATGGCATTTGTATCCATTAGACTATTGTCTTCTCTTAGGTAACATTTGGTTGAAATCCTTTCATTAGTTTGGTCATAATGTATGGTAATAAACACCAAACTGACTGAAATTATATCTTATATCCAAGAAATGTCTAAACCTTATTTAATTGATATACTTATACATGATGAACTTTTTGAGATAAAAGGACACCGTAAGGTGTCTTTTAGAATTAATTACTAACTAATGCCCGTTATGCCTTCTGGCGTGTAGGGCATTAACAAAGGACCTCCACCGGAGTCTGTCTTTGACTAGCTTCTCCATTGTTCCCTAAGAATGTCCCATACTTCTTAGTTTCGCTTCCACCGTGCGCCTCCATGTTATTGTTTGCCTTCTGGTGTCCAATGTAAAGCTTCTTTTGGTATTGAGTTGTTCTCCTTTCTAATGGCATGACCTAGCCATGTCCATCTCCTTCTGAGCAGTATGGTGACCATGTTATTTAGCATTGTTTCACGTTTATTACATGTTTCAAAGTATGCCAATGCATCTGAAAGACAACAACAAAAGTGGTCAACCGAAAACAACGACAGAACATTGATAAAAAGTAGGAAATTCGTCTCAAAGCTGCAATATTAACAGTTGGACTGTTAGCTGCTCGTACATGCTCGAGTTTATCCACAGTTCACTTCCTTTGGAAGAAAATACTTAAGATTAACAACATACCATGCTCACCACATTGTGACCAAAACGTCATCCGGGATTGCCAAAAAATATTTAAATTACACCTCCAGGATGAAACACACGCTCACTACCATTAACCAAGAATATAAAGCATAGCTAAAATATATGTGCTACCAAAATAATCTAAGAACCCCGTAATTTAAAACACACACAGTCAGTGATGAAAATGATACATTTGATTTTCTTCGACAACAAAGGTCCTGCAATTCAAAAACCAGAACAAATGGGCACAAGAAGGTTTTATAGATATTTTGTGCAGGAAAAACTTCAGAAATATTTCCTAAGCGTCAAAGTGTTAATAGAATAGACCATATGTACCTTTCATGGAAATGCCTCTTTGCACGGAGCTTCTATTGTAAAGTAGTTTTTGAATGAAAAGCGCGTGATAATGTGGAATCACCTAGTCTATGTTGTAGACCTAGTCCTATGCGACCAGATTTAAGTTCCTAGACTTAAATCGCACTCAGTAGACCATAGGTACGTTTCCAGGAAACCTATGTGGTCAGTCATATTACAGTACATGGGTGTTGTACCTTTTGCAGACGACAAAACATAGCTTTAATCTTGAATTTTAAAGTTAAATTAGTGTACAATGTGTAAAGGAGAGTTAATTGAAGGTTGTCTGAGAATTTCTTTGTTTTTGATTCTTTCAATAAAAAGTTATTACCTGCGAGCTGGGCACGTGACCTGTTCTCGATGGTTTACGATTTCAAAAAAAATATCCAAAAAAAGATGCATTTTGTAAGAATGTCGTGAACCAGACTAATCAAACCGGTCGTTACAAGATTTCAAATTTTCCTTGAACGAAAATAGATTAGTTCTATGGTTAATGTGTCAGGATTACGGAATTTCGGGTGTTAACCAACACCTGATCGGTATTTTTTACGCAACCGATAATTTTCTTACGCAAAAAGATGGCTGACGTATGTCGGCCCGGGCAAGTCGAAATTCTTAAAAAGAACTACAAAATTATCCTCAAAACCCGTCCCTACGATAAAAATGTACACGCAACTCGATTAAGAGTATAAAACACGAGTTTAGATCGTTTTATCGTTTGATAAATTCTTCGCTAAGGTTTCATACTCAACACTTTCGTATCACTTCCCTCGCTCGTCCTGAATAATTTTTGTCGTACTCAACACAATTCGTACCCGGCACTTCGCTCCGTTAATTATTTTTCGGATTTTTTTAGGATCAGCGGGTAAAATTAGTGCTGGTTGTTTCCCTTGATAAAATTAACAACATATACAGTTTCTTTTGGTCTCCAGGGTCATATTAGGAGAATTACCATTCAGTGTTAATGTCTATTCAGAGACTTAAAATTCTAAATGTCTCTTGTCTATTGTCATGGAATTATCGGAATTGGTTTATGATCTTTGTTATTGTTGAACACTGAAAACATGTTTTATGATAATACCTTTTAATGGACTAGTACGAGGTTTTATTTATAAGCATATAAATATCATATGGAACAAGGGAGTCATAATATGCAATTATGTGTCTTGAAAATTGGTTTGTTATACATGAAATTATTTATCCGTTTGTTGATAAATTTCGTATGTCAAATTATCGTGCATATAGTTTTCCCAATTTGAAAGCTACCGGCCTACCGCGCTTATTTTTTCAAAATTTTGAGATTTTCATGCTTAATTTTATACACATTAGCTGTTGAATTATGCAGTTAGAAGGTCGAGGATCCTGTCAATTCTCTGTCAAATGAAGTCGGTACACCATTTGCTCGCAGGAACTATTTGACTTGTAGTAAGTTGCATTTCTTTTCGAACACCCTCGTATTGCCCAGCACAATCCAATATTTTAGGACGAGGTACGTAGAAAACGCAACGCATGTTTTGTTAATCAACTTGCATCATTACAAATAAACACTGTTGCATTTATCAAAGTGTTAAGGTATATAGGTCTAATACTCATACTAGACACCAGAGAAAATATCTGTCGTGTCGTAAGTTGAAGACGATCATCATTTTTGTTCCATAATGTTCTTTAGATGTATTAGTATACACTTTGCAACATACCAAGAGATAACATTGGTCGCGGCGTAACATATGTTAAAACTTAATATTATTTGAAAGAAATAATTCCATTTTTCTCATGACCGTCTTATATGATCGAAATGTTCAAATATTGAAAAGCAAGAAGCAACTCATACTGGCATTAGATCTGTCAACCTAGGTCACATGATAAAATAGAAGAACCCCTTGTTCGCATACTCGAAAACACAATTTTGACCTAGTCTTTAACATACATTATTATAACACTCGATGGAAGTGTGTAAATTCAAGATATAGTAATGTATTGGGTAACCGACCAAAAACTGTCATGGCCATCTTTTGAAAGACATCAACAACGCAAACAAAGCAACTTGACGCAAGCATACTTTAAAAAAAGTACTTTCTAAAAAAGTTCATTAATAACTAGTATCTAATTCAAGTCGTCCTGTCTATCACTGGTAGATAACACGTGTTGCTTAACTACAATACTTCACCATACACCATCCTCTCTATCCCTGGTAGATAACACGTGTAGATTTACTACAATACGTCACCATACACCATCCTCTCTATCACTAGAAGATAACACGTGTTGATTTACTACGATACTTCACCATACACCATCCTCTCTATCCCTGGTAGATAACACGTGTAGATTTACTACAATACTTCACCATACACCATCCTTTCTATCACTGGAAGATAACACGTGTTGATGTACTACAATTCTTCACCATACACCGTCCTCTCTATCAATGTAATAAAACACGTCTTGATTTACTACAATACTTCACCATACACCATCCCCTCTATCACTGGTAGATAACACGTGTAGATTTACTACAATACTTCACCATACACCATCCTCTCTATCACTGGTAGATAACACGTGTTGATGTACTACAATACTTCACCATACACCATCCCCTCTATCACTGGTAGATAACACGTGTTGATGTACTACAATACTTCACCATACACCATCCCCTCTATCACTGGTAGATAACACGTGTAGATTTACTACAATACTTCACCATACACCATCCTCTCTATCCCTGGTAGATAACACGTGTTGATTTACAACAATACGTCACCATACACCATCCTCTCTATCACTGGAAGATAACACGTGTTGACATACTACAATACTTCACCATACACCATCCTTTCTACCACTGGAAGATAACACGTGTTGACATACTACAATACTTCACCATACACCGTCCTCTCTATCACTGGTAGATAACACCTGTTGACATACTACAATACTTCACCATACACCGTCCTCTCTATCACTGGTAGATAACACCTGTTGATGTACTACAATACTTCACCATACACCATCCTCTCTATCCCTGGTAGATAACACGTGTTGATTTACAACAATACGTCACCATACACCATCCTCTCTATCACTGGAAGATAACACGTGTTGACATACTACAATACTTCACCATACACCATCCTTTCTACCACTGGAAGATAACACGTGTTGATGTACTACAATACTTCACCATACACCGTCCTCTCTATCAAGGTAATAAAACACGTCTTGATTTACTACAATACTTCACCATACACCATCCTCTCTATCACTGGAAGATAACACGTGTTGATTTACTACAATACTTAACCATCCACCGTCCTCTCTATCACTGGAAGATAACACGTGTTGACATACTACGATACTTCACCATACACCATCCTCTCTATCACTGGAAGATAACACCTGTTGATTTACTACAATACTTCACCATACACCATCCTCTCTATCCCTGGTAGATAACACGTGTTGATTTACAACAATACGTCACCATACACCATCCTCTCTATCACTGGAAGATAACACGTGTTGACATACTACAATACTTCACCATACACCATCCTTTCTACCACTGGAAGATAACACGTGTTGATGTACTACAATACTTCACCATACACCGTCCTCTCTATCAAGGTAATAAAACACGTCTTGATTTACTACAATACTTCACCATACACCATCCTCTCTATCACTGGAAGATAACACGTGTTGATTTACTACAATACTTAACCATCCACCGTCCTCTCTATCACTGGAAGATAACACGTGTTGACATACTACAATACTTCACCATACACCATCATCTCTATCACTGGAAGATAACACGTGTTGATTTACTACAATACTTCACCATACACCATCCTGTTTATCACTGGAAGATAACACGTGTTGACATACTACAATACTTCACCATACACCATCCTCTCTAGTACTGGAAGATAACACGTGTTGATTTACCACAATACTTTACCATTCACCATCCTCTCTATCACTGGAAGATAACACCTGTTGATGTACTACAATACTTCAACATACACCATCCCCTTTTTTTATTTTTTTTTCTTAATTTTTATTTGGTTTCATTTCACATATAAGCCATATTCTTATCGACAATGCGAAATGTTCACAGTAACCTTTCATTTGCCACTTGTAACGTATGTCATACAAAGAAGGAATTGCGTCGTTATCACTATGTTCTTTCTTGCCTTTGCTTTACTGAATTCGCAATTAACTGCTATATTTCGTATCATTATTTTTTTATGCCACCTGTCAGAACATTCAGTATATCCAGCAATCGAACAGTCAGTATATCCAGAAATCATACATTCGGTATATCCTGAAGTCGAACATTCAGTATATCCAGAAATCGAACATTCAGTATATCAAGAAATCGAACATTCAGTATATCCAGAAGTCGAACATTTAGTATATCCAGAAATCGAACATTCAGCATATCCCGAAGTCGAACATTCAGTATATCCAGAAATCGAACATTCAGTATATCCAGAAATCGAACATTCAGTATATCCAGAAATCGAACATTCAGTATATCCAGGAATCCAACATTCAGTATATCCAGATGTCAAACATTCAGTATATCCAGAAATCGAACATTCAGTATATCCAGAAATCGAACATTCAGTATAACAAGAAGTCGAACATTCAGTATATCCAGAAATCGAACATTCAGTATATCCAGAAATCGAACATTCAGTATATCCAGAACTCGAACATTCAGTATATCCAAAAGTCGAACATTCAGTATATCCAGAAGTCGAACATTCAGTATATCCAGAAGTCGAACATTCAGTATATCCTGAAGTCGAACATTCAGTATGTCCAGAAGTCGAACATTCAGTATATCCAGAAGTCGAACATTCAGTATATGCAGAATTTCTTTCAATGGTGATAAAACTGTCCACAAAAACTCAAATGATTACATGAAATTATGAGAAGATCCACCTCGTGGTAAGTAGCATTCGTCTGCTAAAAATATTAAGTTTCTCACGAGCGTTGGCAACACATTGAGCACTTAGTCGTCAGAGTTGGTGGTTTAGTTTACACTAGAAACAGTTCGGTCTTGCCTCACGCTGTTAGTAATGAATATTATCAATGTACAAAGAGCACATTCGACTCCCAATATGACGTACGAGTTTGCTTTTAAAGATAAAGAACAAGAAAAGCAGAACAAAACGTTCGTCATTAAACGGCAACAAATTGCATAATGTTTTGTATGTTGAGCACATACATTCAGAAAGCTGTGAAATCAATAAATAAAAATGAATCACCAGGACATGATGAAATACCCGCTGAAGTAATACAATAAAAACCATGTATCCACTTTCTTCATAGACTATTTTGTGTATGTTTCGAAACAGGCACGACCCCGAATGCATGGAACTATGGTATTATAACCCCGGTTTTGAAAGACTCTTCCTCAGATAAAAGAGATCCGTCGAACTATCGCGGTATAGCAGTTACATGTGCAATTTACAAGGCATATTGTGCGTTACTTAACAATAGGTTAACACAATGGGCGGAAGACAATGAAATTATCGCCGATGAACAAAATGAATTCCGACGTAACAGAAGTACGATTGACCAGCTATCAACTTTTATAACCATAATTGAAGACCGAAAAAAGTAGCATACATTGACTTTTCTAAAGCGTATAATCGAATAAACAGAGACACATTATGGAAAAACTTGCAAATATCAGTGTTCAAGGAAAATTTCTACACGCTCTCAAATCACTTTCACTAGTGTAAAATGTGCTGTAAAAGTAAACAATTTCAGAACAGACTGGTTTAGCCAAAACATTGGATTAAAACAAGGCTGTTTACTTTCAACAACGATGTTCAACTTTTACTTAAACGATTTGAGTTTTCACCTTAACCAGACAGGATTAGGAGTACGAATAAATGAAATTAACATTTGTCATTTGCTGTATGCGGACGATTTAGTACTCATCGCTGAAACTGAAGGTGAGCTCCAAGAACTGGGCTGGTATTCACAAAGCTTCTTAGATGAAAATATATCTTAAATATCCTATAAATTGCTTAGATATGATAAGATTCGTCTTAAGTTTAATTTATTTCTTAGTAGCTATTCAAAACATATCTTAAACTTAAGATCTTCTTAAATAGCCGATTTTTGTCTTAAATATCGAAATGTGCCTATATTTAAGATACGTACATAGGTATCTTACTATTTAAGAAATTTCTAAGATGAAAATAGAAGCTTTTTATTATGTGTTTAAAAGCGGTTTTAAGCTTGGAAATCATCAAGCAATGGGTAACAATGAAGAACCGCCCTAATATACGTATTAAATCATTCCTTTAGACCAAAGAACTTAGCAATTTATCAAAACGTCATGCAAACGCCCAGTTCAAGGGAAATAACCCGGTGTCGCATCCGCCTAAAGCGAAAGTAGAAGGTTAGGTGGAAACTCCGGACACAGGTTTTCGGAATTCGGGATTATTGATGCATACATGTTTAATCATGTGTAAATAAGTATATAAGAATAATCACGCTACAACAATAACTGGCTAACACAAAGTAGGCCTATAGTAGATCTATAACACTAATGTTTTATTATGCATTTTAAAACGTAATATCTTTCGTTGAATTATATTGTCAAACATGTCAATTTTGTCAGCATACGCTTATACCTTGGTCACATTTATGCGACGAGATATACACGGCGAGCTGACTTTTGCAAACAAGTAGGCCTACGGCGTCCATAAGCCAATGTGGATATGGTAGACTACCGATCATCTTAATTCGTATATCAGTGAAAATGTTTCACCGAACTCCCGAGTTGTACACGTATTCACTGGGATTTCGAAGTCGGGAACATCTCGTACGGGTCTCATACTGACACCAAACGAGCTATGTATGATATCCGTACGGATTTGAACACTAATAGGCTTATCGAAAAGTACTCAAACGGACACCGTGTGGTCACCGTGTGGCTATCATAGGAGTGTCCTGTAAGTGTTTTACGTACCTAATAGCTCCGGACGGGTTCCGCACACCTGGCTGTGTTATTGTTCGAAGGCCCGGTGGTGACTTAATAGTTCATGCTTCAAGCTTCATACTTCGAACTTCATGTCTAATATTGCTTTATGTTTCATATGTTATATGTAAACACCCGTACATAGTTCACCCTTCATAGTTCATACTCCAAAGTTCATACTCCAAGTTCACACTCCACAGTTAATACTCCACATTTCACACTCCACACTCCACGCTCCACAGTTCACACTTAATAGTTTACAGTCCTTACTTCATTGTTCACACTGCACACTTTATAGTTCACACTTCATAGCTCACAGTTCACACTTCATAGGCCAAACTTAAAAGTTCCTTTATTCATCGTCTGTTTAAAGTTGGATTTTAATTACTTGTACATGTACTATATAATTAAATTTTTGATAATGATAAATAATTATATTAATAATATGTGTACAGATGTATATAGGTGCATTTATGATTTGTAACATCGTTGTGAATATTTATTAGTCTCTTATAATTCTGTATTAGAATGGTCACATAATAATGTTTCTGTGATACATAATGTGATTGTAACTGAATCCACTCTGTGGCATTGTCGAAATATGTGTAAACTATTAGCTATGTGAATGTGAGGCTGAAATAAGGGCTATATAATGGTACATGTTGTATATAACAATGGTCCATCTTACGTAAATTGATAGACATACAAGTGTCATACGGGTAGTTTGCTCTAAGGCTGAAATAGCAATTTTAATGGCATCATTAGTTCGTAGATACATTGCTTATGTTCTTACATGTTTTTTTTCTGGCAGAAAGTCGATTATTATCAGTTCTCATAAGATTTCACAATGCACTAGATGAAGTTTATGATAACGTTTACAGTATTGACCCAGGAAATAGAACGCGCGGTGGATGGACAATGCACGTGCGATGGTCGTGCGATTGTCGCACGTCATACGCACGACCTTCTTGCGGACATTCAACATCGTACGACATTCGCACGAACGACGTTTGCACGACACTCGTAAAAGTATGCCGTTCGACAACTGTTCATCGTAGGGATGCTGTGTGTCATCGTAGAACCGTCGTGAGTTCGATGTACGACTATTGTGACCGCACCACAAAATTACAATTTCAAGACATATGCCGATGAATTTCGGTGTAGATTCGGAAGCGTCGGGAGATGAAGAAATTCCTACGACAATAGTGAAAGGGAGTTAAACTTTTGTAGAGAGTTATGACTGTCTCACCTTAGTCACCTATACCTTATACAGCTTAAAATACTCGCAAATCGGCTTTACCCTCTTCCTTCTAGATAGAGTGAACGGTGGCATGGGTTGGTTACCCCCATTCGCTAAACTATGGAAATCAACACTATCACAGTGGTTTCGTCTGAACTCAATGGTAAGAGATAGACTGAATTTTAAGGTTTTTAAATGGTCATTTTTACGTAGACATGCAACGAAAAACTGGTGTTATAGAGTATGTACGAAAGTGAACGTATCAGTTGACACTCATTATAGTAACTCTATGCGTAAAACTATTACCAATAATTATATTGAGGAACAGTTTAATATGTACAAACAAGATTGGTTACAAACTTTTAATAATGATCAGTTTAGAGGAAATGGAGGCAATAAACTTAGAACGTATAGACTATTCAAACATTCATATGAAACGGAAACTTAAGTGAAGAACAATATTATACCAAGAACTCATAGAAGTGCGCTGTCAAAGTTCCGTTGTGGTGTTGCAACCCTAAAAATTGAGATTGGACGATAACAGGGGATACCAATCGATGAACGATTTTGTTTTAATTGTATGAATGTTGTCAAAAATGAATATCATGTAATAATGTCATGTAATCTGTATGAAAACACAAGACGTCATTTGTATCAATCTATTCAAAATGTTTACCCTGATTTTAATTATCTGAATGATCTAGAAAAGTTTTATTACATCCTATCAAATAATGAAATCGTAAAATACAGTGCCAAAGCTTGTCATGAAATTCTAATCACAAGAATAAATGTATTGTACAGTTAAGGTTTTTACTTGTATAGATGATATTTTATATTATGACTTCCATTTGTATTTGTAATTGAATTATATTGTGTTTTATGGATATTATTCTTTATTGTTTTTATGTATGTATACTTGACATTTTATGCCGTTCATTATTGTCTCTCATAACTCAAATTGAGTGGTTTTGTGCATGTTTTACATTTTTATAATTTTATATGTGTATTTGTAACAAACATGTACTTGAGTGAGACGTTAATAAATTTATCTTATCTTATTTACATTCCATTTTAAACGATAACCACACACTGCCTCTGATATCGATAGATTATTTAAGTCATGTAAGATACATACTTGTGTTAGTTATTAATAGTGTTTCATCAGAAATTTCACTTTTTTTATCCACACATATAATGATGAAGCAGATAAATTTAACACTTTTAAAATTATCAACACCGTATTTAATGAGACTTTCGTACTTACAAAAATATATTTCTGACACAGTCCTACCTGACGTTTTTCATATTTTACCACTAACACGTTTCAGAAGTTGCAGACTTAGAAACAATAAAATGTGCAACAACAGGAAACTGAACCAAGTAAATAAACAAGATTTATTAAGAATCTACGGAATGCCGTTAGGGCCATCGTATATTTATGGTAGGGTTTGAAACGCGATACTCGACATTACGATAATGAAAACATGAAATCAGTACGATAATGAAATACACGATAATACGACAGTACGATAATGAAATACACGATAATATGACATTACGATAATGAAATACACGATAATACGACAGTACGATAACGACAATACAATTCACTGTCTTACTGTTGTAAACTCGTTATCGTAGTGTCGCATTGTCGTTCTGTCGAAATATCGTTATATCCTAATGTCGTATTATCGTTATCGTATTATCGTTATCGTACTGTCGTGATTTCGTGTTTACATTATCGTATTGTCGATTATCGCGTTTCAAACCAACCAACAAATATACAATGACCCTATCGGTATTCCGTAAGAATATACAATCTACAACACTTGCTATCTATAACATGGTGCTTTGTTGTATCCATTCAATCGTGTAAATTTATCATTCCACATTAAATGTTGGCATAGAAACAATGCAACTGACTACATTTTGTTGAAATCTTTAACGAGATTTCTAAGAAATTCACTTCGTCCTGGTATTCGCTGTAAATATCTAATATTCGGTGATGTTTTATTTTGTTGAATTCGTGTATGAACTAAAATCTCCGAGATAAATTGCCTTCAAATATTTGACAAAAGTGCTGCCCCTTCCATTTTTATACTTCATTATTCTACGATCACATAGAAAATTCTATTTGACTTGGTCACAAATCCACGAATTTTAGTACAATATAGAGTCTACTAAGTCTACAAAGTAAATGGCTATATGGCTTGCCAATCGGAACGATTAAACGAATAATACATATAATTAGGCAATGTACAACGCCTTTAATTTATTTGTTGCAGTATGTTGGACAGTATGTTTTTGTTGTTAGGTTAGGTGCATTAACTGAATGTCAATATTGGCATATCATAGTGAATCGTCTGCATCTAAGACGTTTCCAGGGAAACTGGGCTTAGTGACATCATTATGAAAAAATGGCCATATTAGTGTTAGAAATGTAACACTCTTACGTACAGTTTCTTAAACTTTGAGTAAAATTTTAAAATTCATTAACCAAGTTAAAAACCTTTAAAAAACTCTCAGGTATTATTATTTTTATGTGACGTCACAAACGTCATTCAAACGTTATTTGACGTAAGGTTAACAAGCATCTTACAAATCCCGTATTTGATAACTCTTGACGTAGGCTTAACCTTTTCGACTTTGCTTCTCATTTCAGATTTTTATAATATGCTTACATTTATCAATGTATTAAAGAAATGTGTAAGTGGAGATAAATTGAAAATAACATTTCACTATTTTAGA